>ML686127.1:313550-356917 GCA_007922175.1 Pelusios castaneus
GGGGCTGCCCCCCCCCCCCGCCACCGTGGACCTGCCGAAGGTTCCCCTAGCCCCACAAAGTCGACCTAGAACATCCAGTATGGACGCTCTAGGTCGACTTTGTAAGTTCCCCTTTAAGTCGACTTTAATTTTAAGTGTAGACACACTAAATCAACTTAACTAAGTTGACTTAGTTAAAGTCAACTTAAAAGTGCAAATGTAGACATAGCCTGTGGTATCAAGTACAGAAGCAGCGAATCTTTTAGCCCTGCAGAAACATGCTCTTTCTGGGTCCTTAGGCAGCAGCTCCATTCTGCAGCCAGTGGTAGTGGAGCTGCAGGCTACTTTATAAGCCTCCATGGGCCACTTTTGGCCCTGGGCCACAGATTGGGTACCACTGCTCTATGCCATTATTTAAATCATTTAAGAAAATACTGAACAGAACCAGACCCAGAATCGATCCCTGTGGGATCCCACTTGCTATCCCCTTCCAGGTTGACTGTGAACCAGTCAAGATTGATAACTAGTCTTTTTTTTAACCAGTTATGAACCCACTTTGTAGATTGTATTTCTATAATTTGTTTATGAGAAAGTCAAGCCACACAAATCAAGAGTCCTACTAAAGTCAAGAGATATTACATCTACTACTTATCCACAGGACTCATTACCCTGTCAGTTCAACATGTCAGCTTGAACTAAGATGTGTATCTATCAAGCAGCAGTGGCTTCTGTCCTTTTGTATAGTTCTGAAATCTTGGCCACCAAAGAGATGCAAATACACCAGCTGCCAGCTTTTGATATGAAACAGCAACAACATGTTGAAGGCATATGGCGGTTTCATGGTGGTTTCATCACGTTCATCGCCAGAATTCAGAGAATAGTTTTCTTGCTCTCCTTTTATCCTGATATTTCTATGTAAAGCAAACAAACTCCAACCCCATCCTATCAGACATGTGCAGATGTTCTTTCTTGAATGCCTCATTGCCCCATGGGGAGGTGTGCTTTTTGGAAGAACTCACAGGGTTCTGGAGCCTCACACTGGGACAGTAGCAAGTTTATGAGACCACAACTGCATATAGATATAGGTATTAAATTACTTTAAAATATTGCTATTAAAATGATATTGAACTCAAAATGCATCAATAAAAACAAGAATTAAATGTGAAAGAGCTCATGCTACATTCTATTTTATCTGTCTACCTTTTAAACAAGACATTTTGGGTCCAATTCTTATATCCTTATTTGCATTGTTTGAATAGTACCCAACTCCTGCTCAAATCATTGGGACTATTCCCGGAGTAAGGTACTATTCAGCATAAGCTTACCAGAATCTGTCCCTTTGAGCACACATTGAATTTACAGCTGCTTTGCCCATCTGCCCCCACATTATAAATATAATTAATAAAACAGAATTAGCCCCTAGGTTTCTTAAGGAGGCCTAATATTATTTTAAGATGACCTTTTCTGTCAGGACTCAGGGGTATGGATAGCTGAAGTTACCATTAATTAAACTAGTTTTCTTCCAATAAAACAGCACTGTTCAGTCCACCATCTCTTTGTGCAGAGAGAGAATCAGAGAGGCACTAAATTTTTACCTACAGGACAAAGCCAGGCATCATTAAGAAGAACAAATATAAAGCCACATTTTATGGGTAGCTGTACTACCCATGGTGAAGTTTTGTCTCCTGAAGGGCATAAATCAAATTCACAGATTAAACTCATTTTCTGTGGCCTGAAGGGGATTATCTCGATCCTGTCATTAAATTTTTAGTTTAACTATTTTCAGATGTGGAAAGACATGTATGCGGCAGAGATACAAATTTTTATCACAACACTTGAGGAACTCATCCCATCCCATCATGTTTCTGGGACTTATAGATGTTTGAGCAACAGGAAATTGAGGTAGCAATGATATAACACTAAAAACTCAGTGATCCACAAAGTTTGATTCACCAGACCTCATGTAAAGAAATCCTCTTTGAGATGGTTTGGTGGCTTATGATGCGCAATCTTGTCTTTTCACTTGGGCTCTGTCTCTGCAATTAAATGCATGTGGCTGTGTTGCTTGTACTTCATCAGTGACAAAGCAAACAACTTAAAAAATAAAAGATCCCAAACCATATGCATCATAACTTTATAATACTACCTGCTCTTACCTACATTTTGTAGGTAACACCTAGAAGATGTTATCAGTAAATCAATATATGCTGCAAATAATAAGGATCACCAATGTTAACAGAGTTAATTCATGGTAATCCATGATAAAGTCATTATGTTATCTTTTACATATCTTTTTCCAATACTGCCTTCAACAGAATAGTACCTTAAAAATCAAAGATGTAGCATTAAAATGCTACCTTAAATACTAAGTGCTGTTTTAAAAATAGGGATACCTAGTCATCCACAATTGAGATTCAGATTGCATTTTTACTTGATTTATAAAACTATTCAAATAAGGGTGTCAACTTTGTTATAAATAAAATTCAGCTGTCTAAAAACAATAAAGAAGAATGTTATTTTCCTTACAGTATCCTATTCAGGTAGTTATAGGCATTAATTAACACTTGTCCTAGGTGCTAATCTTGCTTTTAGAAAGATTAACTCCTTGAATAATCTTTCTTTCAAGTGCATCTTGTATTTAATATTAATGCATGTGTTGAACTGTACTGAGACAAATCTTTAAGCTTGAAGGCTCTCCATTCAGAAAAGTATTTTAGCATGTGCTTAAATATATGCATATTCTCAGATGTTTCTCTGAACTGGAGATTGAGCGTATGCTTAATTTTAAGCTTAGTGTTTGTAAATCCCACATACTGAGTGGCTTTGCTGCATGGGGCTTAATTCACGATAATATGTCAGTACATTTTTGCTACTATTCAATTAAAATAGATAATAATGATTAAATGTTTCTTCCTGCTTTGGAGAACCAAACCCTAGAAATACAGGAATTGTTATAATTGATCAGACCCATAAGCACTTCATTTCCACTCAGGTCACTTTACACCACCTAAAAGAGTTGGAGGAACATAAAAGGACACTTCATCCCTCTCTTTTCATGATTCCTTTCATGCAAGTACTGTGCAAGACAGCTGTAGACTGCCTCCTGATGACCATCTTGCAAATGTCATGGATGCAAATGTCATGGATGGATGCAAATGTCAATCTTGGAATGCATCAAAGACAATTTTTTATTTAAAAAAGTGGAGAAAACTACTGGGGAAAGGCTATTCTCAATTTGATTTTGACAAACAGAGAGGAAGTGATCAAGAATTTGAAAGTGGAAGGTAACTTAGGTAGAAGTGATCATGAAATGATAGAGTTCATGATTCTTAGAAATGTTAGGCGAGAGAATACCAAAACAAAAACAATGGATTTTAGGAAGGCAGACTTTAGCACACTCAGGGAGTTGATGGGAAGGATACCATGGGAAGAATGTCTAAGAGGAAAAAGGACTAAAGACAGTTGGCAGTTTTTCAAAGAGACGTTATTAAGAGCACAAGAGCTAACCATTCTACTGTGTAGGAAGGATAAGAAGTATGGCAAGAGACTACCTTGGCTTAACCAGGAAACCTTCAATAATTTAAAAATAGAGAGAGAGTCCTACAAAAAGTGGAAACTAGGTCAAATTACAAAGTAGGACTATAAACAAATAACACAATTATGTAGAGGAAAAATCTGAAAGGCCAAGGCACAAACAGAGATCAAACTAGCTGAAGACATAAAGGGTAACAAAAAGACATTCTTTAAATACATCAGAAACAAGAGGAAAACCAAGGACAGTGTAGGACCCTTACTCAACAAAGAGGGTAAAACAATAAATGAAAATGTGGAAATGGAAGAGGAACTAAATAATTTCTTTGTTTCGATCTTCACTGAGAAGGTTGGTGGAGATTGGATGTCTGATGTAGGGGGGGGCAATAGAAATAAGATAGGGTCAGAAGCTAAAATAGGGAAAGAGCAAGTTAAAAATTACTTGGACAAGTTAGACATCTTCAAGTTACCGGAGCCTGACGATATGCACCCTAGAATACTTAAGGGCAATGCCTACACCTAAAAACACTAAGTCGACTTAGTTAAGTTGACTTAAGTCAACTTAACTAAGTTGACTTAGCGCATCCACATCAGAAGCCTAAGTTGACCTAGCAGGTCCATGCAGGCACTTGTTAGGTCGACTTAGGAGGGGTGCATCATGGGAAGTGTGCCACCATGGCACTTGAGAAGGGCCCGATCTCCCAGACAATCCCAATAAAAGAGGAAGTGAGCTCAGTACTCTCCAGTGTGCCTGGCAGCATGCAGCACGATGAGGTCATGGACCGCACTGTGTTCATGCAACTTATCAGGACGGTGCTCGACATTTGCTTTGCAGTGCCCAGCACTCTCTTCACGTGGATCACAGTCTTTTTGGACCCCAATAGCGTGGAGGCAGACAGCAGCACCACCACCATGCTGGCTCAGCAAGCTGCTGTGCTGATGGTGCCCCATGTGCCCTGTCGCTTCTGGGCACAGGAAACCAGCAGCGACTGGTGGGACTGCATCGTCCTCACCACCTGGGATGACAACCAGTGGCTGTAGAACTTCCGCATGAGCAGGCAGACTTTCCTGGAGCTGGTCTGCAAGCTCAGCCCGGTCCTGCAGTGCATGGACACCCATTTCCGACCTGCCTGTCGACAAGCGAGTGGTCATTGTACTCTGGAAGATGGCAACCCCAGACTCTTTCTGCTCCATTGCTCACCAGTTTGGGATGGGCAAGGCCACCATGGGAGCCGCCCTCCTGCAGGTCAGCAGGGCCATCAACCGGGACCTGCTAGCCCACATCATCACTCCAGGCAACCTGAAGGATACCCTCGATGGCCTCACTGCACTTGGCTTCCCCAACTGTGGGGGCAACGTGGACGGGACCCATATTCCCGTCCGAGCCCCCAACTACCAGGTCAGGGAGTACCAGAACCACAAGGGCTACAACTCTGTGGTCCTGCAGGCCCTCATGGACCACAGAGGGATCTTCACAAACATTTATGTGGGCTGGCCGGGGAAGGTGCACGATGCTCATGTGCTCAGGAACTCTGGACTGTACCACCATATGCAGGCGGGCACCTTCTTCCCTCCACACACCATCTCCCTCGGTGACGTGCAGGTGCCCGTCCTGATCATCGGAGATGCTGCCTACCCCTTGCTCCCTTGGCTCATAAATCCCTGCACTGGAAACATGGACGCCAACAGGGAGCTGTTCAATCAATGGCTGACCAGGTGGCCTGGGCATCGAGCGTGCCTTCGGCCAGCTCAAAGTGCGCTGGAGGGCCCTCCTGATGTGCCTACATCTCGCTGAGCACACCATCCCAGAGGTCGTCAGCGCCTGCTGTGTGCTTCACAATCCATGTGAGCTGTGGGGGGAAAGGCTCCCCCACTTCCGGGAGGCCGAAGCCCAACACCTCACTGGCCAGTTTGAGCAGCCCGATGCCGTGCCCACAACGCAGCGAGCCCAGCGACGAGTGGTCTTCATTCGGGAGGCGCTGAAGGATCATTTCCTCACAAAGGAGCATTGAGAGGTTGCCCTGCTACCAGGCATTCTCACCTCCCCCACCCACCTATAGGATCACAATTCAAAATGATTTGGACAAACTGGTGAAATGGTCTGAGATAAATAGAATGAAATTCAATAAAGATAAGTGCCAAGTACTCCACTTAGTGTTGAACAATCCATTGCACACATACAAAATAGGCAATGCCTAGGAAGGAGTACTGCAAAAAGGGATCTGGGTGTAATAGTGGACCACAAGCTAACTATGAGTCAGCAGCGTAATACTATTGCAAAAAAAGCAAATGCCATTCTGGGGTGTATTAACAGGAGTATTGTGAGTAAGACATGAGAAGTGATTCTTCCACTCTACTCTGCACTAATTAGGCCTCAACTTGAGTACTGTGTCCAGTTTTGGGCACCTCATTTCAAAAAGGATGTGGAGAAATTGGAGAAAGTCCAGAGAAGGGCAACAAAAATAATTAGAGGTCTGGAACATTTGACCTATGAGGGAAGATTGAAAGAGCTGGGTTTATTTAGTCTAGAAAAATGGAGACTGAGAGGGGATATGATAACAGTTTTCAAATACCTAAAAGGTTGTTATGAAGAAGAAGGAGAAAAAATATTCTCCTTAATCACAGATGATAAGACAAGAAGCAATGGGGTTAAATTACAGCAAGGAAGGTTCAGCCTAGACATTAGGAAAAAATTCCTAACTGTCAGGGGCTATGTCTACACTTGTTAATTTAGGTCGACTTTAGCTAAGTCAACTTAGGATGTCCACACCTAAATTTTAAGTCGACTTAGGGGGGAACTTACAAAGTCAACCTAGAGCGTCCACACTGGATGCCTAGGTCGACTTCTAGGGGCTAGGTGGACCTGGGAGAGGTCCACGGTGGCGGGGGTTCACCCCTTGCCAAGTGCCAGGGGGCTCAGCCTTTGCCCCATTGTACCTGAGTACAATGGGGCAAAGGGGGACAGGGACCCTGGCAGGGCATAGGGGCAGGGTGGGCAGGGCTCTGCCCTGCCCTGTGGCGGGGCATGCCAGGCTCCCCCTCTGCCACCCCCCCGGCAGGGAGGGCAGTGGGGGAGTCCTGGAGAGCCCTAAGTCAACTTAGGGCTACTCCAGGTCTACACTGGCTTACGTCGACTTTAGAAAGTTAACTTAAGCCTAAAGTCAATTTTAAATCAGGTTTAGTAAAGTTGACTTAATTTAATGCAGTGTAGACGTGGAGTAAATTAAGTCAACTTAAGCAAACTTAAGTCGACTTAATTTACAAGTGTAGACGCACCCAGGGTGATTAAACGCTGGAATAAGTTGCCTTGGGCAGGTTGTGGAATCTCTTACATTGGAGGTTTTTAAGAGCAGGTTAGACAAACACCTGTCAGGGGTGGTTTAATGGGGGTACTTGGTCCTGCCATGAGTACAGGGGAACAGGACTTGATGACCTCTCATGGTCCCTTCCAGATTCTATGATTCTATTGGGGGAAGGTGAGAGTGGGTGGTCAGGGCAGGGCTGCAGCATGCAGTGTTGCAGAGATTCTGGGCACATGTGAACACTGATCAAGCCATTATGCTGTTTCTCCTATCACACATTGGATAATCGCATTAGGGACTGATGAGGGAGCATGTGGGAATATGGCTATTGCAGGATCTAAGCTTCTGCAGAGCCTAGTATGCATCTGGGAAGTAATGAAGAGACATTGATACTTTGGTTGGATGGCTTTGCCTGGATTTCTCTTCCAACTTTTGACTGAATCTTTATCTTTAAAATTAAATCACAATTGCATTTTTTTTCATTTCATTCTAGAAATGATCAAGGCAGCCTTTGCTTATATTATGTTTTAGTTAGTAACTCAAAATTAAAGAAAGCAAATTTTACAGTTTATGTGATGCATCTCTTACAGTGAAAAATAGCTTCTTCATGTTTTGTTTTTCCAAGTTCATTTGAGTAGGATAGGACCAAACTAACGGGACTCTAGAATTTGTATATTAACAATATTTTAATAACAGCGTGTACATTTTGGGCCCAATCTTGCAAACAGTACTTTCCCATGCATACATACACCTGAATGAAGTCTTATTGATCCAATTAAACACATTTTCATCTACGGCCCTCTGAATTTATTTTGCAGATTGGAATCTAATTGGTGAAAATTGTGTATCAGCTGTCCTTTGCCCATTTGATGTATTTTCTGTGTGCTTATAATTTTATCTTTGTGTACATTTATAAGTAAAATTATCTCATATTATTTTCTCTAGGGTTTGTTTGTTTTTTTGGTGATAGTACATCTTTACATTAGTGAAGTAGAAGTGTACTTTTTTTTTTTCTCTTTTAGGTTTTCTTGAAAATTGTCTCCAGAGGAATAGCAAATAGTCTGATTTCACTCTCATACTGGTTTAAATGTGAAATAACTCTGTGGATTTAGAGAGATGTAGAATAGGTATTAGTGAGAACTGACTTAGCCGAAAGTGTCCATAGCATTCACATAGCTCATATACAATGTAGATAGAAAAGCTTGTATTTAAATAGACATTGTGGAAAGATTTTTACATGAAAGCACTCCAGAATTATAGCCATGTCTTAAAAATGTTGGAATACTTCTGCCTAATTGGATTAAGATCTATTTTATTCAAAGATGCCTGAACCAGTTAAATCCTTTGTGACAGAAAGTGAAGTTTAAAAAACCCCCCACCGATGATAATATTCATGGTTTCTATCAACAATTCACATCTGTATTTAAAATGAAGCAGATGCTTTTCAACATAAGCAATTGTTTTATACATGCATGTGATAATATGTTTTGATGTTTTCTTCTTAATTGTAACATGATGTAATGAAGCCCTTGCAGTATGTGTGTGGTAAACTGCTGAACCTTCTGTTTTTCTGAGATCTTTGGTAAAATTTCTCATCACCCCATGGTCACTATTGTTTTTGACAATCAGATGATACCTTTTTGAAACCACAGAAATTCCAGTTGGGAATTCTAGATCAAACTTAGCAGCAGTGTAATCACAGTGGCGAAACTCTTATGTTCCACCAGTGCTGCGCCAAATTGTGCTTCCCTGAGAGTGAGTGGTCCTGCTGCAATTTCTATAGAAAATAATTCCATGTAACTTGACAGTATGCCTTTTTAACCTACGTAAGTAAAAGTATTAGATAATTCCAGAATATTTATTAAAATGAATATCACTGGTAAAAATGATAACTACTAAAATCAGTTTTACAGTTAGACAAAACTGTCCGATCACTGTAAATCAATGGAAATGGTACGTGTAGATAAAAGGTACAATACGGCTCCCACAATAACAGGGAGAGTAATACAAAAATGGATTATTATATACTTGTACTGATGATGACCAGTACTTTGCTCCACACTTAGTTCCACTGAAGTTAGTAACCAAACACCATCAAACAGTGACGTGGAAAATTTTGCCAAACGTACTTTTGTAAAAGGGAAGAAGTATTAAAGTTTGATGTATAATGTTGTAGTCTGGTTGTTATTCTGTTTGGGTGCTACTCTGATCTGCTGCCACAGGGCCAAATTTTGCCTTTAGATATGAGCCAGCATATGAGATCCCCCCCATATGAGGTTAAGTCAAACAGTGCTCCCATTGACGTAAATGGGGACCTCCTATGCTCATGCGAGAACAAAATATGACTTCTTGTGTTTTTCACTGTCACTGACTGATTGGTAATGCTGTCAGATCTTGAGCAGTATTGGTAACCCAAGAAACAGAAAGAGTCCTCTTATAGCTTTTATAAAACTGACCCTCAAGCGTGGCTGTGTATATGTAGCCTTGATGTGAGTGGTATAACTATTGGCTTGTGTAATATTAATGGAAAATTATGTAATAGTAATAGCTGAGTAGATGGGGGAAGTTGCCTTTAGCTCTGACATTTAACTCTGCATGTGTATAATAATTATGTCTACTAAATTAAAAAAAAAAAAAACAACCCCTAAAAAGCCTGAACTATTAATTGTAGCCAAAATCCCACGACAGGTTGTCAGCTTCCCAATTACTTTTTGTTTGAAAAGTAACATTCTTTCCCATTTGCAGTGAGGGTAAGTGTTTGGCATTCTGTTATATTATTTCCTCTGTTCTTGGAAGTGAAGTTTTATGTAACTACCTCAAGATTAATTTTCCTTGACTCAAGAAGCTTGGTAGATGTTGGTACTAAGGCTATGTCTACACTTGAAAAGTTAAGTCGACTTTATTAAGTCAACTTAATAAGGTCGACTTTAAGTTGACTTAAAGTCGACCTTATTAAGTTGACTTAACAAAAGTCAATTTAACTTTTCAAGTGTAGACATAGACCCTTTTTGACCTTAATAAAGTGGATTTAGGTGCTAATCCCCATCAACACTGGCTTAAGTCGACCTAATAAAGTCTACTTAAACATTTCCTTAAGTCGATTTAAGGAAAAGTTAAGTTGACTTAATAACACCTTGATTTAGGTCAACTTAACACTTAAGTCTACTTAAGGAAAGCCCAGTGTGGACGTGGAGTAGTTCAAGTTGACTTAAGCCTCCTTAAGTCGACTTAATTTGTAAATGTAGACTCCCCCTATGGTTTTGGGGCCAGATTTTTAAAGGCATTAAATACTTTTGAAAAGCTGATCCTTCGTCCATCTGTTCATACGTGTAAGAAGTGGTTGGAAGGCTTGGAAACATTGGAAGGTATGTTGTGATAAGTTAACAATGATAAATTTAAAACACTTTAAGCTGCTAGTGATTTTCTTTATTATATGGTTTGGGTTTTCTACTGACTCATGTTGATTCTACATAGGAAGAGCTTGGTGTGACGTAGTAGAATAGATATATCAAAAGTGATTATTTAAAGGATCCACTTGTAGTTTATAGTGGTGTTATCTGTTTTGAAATTGAATGAGATTTGCTTTAAATTCTTCTTACTCCAACAAATTTATCCCAATTCCAAAGGGGTAGCCATGTTAGTCTATTGTAGAAAGACAACAGAGTCTTGTGGCACTTTTAAAGACTAACAGATTTATTAATCGAAAGCTCATGCGATTAATAAATCTGTTAGTCTTTAAAAGTGCCACAAGACTCTGTTGTAAATTTATCCCAGTATTTGAAGGAGCTCTTGAAAAGGTATTTGCTGCATGAAGCTCTGAGGTCCTTGTTTCACATTTAATGAGTATTTTTGCAGTTTCCATGATCTCTTTCTAGGGGTTTCCACAATGGTTTCTATAGTATGGCTTCTAAATATTCAAAGGTGGGAGGGTCTACCACTATTGATTTCTACCCATAAACTCATTAATGACATCCCAAGGACTGTCTGATTGAGAGACTGTATTAAAATCCATTTGCTATTAATCTCACTCACTCAGATGAAATATCTATTGAAATCATTTTGAATTTTTGCATGAGTAAGGACTAAGGACAGCAGAATTTGGCCCAATATATTTATTTCTTTATACAAAATAATTCTAGTTCAGGTAAAAGCAAGGACGTCCAAAGCACAAAAGGACTTAATTCTGGACACAGATGGGAGTTGTTACAGAGTAGTGCTGAACCATCAGTTGGGCTGCTGAATGGATGAAATAAGCTAGGAGCAGGTGCTGCAGGCAGGCAGGCAGGTGAGACAGCAATGACATTATGTCAAGTATCCAGCATGGGGCACTGAGCAGCTGAGCTGTAAATGATAATTTTTCATGGGAACCTTCAGAGCCATTTCTGTCAATAACTAATCCTCGGGGCTTCTTTCTGCTCTCATTTAAAGTTAAGTTGTACTCTAAAGCTGAGTACTAAAGTAAAAATGGCATCATGAGGTTCCATGTTTATTCCCTCTCAATAATTTGCATATTAATTATGCCCAGTTTACAAGCAAAAAGATGTTTTTCTAACTGGCAGTCCTCCAAACTGTCCTGGGATCTGAAAGATGAACAGGGCTATAGCTCCCACATGCATCAGTACCCGTAGTAAAGATTCTTCCAGCCAACTAAGTTATATCCGTGCAATCCTATGGTCTTGGAATTTTGCTGAGTGACATGTTGGTAATCTATGTTTATAAGAAGGAATGGAATCTGGTTTGTTGTCTCTGTGCTGTGTTAGCTTTGCAGAGCCAACTGAAGTACAAAACAGGCAGATATTATTTTTGTGACTTAAATTACCAGGTATGACCTTCAGTACAGGCAGGAAGCAAATCTCCTGAGTAAGAAGGTGCCATTATTTCATAGTCAGAAGAACATCGTCCTTGAGCACACGTGGGTGAGCCACTGCCCTGGCTGTCAGGCAAAGTGCCTGAAAATGTCAAAACTGGCCATATCATAAGCATTTAATGGATTGTGCTTGACCCTGGTCCTTTGATCCCATCATCTGACCTCAAGACATCATCAAGACAGAAAAAAAAATGTGGAGAGAGGGGGTAAAATTGTTTCAGGATATAGGACATCATATATAATTATATTATTATTTGCAATGTCTGGGACTGAGGGGAAGTGTGTGTGTGTGTGTGTGTGTGTGTGTGTGTGTGTGTGTGTGTGTGAGGGAGGGAGGGAGGGAGGAGGGGGTTGAACCAAAGTCAGTGGGGAGGCAACTGCACCCTCTTACTCCATAGCAAATGACACCCCTCTTTCCTTCAAAGCTCCTTTTATTTTGCATGCACTCTTGCTGGGCCCTGTGTACAACTGTCCACTGTCTGTGGGAGCTTCTCTGCATGTATTCTGAGCAGGGCCGGATTATTGCATGGGCTATAGGGGCTGAAGCCCTGGGCCCCGACCTAAATGGGGGCCCCAGGCTCCAGCCACTAATATCCCTACTTGATCTGGCCCAGTCAGTGCCAGTGGGACTGGGGGGAGTGCTGAAAGCACTTTTGCCCTGCTGGAGTTAGAGGGGGGCGGGCAGGCTCTGTGCTCCCGCCCCGCCCCGGCCCTGGGCTGGCTGATCCACCTCTGGGGGTGGGGTGGGCCAGTGCCTGATCGCTCCGCCCTGGGGGTGGGGCCGGCTGGTATGCGGCACGGCCTCTGCTCCAACGCACTGGGGGTCACTCCGCATGCCAGCTGGCCCTGCCCCTGGGGGCAGACTTCCTGGAGTGGGTCTGAAGTGCAAGCCCGCTCCGGCTCCAGGACCCCCCCTACACCAGTGATGGCCCACCTGCAAGCTGCCATGCTCGTTGGTGGGGCCCCAGGCTGGGGGGCTCTGTGGTGGGGGTAGTCTGGGGTCCCCAGGCCAGTTAATCCGGCCCTGATTCTGAGCTAATACAGACTGCTTGGGCTGATTGCTCTTCACTTCCTTCAGCAGTGATTTCAATGGGATATAGGCTGCTGCTTTACATAGGAAAGGTACAGGGCTTCCCAGCCCTCTTTGCTTTAGTTCTAACTCATGTTTGTTGCATGGAGTTACAACGACTAGTGAAAAGAATAGGGGAGAGGCCCGTATGTACTTATATAGAACTAGTGTTGTCTAATCTCCTGAGAATGGATTTGGGAGAAAGGAAGTCTTAAATTTTGACTGTGCCACTGTCTTGCTGTCTGGTCATGAGGAGGTCATTCAACCTATCTACTTGTCACTGCCCCCACTTTGTAAGGGAATTAACAATATTAAGCTTTTCTCCAACAGAAGTTCCAAAGGGGTAGCCATGTTAGTCCAGTTCAGCAAAACAAACAAGGTGTTCTGTGGCACTTTTAAAGACTAACATATTTATTTATCACATGAGCTTTTATGGGAGAAAATCCCACTTTGTCAGATGCTTTGAAGATCTGACAAAGCAAGATTTTTCTCCAATGAAAGCTCATATAGTAAATAAATGTGTTAGTCTTTATGGGTATGTCTACACTGGAGCCTTAGGTCGACTTAAGGAAGGTTAAGTTGACCTACAGACTCCTGCGTCCACATTGGGCTTTTATTAAGTCAACTTAAGTGCTTCCTTAAGTTGACTTAATAACACCACCTCTGAAGGTCGACTTAATGCTTAAGTAGACTTATTAAGTCGACTTAGGCCAGTGTAGGCAGGGAAAGCCCTTAAGTTGACCTAATTGGCCTCCAGGCCCCCTCCCAGCTACCCACAATGCACTACTCCTCCATCGACCTAGCACCTGCCAGTGTGGATGCAGGCAGTCGACAGGCGTTTTCAATGTGGACTCTCTAAGTCAATTTAACAAGGTCAACTTTAAGTCGACTTAAAATCGACCTTGTTAAGTCGACTTAACAGAACCTTCAGTGTAGACATATCCTAAAAGTGCCACAGGACTCCTTGTTTGTTTTCCTCCAGGAGAGACTTTAAGGACTCTTAAATTAATATTTATAAAGCATTTTGAAGATGGAAAGCCCTATGGAAATGCTAAGGTATTGGTATTCTTGACCTGTTTCCGTACCACAGTGTTTGGTATTTTGATATTTCTCTATAATATCAGATATATTAAGAGGGGCACAGTGTATTCACATGCTTATCACAGTTGCTCAGGACTTGTGTTTTCTATTCCCAACTCCGCCACTGATATACTGTGTCGTCTTAACCCAGTCATTTAGCCTTTCTATACTTCAGTTTGGCAATTTGTAAAATGGGCATCAAAATAATTATCTAGTTCACAGAATGTTGTGAAGCTTAATGACTTAATTAACATTAATCAAGTACTTGACGTGAAAGATTCGGTAAAAGTCCAAAATAATTATATTATTATTATTATTATTATTATTATTGTTGTTGTTGTTGTTGAGTTTGTTGCTGTTTGCTGTTCAAAATTAAAAGAAATTATAACAATATGATGCAGCTCCACTCTAGAAAAGGAAATCCTTCTTCATTTATTTTAGGATCAGATACTAAATATTATTTATTATCAGGTGCACTCTATGTGAAAAAACAGTGACAGAGGGAAAATGTGGATGGTACAATTCTGTTTTCACCAGGCGCTGGCCAATAAATTATGTCTAGACTTTGTCCCCTGATCACTCTGCAGAAGGTCTGGATTGAAATACCTAACATAAATTAATTGTGGTGAGAAAAAAAATCTCAGTAGGAAAAGAAGCAGGGTCTTCATTTCAGCTTCCCATATAACTTCTCTGCCAGTAAATAGCTTGACTATGGTAGCACAGCCAACAGGCACTTTTTGAAAACTTGTATTGAAGCCCAGACTTTCATACAATACCAGAGTTCACTGACTTGCCAAATATTTTTGGGGTAGATAGCACATCTCTCTCTGGATCCATCTCAGGTTTCCTTATATTGTGAGACTTCATATGAAGTATTTTACATAAAATCTTCTGCATCCATTTCTAGTTTCAAAGTCTGAAACCAAAAGAATGATTAAGTATTTGATTGTCTATTTGTACTGCCTGTGCTTTTTCATTAGTCATCTATAGTTGTCTAGGTATAATATGTATATGTTTGTGTGTATATAATTTTGTAAACAGGATTAGTATTATGCATTTTGGGTTACATATTCAGCCTGAGCCCCAGCTTTCTTTTATGCTGTTGTCATATACGTTGGTGCAATACTTGGTGTCAGAGAAACTGCTAAATTTTAAGGTCCACATTTCCAAGAGGCTGCCTTCTTTCTGCACATGCAAATTGCCCAATTTGTGGCCTCAAAATGAAGTGTGGATGCAAATCTGAGCAACTGCAATGTTCATTCCCTGATTTATGCCAGCAATAAGAAAATAAGTGATGCAACATGCTCATATCTGAGCTCACAAGCAAAATGCATATGAAAATTTGCCCTTGGAAATATGAGGCCACACTTTTGAAAATGGACCTCTTTTAGATGATCACCATGGTTTCTTAGAGTCTATGGGTGCAGCTACACTGGCAACTTAGGTCAACTTAAGGACGCTTAAGTCGACCTACACAAAGCCGAGTCCACAATGGGCTTTTCTTAAGTCATCTTAAGCACTTCCTTAAGTCGACTTAATAACAGCTTAAGTTGACTGAATAACACCACCTCTGAAGGTCGACTTAAGGCTTAAGTCGACTTAATGCCAGTGTGTATGGGGAATAGCGCCAAATTGACCTTATTAAGTCGACTTAAAGCCTGTGTAGATGGCTATATCTACTGTTAAGTTGACTTAACAAGGTCGACTTAAAGTGTAGCCACTCTGTTAAGTCGACTTAACAAGGTCGACTTTAAGTCGACTTAAAGTCAAACTTGTTAAGTCGACTTAATAGAGTCGACTTAACTTTACAAGTGTATACATAGCCTGTGAGTCTATGAATATTCCATTTCTGTGAGACAAAATATGAAAAAAAATGCTAAGCAATATACATCCATTCATTGTTTCCATTATTTACTATGTTTGTAATTCATTCATTTTTTATATTTGAATACGATGTTTCTAAGGCAGTGGGCCAGATTCACCACTGGAGGACTCCAATTTTATACTATTTGTTCCAATGCAGTAAAACTGGAGGAACAAAGTGGTGAAACAGACTCCATCTTTTCTCTTGTGCAGAGGAACAGTATGAGGCTTATGGATAACACAGGTCCCATTTACTTTGTTGATATTGGCGTTAAGTGACACATAGACCTTATATTGACCTCTGTGCACAAGGATGATATTGTCATGGTTACAGGACTACCTGCATCTTTGACCTCTTTATGGCTCTTTCTGATGTCACTCCCATAAGGAATAGACATCATACCTTTTCGTATCATGGTGTGGAATTCTGCAATTATCCCACTCTTATATCTGGCCCTGGGCTACAGAACCTACGTATCAGCCATTATTACCCAGCAAGTCCAACTGAGTTTGGGCACAACCAGTTCTTCCCTTTGGCAGTCTGTGACCAAATAGCCTTCTTAAAACAAAAGTATTGATTGTGTGTTTAACAGTAGGAACAAAGCTTTTAGGCAAAAAGGATTTTAAAACAACTAACAGTCTATACAAATCTATCTTACCTAAAGTCCTGCCATCCCCTGAAGGTAACGTAGGTAGGTATATATACTTCAGACACCACCGGTGGGTTCCTGTGATTCAGTCTGGTTTCCCCAAACAAGAGCTGGTTCTCCCCTGACAGAGCTGTTTATTCTTTTCTTTGATGGGTCCTTGGTCATCCCTAGTCAGAACCAGTTTTGTACATTGGCCGGAGACAAAGATGGAATCATGGAAGCTAACCGTTCTGGCATTGTCCTTTAAAGACTCTTAAGTGTCAGTTTTATTTCAGGCCAACCTCCAGTGAGCTAAACCAGTGTAGTTATACAAGAACATTTCCATAGCCAGACCAACACACAGCATCAATAAATTACTACAGGGCTGCTCCAAGTCCATCACTGTTACTCTCTGTGGGTAATGTTAAAGCACTCTTTAAGACATTAAACTTCCCTACTAAAATGACTCACAAGTCAGGGAAGGACAAAGGAATGGCTCAACATTCAATTTTAAATATTTTCCCTTGTGCATATGCCTAATGAGATAGTCTTTAATTACATACCACCAGACTACAGAGTCATTCACACCCTCAGTTTCTGGCAACTTACCATTCTCTGGGGAAAAATTTCACCCAGCTCCATTCCCACTGAAGTCAATAGCATAATTTCCATTGATATTAATGGTGCTTGTTGACAAACCCTTAGACAGCTGACTTCTACTGAAAGTCAGTGGGACCTGGGCACCTAATTTTTTATGTGCTTATGAAAATCCTACTTGTATATTTTAAATATTTTTATTGTCTATCTCTTTTATGTAAAGTTACTATTGTTGTTGTTATATCTGAACAGTATCAACAGAGTTATACAGTGGAACTGAGTCAAACAGTAAATATGGCCAAACAGCAACATAAACTGGATACATACAATAGAATAATGTAGTTTAGCAGCTGTCTTCATAGTGCTGCAATTTTTAAATATTGTATCGGTGCAGAAGCACTACTGTAGTTAAGTTTGTATCAAGACATCTGTATAAAGACCAATTTTTCTAAGTTCTCTAAAATCAGTAGTCAAAGATCTTTGAAGTCTGGGGTATCTCAAGAAGGTAAAAGGTAGGGTTAGTGACCAAATCTGGAATCATTTCAGCCAGGAGTTCGGGAGATATAAGACCCAAATAAATCGCTGTTTGTTTTCTTTAAAAAAAAAAGGTTCTAGGCTTTTGTTATTTTGCCCAGAGCAAGAGATGTGATGTGGGTCAAAATGATCTCAGTCTCTCAAGTTTCACCTAAAATAGTGCATGGCACCCACTAAATCTTCAAGGAACCAAAACTGAAAGTGGCATTTAAAAAAATTTACAATTTTACACTGTGCATGTACCAAGCTGGAGGGTTTCCACTCCCACCATTTTATGTGCTTTAAACCTCACCTTCTGTTAGTGCTCTGAAATCTGAACATTCACACAGATTGCTTTGAAATTTGGTGAGCCTCACCAAGGCATGGGATAGCATTAGTGATCCAAATATGGGGTAATTTGAACAAGGGATTCCTGATTAAGCTACTCCCCCCACCCAAAAGCCAGGTTTCTTTCTGCTGCCTTGTACCACTTATACTAAGTGGTACTAATGAGCAGATGAATCACAGACCTGTTGATAGCTGTTAACTCATCCTAGAGTTAACATAACTAAGAATACATTAACCACAACCCCCATCTAAGACAAATGGGATCAGTAGGTGGAGGTTGCTACAGCTTGAGCCGTGGGTGACAATTTTAGTTTGGGGGAAATGTAATTGAAGTTTTTGGGGAAAACATTAGATGTGTGAATGTTCCCTCAGAAGACAGGGGCATTAGGGGGTGGAGGAGGGGAAGCATGAGGGGTGAGAGGTTTGATGATGCAGTGAAGAGCAGGGGTATTATGAAGAGAGGCATAAAATGGGGGTGGATGGTAGGGAAAGGGAGAGAGGTGTGGGAGGCATGATGAATCTTCAGCTCTGCCAATGCATCCCAACTATCCTGCACCCCAGCCTGCCCGCCCCTGACAGCTATGCCAGCACATTCAGCCTCCCTCTGTTCCCCAGTTCTGTTGGTGCACCCCAACCTCCCCGCACTACAGGACTATTCCACTGCCCTTTGCTCCTGGCACTTGATGTGAGTTGGTCTTGAGGAGGGAAGTAATGGCAACAAAAACCTTTCTATATTAGGGAGTGAAGACTTCAAGGAGATGCTTGAAGTGGGGAGGCTGGGTACACTATTGGTGAGGGGGCCAACTTGGAGGGGGGAATGCATCGCATGGATCAGGAGCATGGCATAGAAGATGAGCCAGAACAGGTTGGTGGGGTGCCATTAATGTGTGTGTGTGTGTTGTGGGGAAAGGGCAGAGAAGGCTGGCTCAGTATGCTAATTGCAAGACATACTGTGTACAGTTGCCTACATGACTACTAACTCCTAGCAAGAACATCTCTTTTCCTATTAAAAAACTAGGAAATTCAAGGGCAAAAAAGGTTGCTTGGTGGTGCGTTGCCCCCTAGCAGAATGCAGACTTTAGCAAAACACAAACTTTTGAAAACCAGGAAATGCACAACTGCTTTCTTTCAGTAATTCTTCAGAACATCCCATTCACAAATACCTTTACTCTGCTCCCAACCCCACAGTTGCTGAAACGTACTTCCTTACCTCCTTTGACAGCCCATTCACTCTTACCCACAGAATTCCTTCCAACACTATTAAAGGACAAAAGGGGGGTAAAATTGCTCAGACCACCTTCCCTCTGTTCCTCTGGAGCTTCCAGTAAGTAGCAGGAATTATTTGCAGGCATGCCAGGTGCAGTCAGTGTGTTAGGTGTATCTACACTAAATGATCGAGGCACTAGCTGTGCCTGTTTAGTAAAGGTGTATTTGTGGTCTGAAGACCTGTGTGGACTATTATGAGGCATTATTGTGATATGTTTTCCACCTTCTTGTGTGCATGAGGAAAGGGATGAGTTGCTACATGTGCACCTTTAGGATGCAGTTAGCATAATTTCTGTGCAGAATTGTGTGGGCTATGTTAGCAGGGCAGGGTAGCAGGGCAGAGGGCTTTTATTGCAAAGGATATTGTCAATAGTGAGGTAGAATATGAGAGGATTCTAGTGTTTAATGATGATGAAGTAAATTTGTAGGTCAAGATGGCATCCGGTGAGTAAGTAGCATTGAAAAAGGCTGTGGAGTGTAAATTGCATACATATTCTTTCTGAGTAATCGGGTAAGCACATGCCACGTGCACTAGTGTGTGCATGCACGTGCCAAGGTCTGGATCTGCCTGAATGTTACAGTGCCACAAGCTAGTGTGAGTATGTGCTACTGAGGCATTGCGTGAAGAGGGTAGAAAGAAGGTGGTGTGAGCAACTTTTATTTTCCTTTTAGTTCTTTAACAGTTTTGGATGGAATCCTGCGGGTGAGAGTCAATGGGTTGTAAAAGGAGATGAAAAGCTTTTACACATGACAGGCAACCTTAACTCTATGTCTGCAAAGGTTGGGGTTTTTTGCCACTGAATATATATTTTTATGTGCATGTAATTTCCAGGAAGTTAAGGAAAGTAAACATAGGTGGCCTTAGTTTTATAGGGCTCCTTGGTGAAATGTATTTTCAGCAGAGAACTGAAGAAGGATTAGTACTTGCAGACCAGATCAGGGAGAGGATTCAAGTTCTATGGGATAAATCCCAGAGATTGCCATTCGTTTTGGGGATTGGGTGGAGCATAGGTAGCCAGAAGGGCAAGTGTGGTGACATTTATATAATGGAACATGTTTAAAATAATGTCGAATTCAATTTTTGGTTCAAGGAGAAGTAAGAATGAGAGGTATCATTCAGAATTGGGTGTGCTATTTGTGTAGCTCCTGTATGAGAGACCTGCAGAGAAGAAAAAGAATGGGAAAGCTGATACGGGAAGAAAAAAAAGAGGAAGTGAAACTCAGGGTTAATGAAGGTGTGAGGAAACAACTGTACTCTTCAACATGATTAGGAGGGGGAAAAAAGAGACTTTTCTCCTTTATTGGTAAACTGTTTGATATTCAGAGACGCTTATTCTACAGAGCCTTCACAGTAAATTAGGCTTGGAAGAACTTAAGATTGACCCCAAAGCAGGGTATCACTGTGAGTGCTATGGTATGCTAGCCCCATCGGTGTGCGGTCATGTGCTGGATGTACCACATGCTCAGAGACAAGTTTTGTAGGTGCGATGAGTGTGTTCTTCAAGCTAAAGCCCTTGGTGAGTTCTGAAAACACACACACACTTCAGGTAGCAGATTGAGGAATGTCAGAGTTTCACTGAGACTAAAATGCATAGAAATGAAATGTTCTGACATTTCCAAATCAATATTTTCGTGTCTTCAGTCCACAAAAAGTTTTCATATTTTGACTTTTTATCCCAATTTGGAACAAAACCAAATCCTGAAATATTGTTATTTTCCATGGAATGGAATTTCCATTTTTCAATCAGCCTTACAAAATTTGTTTTAGGGAGTTTGCCAAGCTCTGTTTTTTTGAGAGGGAGGTGCCAAGGGCACCAGTTACAAAAGCCTGCTGAACTAGTACAGCTACATGTACCAAGAGATGCAAATTACTGGATAAAACCCTGCAAGTGGAGGTAGGCACACATAACTGGACATTCTGTAAATCAGTGCTACTTATATTGTATTTATAAATGGTGATATTTCACCATTTCTTCCCTGTCCACGTTTCCACTGGATCATGCTTTGATTGTCAGGCCTGATTAAATATTTTCCACTTCAACTGTGTAGAAATGCTTTTAATAACTTTTAAATATTTTATCTCAGCATTATAGAGTCCAGGATCCCATTACTAATGAAATCTTTCCCAGTGACAGTTGGACTGAATCAAAGACAAAGATTTAAGCTTTTTATCAGTTATTTTATTTGCTCTTGTGCCCTGAGCACATGGATGGTGGTGGCTGAAGAACATTAGACTATCATTTATATTGAGTCCTAAATATATACTGTCAAAAGAGTGAATGAATTTAAATTTAGTTTATGCTGTCTGTTGTGCTTTCATGCTGTAAATTTTAATTATTGTTTCACTGTTGGGTATCTGCAATATTTAGTTAGGCTGGACATTCAAAGATGCCTAAATGAGTTAGGCACTAGGATTAATTTTAAAACTTGGAGGTAGAACTTTCAAAAGAGATCAATTTATTTACTTACTAACACAACTAACACTTACTTACTTTTGAAAATTCCACCCTGGCTGCCTCTAAATATGAGTCTAGAAATCTAACTTTAGATAACCCAGTTTGAAAATTCTGATCCTAAGATTAATTTTGAAAACCATAACACTGTCTTTAAGTTTATTCATTTATATTTGTCAACATATACATTTAGGGTAAAATTGTGGTTTCATTGACCATAGCAAAGCTCCCATTAATGTTAGAGGCTATGTCTACACTAGAAAAGTTACGTCGACTTTGTTAAGTTGACTTAACTTTTCAGGTGTAGACATAGCCCCTTGTCGACCTTATTAAGTTGACTTAACACTTTAAGTCGACTTAATAAGGTCGATTTAGGCGCTAATCCCCATCCACACTGGCTTTAAGTCGATTTAAGGCTAAAGTCGACCTAAAACTAGGTGTTATTAAGTCGACTTAAGCTTTCCTTAAGTCGACTTAAGGAAATGCTTAAGTCAACTTAATAAAAGCCCAGTGTGGATGTGGCTTTGTTTAGGTCAACTTAAGCCTCCTTAAGTCAACCTAAGTTGCCAGTGTAGATGCACCCAGAGAGGCAAGGAATGATACCCTCATTCTTTTAGAGTGGAACCTAAGTTAATGAGTAGCCACATTGACTTTAACGTGACAACTCCTGGAGGAAAGCACTACCTAATGTGAATAAGGGTATCAAATCTAGCACAGAGATTTTTATTTCCTTGAGGGAAGGGAAATAAACAATAAAATGATCATTAATAATAGCTGTAAGATAATAAAAAGCATATAAGCATATCAGAAAATAAGCATCAATATAATCAGTACATTATATTAGCTCTTCTCCTGGAATCCCATTTCATTTCTAAGAGTCAGTATTGGTGCCTACATCAGTAGGAACCTCCTCTTTCTCCTACTCTGTGATATATGGGGGAGTAATTCTCAGAGGCATCACTGGTCCTACTAATATGTCTGTGCTTCATGGACTAATACATGTTTTCATTTCCAAAAATATGGGCTAGCATCCTGGATCTCTCAGTGGTGATGATAGGTGAGGCTTTAGTCTGTATTTTCAGGGGTTATGTTTGTTGGATTGCATTTCTTTCGATTTGTGTAGCATCCCAAATTCTGTCATATAATTATTAGTATATATTAATGATTCATTATTATTATAAACACCAATGCACTATTTTTCCTCTTGATATTTTAGTGAGAAATTGAGACCTTTCTGGAATTCCTTTTCTAATAATTTTAAAGACATAACAGAAAGAGAATAGTATTTCTACTGCTTTTATGTATTCCTGAAATGGCATGTTTTCTTTGTAACAACACAACACTGTATTTCTACTTCAAATCATACAAGCTGACTCTCTTGGGTTATTTTCACCTTATGTACCTGACAAGGGATGCTCTAGGAGTGATCTAACGGGTGGTCTGTGCTAGAAATCAATTTCAGTATGGAAATTCTATTATCTACTAACCTGGGAAGTCTTTAGCCTGGAAATCTTTAGTCTCTTCTATTTCAACAAACTGCTGGACTGGCTGGCCTATTTACTGAGATAGTTGCACATTCTCCATGCCTGTAGTTATTTCATTTCTGAATACTGAACCTTTGCAATCATCTCAGATTCATAACTATTTGTCAGGTTAAGGCAAGAAATTGTCATCCTTAAATGACCCATGGCAAGATGATGCTTCTCATCAGGGAGATAAGACATGGCAAAAATAATAGACAAAGTAGATGTGTTGCTGATTTAGATATTTATATTCAGCTTTGAAACGGAAATAAAATTAAATTGAGAAAAGCAAAAACTGAATTTTATTTAGATTACCTTGTTGAAAAGGCCGAAGAGTCTGAGAACATTTGGAAAGGAATGAAAGAAGTTTTTGTAAAGCTAGAACGACTCATATTAATGAATTAAAGATTGGGCTAACTTGTAACAGACAAAACAAATAGTTAAGGGATTAAATAATCATTTCTGTTCCTGTTAACAAATTTGGGAGAATGGTGAATTCTGACCCTTTGAAAGTTTATGGGTTTTTATCAATGATCAATTTTCTCTTTGTTACTGTGCATTTCAATGAGGTACTCAAGATAATTAAGTGCCATATAATCAGACTGATGGATGAGATCCTCATTTGCAGCTAAAATCCTTGACCATTCTATTCATGATTTATTCAGTATATCTAAGTGCCTGCTGAATCCCCAAGCCATTTGGAAGGCATTTCATATAACACCAAGGTGGTGTGGTGTTTTCTTAGATTTAAATAATTATAAGCCCTCAGCTGTTTTAATGCCATTAGCTAATATTTCCAAATGTTTGGTGTGTAGACAGATCAATGGCTTTATTAATTTAAACACATTACTTTCTCCCCACCCTCCATTTCAATCTGGCTTTTGTTTAAAGCAGTCCATAACCTCAGCCTTATTTTAGGTTAAATGTGATATTAATCAAGGAGTGGATAAAGGCCACATATATGACTGAAGCTGTGTTTATTGGCTTTAGCAAAGCCTTTGATTTGGTCACACATTCTTTGCTCTTAACAAAGGCTCGAAATAATACAATGTGGATTTTATGTCAATCCTTAAGTTGGTTATCATATTTAAGTAATAATAGAGAACAACTATATTGAGGATGGTGGCATATGATCTGATTTTACACTGTCTTCTGCAGATGTTCTCTAAGATTTGCTTCTTCTATTGCTTTAGTGATTTTCTTTTGAAATGTCATATTCAATTTATGCAGGCAAATATAGAATTTCATTACAAAAGATAGAATTCTCTCTGTCCTGGCATTCCTTTTCACACAAAGAGCCTTTAATGATAAAATACACATTGTTTATTGCAGCTTATGCAATATATTTGATAAAGAAAGAAATAGTGAAAGGAGTGTGACTAGTTTTCATGAAGAGAGATAAAAATGATATATGAAGACAGAGTGGAAAGAAAAGAAAGAAAATAGACCTGAAAGTAGCAATTATGTAAGTCGACTACTTAACAAAGTAGTTAAAGGTAATTTGGAGATGAGCTAATAGATTGTCAGATAGATGGAATATAGTGTTTTGATTCAGGATGGCTGAGGTTTGATCTTGCACTTTGTGTAGTCATTGGTCAGTACCGCTAAAATGGTTTAAAGCAAGGTGAAGAAATCAGAGTTTTGTTGAGTAAAGAACATTTTCTCTAGGACCCTGCTAGGTAAAGTGGTTGCAGATGGCATGCTACAGCAAGTGAGGAGCGATAATACTGTATCTAGGAGCAAGAGTAGGGTTTGGCCATGGAATTTTTCCCTTATGCTGGAAAAGCAAGTGGAAAAGATTTGAAGTCATTTTGCAGAACAGTGATATATCAATACATTAACATGTATACACTTCTCAGCAGTATAACAGATGTGTTAAAAAGCATTATCATCTCTGAGAAGAATGTAATCATTAGAGCTTGAAGAAGGGTCATGCCTCCCACAGAGACAGTGGGTGAAAAGGTTAGCATTCACTTTGGTCATGGACAAATTAATGTTGTGCCTGAAGGGCAAGTTTCAGGACTTTGTTGTGACTTGGTCTCCATGTCCATTTTATACTTACATGGACAATAATTTCCCAAATGCTGGGAGACCCAAGGTTAACATAATTTTCTGTTTGCATAATAAAGTTTCTGCGATGTATAGCCACTTATGAGATCCCCTGGGCAATGAGTCAGTTCATTATGATGAGTAAGTTTGATTAACAATATAAAGTTTTTAAATTGCTGACATCTTTTTTTTTTTCATTTTTCCCCTTCTGGCCAAGATCCAGTGGCTGGGTGCTAAAGTTAGAAAAAGCCAAATTGCAAATAAGATGCGACCTCTTTAACATGAGGAGAATTAACAGTTGGAACATGTTACCAAAAGATGTAAATTCATTGACACTTGGAGTTGTTAAATCAGCAGATACGCTGTATTTTAACCACAAGTTTTTGGGCTTGATAATGTTCCCTTACATGGAGAGGGAGGATAATTTCTTCCTTTGTAGGAGGGGGAAATTGTATGGCCTGTTTTACTCAGGAGGTTGAAATAGTGGACCCTTCTGGCCATAAAATCTATTAATCTTTTGGAGGCTTTGTGTGTGTTCTATTTAATTTTAATTTTTATTATTTATTGTGTGTTAATTAAGTATCACATTGGTTCTGAGACTAACTGTATTGTAAGTGTGACTGTAATACTCACTGTTGTACTGTTCTACTTGCTTTGAGCACTGTGGGACGTTTGCATGGAGGCTTCTGTATATATATTTGAATAACACACATAAACTCTCTTCTCTCTTCAATAAAATACCTTTTTAAAGAGTGGGAAGGAGGCAGATTGTTCTGTAAAAACAACAGCTTCCAAATATTTTCTGGAAGAAAATCTGCCTTAATATATTCAGCACAGTTAATCTCTGTAAAACTAAATAGCAGTGACCTGTTTGGGGAAGCTCCTAAAATATCTTGCAAAAGCAGTTGTGACATTCCATCAGGTGTCCATAGCAGTGCTCTGTATCCTTGTATATGGCTGATGATATCATACATTGTGGATATTATAAACTGAAATTCCTTTACAAATGTAACTACTCTACAGACTTTCATTGTCCAGAGGAGTTTACCTAAAAGGAGATTTTTGGTGTTATTCTGTTGGTATGGGGATGACATGATCACAGTTTACAAGTATCTACGTGGGAAACAAATATTTAATAATGGGCTCTTCTGTCTAGCAGAGAATGGTATAACATGATCAAATGACTGGAAGTTGAAGCTAGCCAAATTTCACTGGAAATTTTTAACATTCAGCATAATTAACCATTGCGATCCCTTGTCAAGGGTCATGATGGATTGCATCATTGGCAATTTTTAAATCAAGAGTGGATGTTTTTCTAAAAGAAATGTTCCAGGAATTATTTTGGGTAGTTCTATGATCAGTGTCACACAGGTCAGACTAAATCAAAGTTCTCAATCTTTCCAGACTACTGTATCCCTTTCAGGAATCAGATTTGTCTTGCTTCACTTCACTTAAAAACTACTTGCTTACAAAACCAGACATAAAAATACAAAAGTGTCACAGCATACTATTACTGAAAAATTGCTTACTTTCTCATTTTGTCTGTATGAAATTTTAGTGTGGACAGAGTTTATCAGTGCTTTTTATGTAGCCTTTTGTAAATATTGACAAATATCTAGATGACCTTATATACCCTGTGGAAGATCTCTACATTCTCACCTGGATTTACGAACCCCTGGTTGAAAACCACTGAATTAGATGATCACAATGGCCCCTTCTGGCCTTGGAATGTAGAAATCTATGGCTATATCTTCACTGGCAGTTTAAGTCGACTTAAGGAGGCTTAAGTGGACTTAAACAAAGCTGCGTCCACACTAGGCTTTTATTAAGTCAACTTAAGAAATTCCTTAGTCGACTTAATAAGAACCACCGGATAGGTCGACTTAAACCTGCTTAGGTCGACCTAACCCTTCTTTAGGGCAACCTGAGCCTAGTGTGGACACTTAAGTCCACTTTGTTAAGTCGACCTAAAGGCAGTTAGGTCGACTTAACAAAGTGGACTTAGTCCACGTTCGTGGACAGCACTTTGTTAAGTCGACTTAATAAGGTCGATTTTAAGTCGACTTAAAGTTGACCTTATTAAGTTGACTTAACAAAGTCGACCTAACTTTTTGTAGTGTAGACATAGCCTATGAATCTTAGTGCCACTTGGTTTTGCATCATTTACAAGGATTTTTCCAAGAAGGCTCTTAGTTGCTGTATTAATTTCAGAGTTGAGTATAACTTAAAGGACAAATTAATAACACAAATGACTTAACACAAATTAGAGATAATCAAAAAAGTTTTCTGCACACAAAAGATAGAAAAAAATGAAAAATATCTTGGTTTTCAGTTTTTCATTGAAAAGCAACAATTTTAAGTGAAACCTTTTCATTAAAAATACCCAGCATTTTTATAACAACAAATAAATAAATACAATAGTTTTGATGGAAAATTTTTCGGCGGGTCTAATAAAAATATATCTGATTCAATTCCAGGGAGCCAGGAGGAAATACATATGCCTAATTTTGTTTTCATGGTAGTTGTACTTTTGTCAGATGTTGCAGCTCTTAAATATATATTCAGAATATGCATGGCTGGTTGTACCACAATAAAACAAGATCTGTTTTTGTTTAAATCTGCAGTTGACTCTCAAATGGATCTAGCATACTCTTTGCAGCTTCTGCAATAACCCACACTGCATTGTAAACCTGAGTTCCCAACTGCTGAATCCGGGTCTCACAGCATCCATACTATATTAAGCAGATCTTCTGATTTGGCTCTGTGGCTTGACCTTCATTCACACTGTAAAATCATAGAATCATAGAAGATTAGGGATGGAAGGGACTTCAGGAGGTGATATAGTCCCCTGCTCAAAGCAGGCGCAACCCCAACTATATCATCTCATCAGAATCACCTTGTGCTGGCCCCCACTGCCAAAGCACGGCACCCCCTGCTGCTGAAATGCTACTAAAGGCAGTGCGGCGCCTGCCGAACCATAGGGCCCAGAGCGGTCATCCCTGCAGTCAGGGTTTGACAAGCTAGGCCTTAAAAACCTGTAAGGGTGAAAATTCCATCACCTCCCTAGGTAATCCATCCCAGGGCTTCATCACACTCCTAGTGAAAATGTTTTTCCTACTATCCAACCTTGACCTCCCTGTGAGATCATGACAGGGCTTGGGCTCCAACCACCCCCTAGCAAGGTCAGACTGATTTGTTTGTGGGCAGAAGTGAGGCTTGGGCCCAAACCTGAGTCAGAGCCCAGGCATAACTATATCTGTACTAGAGACCTCGCAGGGCATGAAGTAGATAAACCCTCAGTGTGCAGTGTCGACATATCCTTTGTGTTAATATAGGGAACAGGGCAGTAGCATCATTCTCTTGTTCATTCATGTCTGCCCATTCCAGGTTGATAGGACCATGAAAGGAGGAGAAGGTCCAGTAGTAAGGATATTAGCTTGGGGCTTCGGAGATGTTCCATACACTTCCCAAGTGATGCTGGGCAACATACTCTGTATGCTGCAGGTTCCTAATATAAAATGGGATAATAACACTACCCTCCCTCACAGGAATACCACAGTTAAAGATTGTGAGTTGTTCAAAATATGGTAATTGGGGGAGGGGAAAATAGAGGACGTTATATAAATACCTCATCTTTAGTGATACCGGTATAATTATATTGATATAATAATACCAGTATGAGTTCCCAGGAAGACACCCTTGTGATAAAAGTGTCAGGTTTGGTTTAGCTTAATTCTAAAATGAAGAAAGGTCACTTTTGTTCCAAAGAAGTGTGTCTGGCTGAGAAGTTACACCAGTATCACAATAGTGGTATAATTATACTGGTATAAACATTCTGTTAAATTTCCTCATGTAGTCAGGGCCTTAGATAGGTCATATCAAAACCACACTAAATATCCTATTTTGACCATCCCTCTGCTTATGGAGTTTCTGAGCTACTGCAGTCAGGTTGAAAGAGTTTATGAAAGTAAAGAGTATACATAAATTGTCTGAAGACAGAGTATCATGATAACTGAAGCAGACCGAGACGTCTCTGTGGAATTATATTTACATTTGTAGACAGTGATGTCAATGATATAAAATCTTTCAGATGTTGCAATGCTCACAGCATACCAATATCAATGTTAAGTGACGAGGGAGCACAGATGCAGGGTCAGAGTTAAGGCTGTTTGTCAAAGTTCAAAGCTTTCAAACACTTTTTTTTTAAATAGCTGAAACATGTAATGGTGCTTTAAATTAGCTGACATATATTTACAGCCTTAAGCTTTACTGATTGTTTGTTTGGGGAATACACTGTGACTGTCATATCCCTAAACCCTTATTAGCATATGTGCTAATACAATTATTTGCAGGGTCACTCCACATATATGCTTGCAGACAAGCCAACAGATCAAATTAGCTGATTTATCATACTGTGAGCTGTTTCTAATTAGTTCACCCCAGTTAATGGTTTCTTAAAACTGTCTTTTTTGAATTATCTTTTCAGAAACACATAAACCACTTTAAATAATTACTTAAGAGTGGCTAAATACACTATTTATTTTCTGGCACATTGCCAGTGGTGTGAGATATATAAACTTCATTAACCATATAAAATATGTAGCCTTTTTGAATGGTTTTAGACACTGAAGCTACAGAAATCTCATGTTTACTGTAGAGGCTGATAAAATAATGCTTTTAAAACACATCCATTATACTGCTGCTGTTCACCAAATCTTGACATTTATTGTTCCAAAATGAATTTAAAAGTAGTTTTATGTCTTTTTAGGAAAGTAAAACTATTAATCTTATTAGATCCCACACATACAGTAGTCTATGAACTAGTGTCTAATTTGCTTTATGAATGTAAATTGGCCTACCGCCTCATATAGAAACAAATAGGAGCAAATGCTAACAGTTTTTTGTTTGTTCCTTGTGTGATAATCATGAACTACTATTTTTAATGACACTGTAATAATATTTGTAACTGGCTCATCACATATAGCACTTATTGTCAGTTTAATATTTCACCTGAAAGATTTAAAAAAGCACTTTTTCTTTCCGCTCTGTGTACTACAGTAGCGACATGTGATCAAATACAATAGTATTATCATACGTACTTGTCTTTCCTGATGGTCTAGTAGCCAGGATTTGGTGCATGTCAGTGAAGTCTTCCATCTGAAGACATTCAGCTTCCTTGGTGACTGGAGTGACAGAAGAGATGGAATGTAATTTACCAGAATAGGCAGCTATTTATGTGTAATGGTGTCTGTTGTGTGCCAGGAACATGAAAATTGCTAGGCTCACACAAAATCATTCTAATAAACTCTTAAAGAACTTCTCATATAAACGTGGTCTAAAATAAATCAATAAATAAATACAAATCTCAGATGGGGCTGAAATCAGGGAGTAGAGCCTTAAAAAGTTGTCCTTCTAGTTTCTGCAAAGAAAGCATTTGCTTTTGAAAGAAAAGTAAACATGGAGACAAGCCAAAACTGAAATCCAAGCTGCCCCATTGTACTGTAGCTCAACTCAAACTGAGCCCAAGCTCCAGATAACCTCAGTACAAATCCTCCTCCTTCCCTCTGGGTGTTATTTTACCTTGTTCTCTGACAATTCTTCTTTTCACATGAATATTGTAGGTGGGGAGTGGTGGCGGGGGAGGGGAAGAGGAGATCTATGAAACAAAACCTTTCCCTATTCAATATTGAAAGTGTGCCGTGTATTGAACATGCAAAGTATAAACTTGCCTCAACAGTTTATACAGAATGACCCCATACTAGTGAATCTTTCAATGTGTGTGTATATAAAAATGCTGAGGTTCCAACTTAAATAACAAAATCTTGTGCAGGGAGGTAGGAGTTATTGTTCAATGAACATAGTTTTAAAATGGAGAGGTCAAAAGCAAGAGGGGGATTAGAGAGGATGGGAATGGTAAAAGGAAGTGAAGATGGGAAGGGAAGAGGAGTTTAGAAGAGGAAAGAAGGTGAGAAAGGAAACATAACTAAAGAGAAAAAGAGATGAGAGAAAATAGTGCTCTGTTTGATCCAATTTTCAGTGACTCAGGCAATGAGGTAGACACCATCCTTTGGTGTTCTGAATGTTGACTGGAGTACTTATGCAATACTAGTCCTGAAAATGTTTTTTCTCCAGTCTAAGACACGTTTCCTCAGATCACATGTGGACATCAAATAAGAATTGATGTAGCTTCGGGATTTGGAAAAATCTAATTCTCCATGAATATTCCCAGCTCACTTATATATGTATGAAGTTAGCCGAAATAAAGAATACCAATGTGTTATGAGCAGATTTCACATCCAGTAGTCTGGTTGGCAGTAATGGCTGGCTTTCATATCTTATGCTTATTTTCCATTGTAAGGAGGAGTTCCTATTAAGGCAATTATTGCTCCCAAGCTTAGAAAAGTCTCTCACTTTTTTGACACCCTCTTTGCAAGGTTTCTTTGTTTCCATGGAGAAGTTTCATGAAAAGCCGCTTTTTGTCAGCAGTTGGCACCTCTAATTATAGCTGACTGGATACTCCCAAAATTGGTTTCAAATTCAATCATGCAGTTCTGGAAACACCTGGGGCTTGATTCTGATCTCAAATACATCTCCATTTTATACTGCTTTAAAGCCACTGACTTTAATGGATTTACTCCTGATTTACATAGACGTGAGACTCAAAACATTCTATTCTAACTGAGATGTTTATTTCTAGGCCTTTTTAACTGACAGTAGTAGACAAAGAAAGAAATCTAATTGCCTTTTTACAAACCTGTGAAATAGCCAGATACTGATTTCAGTGACAAGTTCCAGAGGGGTAGCCGTGTTAGTCTGTGTACAGCAAAAACAACAGGAGTCCTGGGGCACCGTAAAGACTAACAAATCTGATGAACTCGGTTGGATCCCACGAAAGCTTATGCCCAAAGAAATTAGTTAGTTTTTAAGGTGCCACGGGACTCTCATTGTTTTTTCTGATTTCAGTGCTACCGGTGCAAAGTCAATGGAATTCCTTAGAATTCTGCAGGTGCAAATGATAGTACACTTTCCACAGAGTGTCTAGTTGGTGTGAAGGGAATTAATATGCAGGTCAAACCATTTTTGGGGGGTTTTTGCTATAATGATGGCAGATGTGAAGTTATAATGCCTGCCGCAATAGGGTATTTTGATCTTGTTTTAACCCTGCAGAGCTGGTGCTGTTAATTCCTCACTGCCTGTTTCCAGGGCTTCAAAGATAAAGCAAGAGCTGTCAAGAAATGTATTCAACTGTTTAAACTGTTAAATGTTTGAGGATTCTCTGATGGTAGTGAGGGATGGGCTTCTGCTTACAGTCAGTACTACAGAACACAATGGATATTATGTCATATTATTTGCATTGTTGTTATAGCCCTGGGGGCCCCATGATATAAGAGAGAGACAAGGTGGATGAGATACCTTTAATTGGACCAACCTCTTTTGGTGAGAGAGACAAACATTTAAAGTTACACAGAGCTGAAGAAGAGCTCTGTGTAGCAAAAAAGCTTGTCTCTACCAACGGAAGTTGTTCCAATAAAAGATATTACCTCACCCACCATGTTTCTTTATTATGTCGCTTTGGCATATTCCATGCACTTTAAACCCTACCCGTGTTGTGGTTTGATCATCTCCATTGCTTCATGAACAATGTTCATGGAAATTAATGACTAAAAAAGACGTACACTTCTACTCAGAAGTCTCAAGGGCTATGTCTACACTTGCAAGTTAGTTTGAATTAAGGGAGCTTAATTCGAACTAACTTAAGCCTTGGCTACAATAAGCTTTCATTAGTTAAAATTAAGGGTTTCCTTAATTTGAACTAATAAATTCAATTGCTTAGTTCAAACTAACCCTTAATTCAAAATAGTTAGTTAGAATTAAATCAATGTGGACATATTAATTCAAAGTAACTGCTTAGTTCGAACTAATCGGCAGATTGACCTCCATGCAATTGACTAATTCAAACTAAGCAAGTGCCCTGCATGGACATGGCTAATTCGAACTAGCATTCTAGTGGGGCCATGCTAGTTCGAATTAAGTTAATTCGAACTAACTAAAATTAGTTCGAATTAGTCAGTTCGAATAAACTAATTCAAACCAGCTTTTGTAAATGTAGACATAGCCAAGATTATCCTAAACTTCAATCATGACTTTTAGGATAATAGATAAAGAACAGAGATCTGTATTTTTAGTCTGAGTCCTATGACTCCTATAGAAAGGTGGCACTTAAGTACAAAACTGGAAAATAGAAAAATGAATGTTAGAATGTGTGCTCTACACAAATTACACAGTGTGCATGACAAAAAATTCCATAATAGTCATGCAACATAAATTCCACAACGGATGTAAGGAAAGTCAAGCATTAATTTCACAAGATGACGAATAAAATCCTCATAGCAGGTGAGAACTCACCAAAACAAAGACCTTATACAATTGAAGGATTATTTGGACCTATATTTTGTATCCTTCTTTTGGATGAGCAAATGTCTTTTTGGGGGGTATGAAGATATACAAGGAACTATGTTTACTTCATTAAGTGATTGGAAATGTTTACTTTGTCACTTTAAGGAAGCAGAAAGAAAAACAAGCAATTTCAGTCACTTCTCAGAAACATCTGTAGTTTCACGTAAGTTTTAAATTAATGGAATATAGACCTAGAAAAAGGAAGGAACCAGGACAATTTTTCATATTTGTAACATTTTGGTTTTGCCTGAATGATGTGTTATTTGTTTTTAATGTGTAAAGAGGTTTCAAATTTAATGTGTTTTGTGGTTTCAAATTTGCACACAGTTCATGGTTTAAGACCATGTGTTGTGGTATATATTTGGCACATCTAGATACTTATATGATCCCCATGACCATTGCATCTGAGTAGATCATAAACATTAACACATTTACTGTCACAAGACCCCTAAATAGTAGGGGAGCATTAGCATCCTCAGTTTGCAAAGGGGAGAGGGAGTATGTACATGCCTTGTGCTGTGGCTTAGCCCTGGACCTGTGCTCACACACAGTTTGAATGGGGCCAAGGGGCATGAACCAAGTCTCAAGTTTCAACAGTCCTCCAGACCCATTTCCAAAATGCAGCAACTCTTTCCTGCCTGAACATTACCTAGTCTATGAAGGTTCCTGTCTCCCAATTACTACCCTCTCTGACTCCTCTCAGAGATGCAGGAACATTCACCTGCACCTGTAAATTTCACAGAAGCTGGCAATGGCAGCCATTCGCTGGACTCTGCTCAAATGCCAGGAACTCATGAAACTCTTGAGGCTTCTGTAGCAGAGGATGAAGGGCTCCAACAGTTGCTCTGGAAGAAGTCCTTGGACATGCCCATTCTCTGATGAGCTGGACCAAATGCTCTCCAGGGTACACAGTATAAAGCCTGAAGAGGCTCATAAAATCTCCATCAGCCCTCCCTCCCCCGTCCCGGATTAATTTTCCAATGCGATACCAACAAGGGCTAGGGGAAGAGGGAGCAGGACTACGTGGGAATCCAGAGAAAGAGAAGCAGGTACATTTGTATCTTTCTCTCTGGAGTCAGTTGAGCAAGGCACCTCTTGAAGACCCTGAGGAGGACCCCAAGCCTCAACAGGAACCAGAGCCTGAGGCTTGTATACTGCAGTGGGTGCCCCCCTCCTCCTACAGCTAATATTCTCTCTTGCTCCAAGGTTACATACATGATTTTAAGCCCAGCCCCCCTCAGTCTACCCCGAAACAGTTCCCAAGCAAGACATGGTTAGAAATCAATCATTTTTATTGAATTCCATGAAATTTGTAGATATGTTAGGAATAAGAAGAAAGTTAGGAAAAGTGCGGACCACTTACAGAATGGGGGAGGCAGTCTAGTGACAGATGATAGGGAAAAAGCTGAAATACTCAATGCTTTTTTCCCCCTTTGTCTTCACAGACAAAGCTCCTAGACTATTGCAATGAGCAGCACAGAATGGGCAGGTATATCAGACCACTGCTTTCCCCACATCCCCAAAGCCAGTCGTCTCATCATAGAAGGCAATTGTGTTGGTCAGACATGAATTGTCCTTAGTGAATCCATGCTGACTTTTCCTGATCACCTTCCTTTCTTCCAAATGCCTCAGAAAGGATTCCTTGAGGATCTGCTCCATGACTTTTCCAGGGAGTGAGGTGAGGCTGAGAGGTCTGTAATTCCCTGGTTCCTCCTTTTTTGAAGATGGGCACTATATTTGCCTTTTTACAGTCATCCGTGATCTCTCCCAGTCACCATGAGTTTTCAAAGATAATGGCCAATGGCTCTGCAATCACATCAGCCAACTCCCTCAGCACCTTCATATGCACTGCATCCATCTCCATGGACTTATATGTGTCCATCTTTTTTAAATAGTTCTGAACCTGTCAGGGCTGTCCAATCAGCCTGGTGGGGCCTCTGTAGCCCCCCACCCCTGTACTGGGGGATGGGACAGGGCCAGCCCAGAGTCCGAGCTCCATGCTCCCGCCCCTTCCCTTGCTGCTGAAGGCAGCGGGAAGCAGCACAGCCATGGGGGGGTGGCAGCATTGAGGGGTAGTGGCGTGGGCCCCACACTGCCCCACTGGGAGCAGGGCAGTGCAGGGCCCACAGAACCGTGGGGCCTGGGATGGTCAGCACTGGTGAGGCCACACGGAGTATTGTGCCCAGTTCTGAGCGCCCCACTACAGAAAGAATGTGGACAAATTGGAGAGAGTCTAGCAGAGGGCAACAAAAATGATTAAGGGGCTGGAGCACATGACTTATGAGGGAAGGCTAAGGGAACTAGGTTTGTTTAGTCTCCAGAAGAGGAGAATAAGGGGAGATTTGTTAACAGCCTTTAGCTACCTGAAAGGGGGTTCCAGAAAGGATGGAGATAATCTGTTCTCATTGGTAGTAGGAGAGAGAATTACGAGCAATAGTCTCACGTTGCAGGGGGAGGAGATCTAGGTTGAATAATAGAAAAATCTTTTTCACTAGTAGGGTGATGAGGCACTGGAATGGGTTATCCATGGAGGTGGTGGAATCTTGATCCTTAGAGGTTTTTGAGGTGCAACTTGACAAAACCCTGGTGGGGATGATTTAGTTGGGGTTGGTCCTGCTTTGAGCAGGGGTTGGACTAGCTGACCTCCTGAGGTCCTCCCCAACTCTAATCTTCTATGATTTGGCAAAAGCTATAAAACAGATAATTGACAAACTACCATTGTGCCCCAGTGTCTGCATATTTCTTGGCCAGCAAATTGACAGCAATAGTCTTGGGGCCATGTGGACTGGGGAAAAGGAGGAGATGGGTTTGGAAGAGACCCATTTGGAGATAGTATAATTGTAGAAAACTTATGGTTGTCTACAATTACAGCTGTTTTTTGCTGTTCTGAAAATTACAAAAAAGTATAAGTGATTTACCCAGATTAACCCTCACTTCCCCACCTCCGACCCCATCTTTCCATCACCTTGCAAACACGAGCTTTATGGAATGTGTGTGTGTGGTGGGGAGAGAAACACTAACAAACAAGCTCTCTTAGCTGCTTCTTCAAATCTGGTTCACCGAAGAAATCCCCGCTGATTTACCTAACACTAACAGCATCACCATTTTCAAGCAAGGCAGATAACTGACTGTGGCAACTATCAGGGCATTGTGCTCCATCCATCTCTGGGAAGATTCTTGCTAGAATCTTACTAATTGTCTGCTTCCTCTTGCAGACTCCCAGAGTCCCAGTGTGGCTTTAGACCATCACGAGGCACCACTTATGCAATTTTTGCAACCAGACAGATCGAGGAAAAATGTCAAGAACACCACCAGTCATTTGCTTTACATATTTCACCTGGTTTGGCAGGAATGAGAGGTAACCAGGAACTGCCATCAGCAAATGTGTGAACGCAGAGGACGTTACCAACAACACACAGCAAGGTGGCTAATAGAGTGTTTCCTGTGAGGTACAGGCCCCCCGGGATGCTGCCTATGAGATGGTAGATGCTAGACTACAGGCAATGTGGACATGGGTATATGCACCTACACAGTGTATACTTGTGTTCAACATACTATATGTGGACACTCACCATGGATATGGGGTACATTCACAAGCAAGTACACAAGCAACTAACCTAGTCTACACACTACAGTAGATGTAGCCTGTTATTATACTTGAAAAAATAAAGAGTTGTGATCAACTCTTAAGCAAGCTTAAGTTGACTTAATTTACAAGTGTAGACACAGCCTTACAGACATAGCTCATGAAAACAGAAGCAGGCTCCTTGGTGTGCCTCAGGAGAAGGGGAACATCCACTTAATAGGGATAGCAAGTTTTTGAGACTTCCCCAAGATGATAAAACATATAGGAGAGGAAAAAACTGTTGGGGAATAGGTGGGGAGATGTGCAGAATTCTTCAAAGGTTCAGATCAGTCAAATAAGCATCCAAACTTTTGTGGGATTCTGCAAATCAAATATTTTTCATATGTTTAGCTGGACTCTTGAGGTTGCTGGCCATCTGGATATCTATGGCTGATTCACCTGAAGACTTCCTGGCTATGACTACACTTACTAAAATTAGTTCAAACTAACTAATTTGAACTAATTTTAGTTAGTTCGAATTAACTTAATTCGAACTAGAAAAAATTAGTTCGAACTAAGCAAGTGTCATTCATGGCACTTGCTTAGTTCGAATTAGCGATCTCCATTGATTTCAATGGGCCGGTTAGTTCCATATAAGAAATTAGTTCGAACTAACATGGCCACATTGGTTAATTTGAACTAACTAGTTCGAATTAACCCTTACTTCTAATACCCTATTCGAAGTTATTAGTTCAAATTAAGGAAGCCCTTAATTTGAACTAATTAAAGCCTAGTGTAGCCATGCTTTAGTTAGTTCGAATTAAGCTTCCTTAATTTGAACTAACTTGCCAGTGTGGACATAGCCCCTCAGACTTGGGGGGAGCTGTCAATGTGGGGTACTCTACCCACCTATTGTATTAGTATGAGCTTGACACTAATAAGTGGAGACTTCAGGTAAAAGCATTCTGAGGGGAATCGCTGAAGACCAATAAAGTAAAGCTTTAAAGTTAAGAGCACTTGGTTTTGATCTGTCAGTGCCAACCATATAGCAGGCAGAGATATTGTGTTTCTCTTTGTTTATTTCCTTTTACTGACTTGCAGAGACTAAAACAAAGAAGGATCTTAGGGGCACTTTTAAAGACTAACAAATGAACTTATCGCATGAGCTTTAGTGGGAGAAAATCCTGTTTCTTCAGACACTTGAAGATGGAGAACCAAGGATGAATGGGAGGAAAATAAATCATAGGATCAGGTCAGACTGTTACAGCAAATCAATGCAGTTGTTTAGATTCAAACGGTGGATAACAGCATATTAGAGGGAGGAAGTGAGGGAAAAGGAAAGCAAAATTACCTGTCATAATGAGAAAAGAACCCAGAGTTCCTATTTAAACCTAAATTGACTGGGTCGAATCTGCATATGAATTCCAATTCAGCAGTTTCTCTTTGAATCTTTGATTTGTAATCTGTGTGCCTAAGAACAACTGTTAACACAGGGCTTTTTCACTTGTCCTGCACTCCCCTGCAGCTGTCCAGGAGGCACTCAACCTCCACCTGGTCCCGGCGCATAGCCAGCCAGAAGCCGGCCTGCAGCCTGCACCCTACCAACCCCCTGCGGCATGCAGTCAGGAGCCGGGCTGTGGCCTCCAGCTCCCATCTCTCCCTCGCCCAGTTCTGGTGTGCAACTGGGACCCGGGCGGCAGCCTCCCGCCTCCTGGCCTCGCAGCATGCAGCCAGAATCTGGGCTGCAGCCACCCCCTCCTGCCACCCCCGTCCGGCGCGCGTGGACCGGGCCTGGCCACCACTGTTTTTAAGAGTTTGATGGTTTTTTTTAATTTTAAAATTTTAAAGCTTTTTTTTAATTTTTATTTTTAAAATAGAATTTTAAATTTGCTTTTCATCAAATGTTTTAAAATTTTAAGTAAATGTTTTTAATTAAAAATTAAATTAAATTAAATTTAAGTAATTAAATTAATTCAAAATAATTACTTAATCTTAATGGAAATTTAATATACATTTAATTAATTAAATTAAAATTTAATTTTAATTAAATAGACTCATGGCCCTTCATAGCTGTAAAAATTGTATTTGTAACCCTCGAGGCAAAAAGGTTGGGAACCACTGTGTTAACAGATCATTAATGGAGTGATCAGGAAGATTGAAATGTTCCCCTACTGGTTTTTGAATGCAGTTATTTCTGATGTTAGACTTGTGTCCATTTATTCTTTTGTGTAGAGACTGTCCTGTTTGTCCAATGTGTAAGGCAGAGGGGCATTTCTGGCATATGATGGCATAAATCACATTGGTGGAGCAAGTGAATGAGCCCTTAATGGAGGCTGTTTTTATTATGTCCTATGGTGATGTCTTTTGTGTAGGTATGTGGGCGAAGTTGGCAATCGCGTTTGTTGCCAGGATGTGTGCCAGCTTTGATGTTTCTGTTGTTTGATCTGTAGTTGCTGGTGAGTATCCGTTTAAGGTTGGGGGACTGTCTGTAGGTGAGGAAAGGTCTGTCTTCCAAGGCCTGAAAGAGTGAGAGATTGTCTTGTAGAATAGGCTGTAGATCTTTGATGCTGTGCTGTAGAGGTTTGATTTGGGGGTTGTAGGTGATGACCAGTGGTGTTCTGTTGTTTTCTTTCTTGGGCTTCTCCTGTAGTAGTTGACTTCTGGGTACCTGTCTGGCTCTGTCAATCCATTTCTTTACTTTCTCAGGTGGGTACTGTAGTTCTAAGAATGCTTGATAGAGATCCTGAAGATGTTTGTCTGTGTCTGAGGGATCGGCGCAAATCCAGTTATATCGTAGGGCTTGACTATCCCTGCATTTATTTTCCTCCCATTCATCTTTGGTTCCCCCTGTCCAAGCTTCTGGCGAAGTGGGATTTTCTCCAACAAAAGCTCACGTGCTAAATAAATTTGTTACTCTTTAAAAGTGCCACTAGACTCCTTGTTTGTTTTATGAACTAGACTGACACGGCTATACTTTGGGACTTGCAGAGACTAAGTTATTGTGTTGAGGAACTCTGGTAACAGGGGAGGAGACTAAAATTAAATGAGCAGCAGAGGAATATTGGGACTGAGAACCAGTGGAGTGGGGGCAAAAAGGTGAGGAGGAAGGGGAAATAGATCTGGCATGTGTGTGAGAACTGAGATTGGCTGGGGAACTGGACAAAGAACAGGTGGGAATGGAAAAACTAAGATTAGATGAGGAGCCATGGGAAGGAGATTGCAACTGGGAACCAGTGGATATGGGGAATATGGACATAGGGAGAAAACTGGAGGTCTGGGTTAGGAAGAGAGCTAGCTCAGTGGGGGCGGGGATGGATGGGTGGGCAAGAGGACTGAGGCTTCCAGTGAAGGGGCTGGGATGGTGAGAGTAGCGTTGTTGTGTAAGGCAATTTGGACTGAAATAAGAAGTGGAGAATGGGACTAGGATGAGAAGTCAGTGGTGGGGAGGAGACAAGACTTAGATAGATTGACAAGGATGGGGAAGACAGGAGTAACAGTTGGGACACAAGCATAAGAGTCTGTACTCACAAAAACACACTCCTCTATGGAGCCTAGAACCCATGATTCTTAATCTCACCATTTCTCTGATGTGGGCAAATATATGTGAAATCCATTTGAAGAGTTGTCCCCTCCCCTCTGATGCTGGTCCACATAGAAAATGAAAACCTACTGCTATTACCAGTTACTCTATTATCTCAAATGAAAGAGGTCTGTGTGGTGTGTCCCTGTTAATGCACATATGCCTCATGATGGAATTTTTCTGTTCTCACAGGATTTTTTTTTAAACTTAGGACATTACACACACACAGAAATTGTGCTAAAAGAACATTATTAATTTTACAAATCCAAGCACTGAAAGCTTAAAAGGTGCCAGAATTAAAATTACATGTTCAGCCTTAATTCATGCACCATGTGTGTCTACTTTATGGTGCAGTCCTTAATTACAGGATCACATACTACTTTTTCCCCTGGACTCCTGTGTCATTCAATGCGCAGATTGGATCTGCTCTAGGGCTAAACCAGGTTTGTGTACTGTTGTCTATAGCTGTTGTTGTGGAAGGCATGTAGTGAATGAGGTGTGGGATTGCAGGAGGAGAAAGAATAGCCTCATGGTTAAGGCCCATGTCACCCTAAAGAATTGGCCTCTCCCACAGAACTCTTACATGGTGCTGGACAAGTCGCCTAAGCCAAATTTTTCACAGGTGGTCACTAACTGTGTGTCCCTCATTTTCTAGGGTGGTCACTATTGGTGTGTCCCTCATTTCTTTCCAACCAGAGAACTCATGCTCTGGTTTACAATTGAAGTCAATAGAAGCCATGCATTGAATGTTTAAAGTGCTCTATAATGCCAAATACTGTGAAATGGAGCAGGAATCACTTGGAAACATGAGTATCTGAATGTAATTAAAGACCATATCATGATGCATATGCACAAGAGGGACAAATTAAGGCTGCCTGGGCTGTTTGAATACTTGAATTTGCAATATTAAAAACATTCTTTTAATGTATTTTGTGTGTGTAACATATATCAACTCATTCTTACATGGATGTCTTTTCATTACCTACTGTTAAAAAAAGTCTGTTTGAATTCTATCCTTGGCATTGCATAAATTTAAATAATAAAAAAACTGAGTGCTTTTAATGTATAATTACACTAAACACTGAAATCATTTGGACAATACAGAGCACTAGGTTGTGTCTTCAAGACTTACCTTTGTGGCATGGGTTGGGAAAGAGAAAGTCTATAGCAATGGTACACTGTGGAGAGGTAATTCCATTGTCCTTGCTAGTTAGTTGCTAACTGACTGAATTCTTCTCATTTATGGGGATTGTGCCTGATCCCTGTATATAGGTGCAAAGGTTATGGAAAAGTTGTATGCTTCTTCTCCCCCTCTGTGCATGGTGGGACGGCTGGCCCAAGGTCTATTGGTATCTCAGTAGATTACCAGAAAACAAAGCCATATAAAAGTACGAAGTCTAGAGCCTTATGGAACTGGGTTGATTCATACTTGAGGAGATCTGGCCCAGCACATTGGCAATGTGGCATAATAGACAGAACACTGGCCTGGGACTCAGAGACATAGGTTCCATTTCTGGCTTCACCATTGGCCAAAGTGGATGAACTTGAACAAGTCACTTAGCTTCTGGTCCTCACTTTTAAAATGGGGATAATGATCCTGGCCTTTCTTTTAAAGCATCTCAAGACCTACTGACAGAAATAAGAAGTAGGTATTATTATTATTACTATCATAGAATCATAGAATCATAGGGTTGGAAGGGACCTCACGAGGTCATCTAGTCCAACCCCCTGCTAAAAAGCAGGACCACTCCCCCTAAATTATCCCAGCCAGAGTTTTGTCTAACCGAGCCTTAAAAATCTCCAAAGATGAAGATTCTACCACCTCCCTAGATAGCCCATTCCAATGCTTCAACACCCTCCTAGTGAGAAAGTTTTTCCTAATATCCAACCTTGACCTCCCCAGCTGTAATTTGAAACCATTGCTCCTTGTTCTGTCCTCTGTTACCCTCGAGAACAGCCTAGCTCCCTCCTCTTTGGAGCAACCCTTCAAGTAGTTGAAGGTTGCTATCAAATCTCCCCTCATTCTTCTCTTCTGTAGACTAAATAAGCCTAGTTCCTTCAGTCTCTCCTCATAAGTCATGTGCCCCAGCCCCCTAATCATTTTTGTTGCCCTCCGCTGGACTCTTTCTAATTTGTCCACATCCTTTCTGAAGTGGGGAGCCCAAAACTGGACACAGTACTCCAGATGCGGCCTGACCAGTGTCGAATAGAGGGGAATTATCACATTCCTCGATCTGCTGGCAATACTCCTACTGATGCAGCCTAATATGCCATTGGCCTTTTTGGCAACAAGGGCACACTGTTGGCTCATATTCATCTTCCCATCCACCATAACTCCCAGGTCCTTTTCTACAGCACTGCTACTTAGCTGATCGGTCCCCAGCCTGTAGCAGTGCATGGGATTTTTCCGTCCTAAGTGCAGGACTTTGCACTTGTCTTTGTTGAACCTCATGAGGTTTCTTTCGGCCCAGTGTTCCAATTTGTCCAAGTCTCTCTGGATCCTGTCCCTGCCCTCCAGAGTATCTACCATTCCCCCCAACTTGGTGTCATTCGCAAACTTACTAAGCACGCAGTCTATTCCATCATCAAGATCATTAATGAAGATGTTGAATAGAACCGGCCCCAGGACCGACCCCTGGGGCACTCCACTCGTTACCGGTTGCCAACCAGACATCGAGCCATTGATTCCTACCCGC
>ML686127.1:356927-402735 GCA_007922175.1 Pelusios castaneus
AGTCATCTCATCATAGAAGGAAATCAGGTTGGTCAGGCACGATTTGCCCTTGGTGAATCCATGTTGACTGTTCCTGATCACTCTATTGTCATCCAAGTGTTTCAGGATGGATTCCTTGAGGACCTGCTCCATGATTTTCCCAGGGATTGAGGTGAGGCTGACCGGTCTGTAGGTCCCCGGATCCTCCTTTTTCCCTTTCTTAAAGATAGGTACTATATTTGCCTTTTTCCAATCCTCCGGGACCACCCCCGTTCGCCACGAGTTCTCAAAGATAATGGCCAGCGGCTCTGCAATCACTTCCCCCAACTCCCTCAGCACCCTCGGATGCAGTTCATCCGGCCCCATGGACTTGTGCACATCCAATTTCATTAAGTGTTCCCTAACCTGACTTTCCATCACTGAGGGCCACTCTTCTCTCCAGTCCGCGTTACCCCGTGTAGTAGCCTGGGAGCTGGCCCACCCTGTGAAGACTGAAGTAAAAAAAGCATTGAGTACTTCAGCCTTTTCCGCATCATCCTCCACGAGGATGCCTGCCCCATTCAGTAAGGGACCTACACCACCTCTGATCCTTTTCTTGTTGCTGATATACTTATAGAACCGCTTTCTGTTATCCTTCACATCTCTTGCTAGCTGCAACTCCAATTGTCCTTTGGCCTTTCTGATTTGATCCCTGCAGTCCCGAGCAATATCTTTATCTTTATACGCCTCCCTTGTCATCTGTCCAAGCTTCCACTTCTATCCTATTCAAATTTCTATTTTTATAGTTGAATGTTGATTGATCATAATGAATATTTAAAGCTTTCTGAAGGAGAATTTTATTAAGTTTTGGACCCAACTCAGTGCTCAGAGAGTGACAACACCAAGTTTCCATTTGCCTCCAGACCATTTGCTCTTTAGAAGGCCAATCTGAAAATACCAAGTCATATTTTAAAATATTACAATAAATAATGAAAAATAATGAAAAACAGATTTCAATACAGAAGACATTTGAAGCCACACTTAAAATGGACAGAGAGAATAGGTCCTTTAAGCAGGTTGTTATCTGTTCATGAGCCTCTCCTGGATTTATCCAACATGCTCACAATTTTACTAATTGTAAAATTACTGTTCATGATACTATTTTTAAGAAGATTCTTCTCTCAGGGCAGAGGTACTTCCCCTTTTCTTTCCAGGGATTGTGATGTAGAGCCAAACAAATCAGCAACTTTCTGCGATCACTGTCTTGGTCCTAATTTAGACCCTAAAGACCTACTACAGAATATCTCTGAGGACTAACACCTCTATTAAAAACCCTATTGACCTTAACTAATGTGTAATAGGTCTAAGAAAGCCATATAAGACTAGTTTACAAACAGGCTAGTTTATATTCTTTAAAACAATTGATATAATAATGTGCAGTATGCTATGAACAAAGACTGAAACAAAGATATTAAATTTAAATGATCACCTTCACTTTTCACCATTTACAATATGCTTTTTTTAAAAAAACAAAAAAACAATTTGCTCGGTTTGGTCAATGAAATGATAGTCTGGTCTACATCAAATCAATTGCATACTTTACTTTCATGCAGCAGCACAATTCTGCTGTGTTTGGATTGAAATCACGGCAGAGAAATTTTAAATACAAGCCATCCTGCTTTATCTCCATCTCCACCCTTTCCTCCTCTCCCCTTCACACTATTTATGCTTTGTATTTTTAAACCAACATTTTTTTTCTGTTTGCGTTCGATTTTCTAATTTTTTTAAAATCAAACCTGATTCTGAGGCTTAAACTTAAAACAAATTTCTCTTTAAAGTATATAATTGTTTAACAAATTGGCATAGGTAGAAAAAAAGTTATTGATGCATCTCCACAAATCCTTACACAGAGCAACATTTTTTCCATTCCTAAGTATTCTTAACATACACGAAATCCTATTCACCTCCAGAGGCATAAAATCTGCTTCACAGCACTGGGAGACAGACAGTATTTAAATGAAGCTTTCTACAGTGCAATGCTATAAAATCAGATACATCTTGTTTAGTGCTTCAATTTCACCTTGAGTAACTGTAATAGTTTTGGGCAGAGCTTTGTTGATCAGAGACAACGACATTTTCTAAATGTGCTTTCTGTTTGTGTAAGCACAGAAACTACTTATCTGCAAAATTTTGTGCACTGTCACTAGGACTTGCAAATGATAAGGCTTACCAAGGCAAAAATCCATTTGAATGAGTATGCAAGGTTGTCTCTGCACCTACAGAACACCAATCACAGGGGAGACTTCACTCCAACCCCACCTAGTCAGATGTGGAGGGTAGTGATGCAGGAGGACTGGGGACAAGTGATCGCCATTTATATAGATGCCGTGGCTTTACTGCTGTGTGTGACTATTTAGAATTCTGCAGAGGTGAGCAAAGCAGTGACCCAGAAAACTTGATTGCTCAGACTGGGCAGCAGACTGGATAAATGTGCAAGCAATTCCATTTTGAATATTTGTGCATGCAAATGAAAAATTCACTCCTGACAATGCGTATGTTGTATGACGTAAAAATTTATCTTCATAGATTCACTCATAGGCTACATCTACACTTGCTAAAATTAGTTCTAATTAGTTAGTTCAAATTAACTAATTCCAACTAATTTTAGTTAGTTCAAATTAGCTTAATTCGAACTAGAAAAACTTAGTTCGAACTAACCAAATGCCATTCATGGCACTTGCTTAGTTCGAATTAGTGATCCCCATTCATTTCAATGGCCGGTTAGTTCAAACTAAAAAATTAGTTTGAATTAACATGGCCACATTGGTTTATTGGAACTAGTTAGTTCGAAATAACTCTTTAGTTCAAATACCCTATTTGAACTTATTAGTTCGAATTAAGGAAGCCCTTAATTCGAACTAACTAAAGCCTAGTGTAGCCATGGCTTTAGTTAGTTCGAATTAAGCCTCCTTAACTCGAACTAACTTGCCAGTGTAGACATAGCCAGAATCATAGATTTGTATAGTTCAAGGACAAAAGGGACTATTAGGTCCACTGACATTTTGCATAATGTAGGCCATAGAATTTCATCCGGTTTCCCCTTTATTAAGTCCAATAACATTCTTCCAGCATTTTTTGCCAGCAAAACCTGTTCACACACATTCATGTCCCAAGCTAGCACGGAAGGAAGCATGAGCAAAGTGACTCAGATTAAAAATCTGAGCAAATACTTTTAAGAATTTGTTACCCAGTATGGCCATTCTTATGGGCTTTCCAAAAAGGAAGAAGTAAAAGTCATTCTCGTTATTTCATATGATTGAGGATCTTCTGGGTCTGATAGGCATTAATTTAGAGGAAATCAGGTTGGGATTTGATGCAATTGCTTTGGCTATCTTAGTGATATTTGAAAAATGATTTCTGAGCTGACAAAAACAGAGAGAGCTCTGCAGCCAGCAATGGTATGGTGAACTCCTGATGCAAGCATATGGGGCTTGTGGTGAAGGAGCATGGAGCATTGCTGGCCAGACATCTGGCACATGGACCATCTGGCTGGAACACACAACAGCATGGCTCAGGGGGGAATTTGGGGCAACGTGCTGCCAGAAACACTTGATTCCACCTTTGAAAATGAGCAGTACGCATTCTCACAGCTGGCTGGGAGCCTAGCCACAACTCCTAGCTGGCAGGCCAGGCCCCCTTGGGGCTGTGATGTGCCAGCTAGTGTGGAAGCCAGGCTCTTTCTTTGTGGTCTCCTGAGTATGAGTTCCTGCCTTGACTGCTGCAGTGGGAGGAGGGTAGGGAGACAAGGTTCCCTTTTTCTACTCAGAAGCAGGCAACACTTGGCCCAGCCTGTGCATCAGAGCTTGGGAGGAGTTTGTGCATTTGTTGGGGTTGCGAACATCATAAACTCTGCAATATTGAGTCTGAAACACTTGGGTTTTCTCAGTCACTGTACTAAGGGACCGGTGTGTATATCTCCTCAGAGGAAATACAACACATAACAAAATGGGTACTAGAAAAGGAAATGGCCTCAAATCTAGGATCCAAGAAAGAAACAATAGAAAAAGAACCATCAGAACATCTGCCTGCTCTTTAGGTAGGTGGGTCCCTTCTGGACAAATGCCAGAAGTGATACCGTTTATTATTTAACAGGGCCTATATAAATATAGCAAGATAGAATAGGGAACAAAGGAGGGAAACATTTGAGCTGAATAGAGCTAGGGAGGGAATTACATGGAGCAAAGTGCCTCCTGAAAACCCACCTTAACCTTGAACTCCTCAGATGGGAATGGCCCATTGTGCTTGCAGTAGTACAGGTCAGTCTCAGTAATTCTCAGTGGTAGAGGAAAGTCAGCTCAGTCGCTCTCCTTTCCTCATCCAAATTGCATGTGGCCCTGTCTTCTCTCTCTCCTTGTAAACTGGTACTTATCAGAATGATACAGTGGCACCAGCTAAAGAGTGCTGTCGTGTGTCTGTGTCGTGTTGCTAGTCCTTGATTTTACTGCGAGTCATTCTTTCTGCAGTTTAAAAGGAGCCTCACAAATCACAGCATACCACAGATAAAGTCCAGGCTCTGCCACTTTCCACTACTATTGATGCCAACTGTGCCAGGGGTAAGCTGTTTGTTAGAAACCTTTCTCAAATAGTTACAGGATTATATGATGAGAAATAAGTTCCGTGGCCACTTGTATATTGGCTGGTGCTGTTGTTTACGGCACCGTTTCCTGGGTGGTCTAGTTGAGTTAAAATAAAGAATTGCAATGGCTGTGGAAAGTCTCCCTTATGCCCACAACAGGAGAACCCATTATGCTGCCACTCACACTTTGCCCATCTATATCCAGCTTTTTTATTTTTAACTGAAATCTGACTGACTCAATTCTTTGCCTAGTTCCCATGTTTGATAAAAGAAGCTTCTTACCCAGAGATGTGAAAAAACCTGAAGTAGTAATAAGTCCTAAGTGTGAAGCAAAAAGGGAAAAGAGAAACATGCTGGTTTTGTGTTTCCATGCAGTGGGATGGGCATGTGTGTCCATCTAGGGCAGTGGCTCTCAACCTTTTTTCCATCGCGACACACCTGATGGATGATGTTCCCCTGCGTGACACACTACAATCTGCCAGTGACGGTAATGCTTGGGCTGGGAGCGCTCTGGAGGACGCAGCACTCCAGGACCTGGGTGGGAGCAAAGTCAAACCAGTGCAGGCTGGAGCCCTGGTGATCTGGCTCAATGGGGCTGGGTTTATTTTTGTGGGGCAGGCAGTGGCCCCCAGCCCAGGATCTCTGGGGCAAAGCCCCTAAGTCCTTTACTCATCTGGCTCAGGGTACTGCCTGTGTCATGCAGCAAGAGCAAGTTGTTGAGGGCAGCAGAGACTGGCGGGTAGCAGGAGCCCCAAGCTGGCTCCAAACTGACCTGCCAGTTTTCTGTGACACACCTCCTGGCTCTTCGAGACACACCTTTGTGTCCCGACACTGTGGTTGAAAACCGCTGTTCTAGGGAATGGGAGAGTGGCCATTGTTGTGTGCCTTTTTCTTGTGACTGGATGGATGCTGGGGCAAAAAAGCAATTCCTGGGATTGTACTGGAATTATAAATATCTTTCATTATAAAAGAGTGAAGTAGTTTTTCGTGGCAGAGGACTGGCCTTGAGATGGAGCAGCAAACATCTAAACATGAAGGAAAGGCAAAGTTCTCCAGCACCCAAGACTTCAGCATATCCCCTTCCCTTTTATAATGTATGGTTCTTCTTTGCCTCTATTCATCACTATTCTACTGACAATTCTGTATTGCATATTCCTGTGATGACTCAAAACAATGAGGTGATAAACAAATACTTAGCATAGACAGCTACATACTTGGGCAACCATGTAACCACCATTTATAAACTCTAGAGTCCCACCCTGGTCAAGCAAAATCCTTATCATGGCTCTCATAGTCACATAAACATGTAATCTCTTCTTGCATAAATATCTATGGCTAGGTCTACACTGGCAAGTTAGTTTGAATAAGGAGGCTTAATTGGAACTAACTAAAGCCATGACTACACTAGGCTTTAGTTAGTTCGAATTAAGAGCTTCCTTAATTCAAACTAATAAATTCGAATAGGGTATTCAAACTAAGGGGTTAATTTGAACTAACTAGTTCAAATTAACCAATGTGGCCATGTTAATTCGAACTAATTTCTTAGTTCAAATTAACTGGCCATTGAAATGAATGGGGATCGCTAATTTGAACTAATGTTCCAGTGTGGCCATGCTAGTTCGAATTAAGCTAATTCGAACTAACTAAAATTAGTTCGAATTAGTTAGTTCACACTAACTAATTCGAACTAATTTTAGCAAGTGTAGACATAGCCTATGAGTGTCTATATCTTTTTTCTTCATCTTGTCAACAACCCTCATTACTACCACTGAAGTGTTGTTTGGAGAGGAAGAAAGGTGGTGTTTTTAGCACTATAATGTCAGGGTTAACTAGCAGTTACCACACAGATACTATTGTTTCCCTTATAAGTAGAACACAGAATAATTGTGTTCACTCTGTGACATCTTTTATTAAACACTGACTTCATAATGGTGACTACTCTAGTTGCGTGAATGTGGAAAACCAGAAGGTGGGACCCACTGGATCAGAAGTAGATTATATCAGCATCAATCCACTGAGTAGTTTTCTTCTCTCTAGAGGTAGCCCTCGTGTATTGTCAGACTTCCCTTTCATAAGCAAGGAATTCACAAGATTTTAGGGAAGAACACTGACATTAGTAAACAGAACAAGGTATAGTTGGATTCCACTGTGTTCAGTTTTATTTTAGTTCTGTCTGAACAGCTATCTGTAAAAGGAACTACAGCCAAATCCCTAAATTGAACTAGACCTCCCCTCCACACCCACAACACACACCCTGTTTCAGCATTTTCCATTCATAACACCACGGCATTATTGCTTTGCTTTCTGGCAACAGTGTGGGGATTAGTAAAACTTTAGGTGAAACGATGACATCGTGTCTAAAAAATAATCACAAAGAAATGTTATGTATAAATGACACCGAGTTTCTAAACAAAATCATAGAAACTTTGATGGCGTTTGGGTGCATTTGAGATGTTCTTAACCTGTGAAATTTGGATTGGTTCAATATTATTTCCCTAAGTGGCTTGTAATGAAAAGAACTGTTAAATTTCAAAATCACTCAATTTGCCCTCTGATCTTTATTGGATGTTTTACCATATTTAAATTGCTCAAATGAAATTCATTGTGGAAGTGTGAGTGCTGTATGAACATACAGAAATCCCACAGTTCAAATACAGTTATTTGGTGATTTTATGGAAATTTCCAAACACCTGTAATTGCATATCACAGGTTCTGACACAACTTTGTATGTAGTGGAAAGCAGCAAGTCCTACTCTTGGAAAAGCAAAGATCTGGTGCATTAGTGTACACAAAATCATGTTAGCTAAACAAATTTTAGCAAAGAGGTTGCCCCAGGACTTGCTGAATTACCCAACACAATGACCCATTTTCCTTAGACAGGGTTCTAATGAGGATTTTCAAATAATTTAAAATTAAAGCTAGAGGAGATTTTTGTGAAAGTTGCAAGCTCTCTGCCACTCAGCAGAGGTATTCGCTTTTGTTATCAGCCTCAGGGTGCCCATTAGGGTTGTGACTCAGCACCTAAATGTTTCTCTTACATAAAAATCCCATCCCTAAATTGGTGGCATATATAAACTGCTTTGAGGGCAGGAGGAAATGGAACTGTGTATTAAACAAAAAGGGAGTGTTCAGAATGAGACCTACATGTGTATTATATCTTTTCTGGACCATGATCTCTTTCTGATAACAGTTGCAAGAGAGAAGGTGTGTATTTTAGATGGTAAAGAAGTATGGCTTGGTGTCTAGGTAGTGAACTGGCAATTCAAAACCAACAGAGAGTATGATTTGAAAACAGGATATTAAATTCACAGAGATTTACCTAAAACAAAGCATTCTAAAGGCTATTTCATTTTCCTTGTTGTATTTCTGTATTTACTTAACAAAAAGTCAATACACTATTGGAACTTATGTGTGTGTGTTGGGGGTGGGGGGAAGCTTTCAATGAATTCAAGACTCATTTTCTTATTTGTTAATAATGTTAGCTTACTTGTGTTGAGTAGCATTTACTCACCTAAACAATCCCGTTGAAGTCCCCACTTGTGTAAGTGCTACTTGACATGAGATATGAGGGTTGCAGAATCAGACCATTAATAATTACCAAGATAATTGCAATAATTACTTCCAAAAGCTAGCTGTAAAGATTTTAATGACAACTGCTGTTAAGGAATGTTTATATAGCCTTAGAGATGGTCTCAGGTCACAAAATTTAGATTGAGATCTGGGTATGGAAGATCCCCAAATTTAGGAATTTTGGTTCAGACCATTATAATAATGCAATGTATAGATACAGATTCAGATTTGTCTTTTGAACACTCCTAAAGGTTAGGAGTGTTTATAACCATTGTTTAGCTTGGAGTCCATCTCTCTTTAGTATTATCTACTATTCTTATTGTGGTGGCACTCATAAATTAGGTGCTTTCCAAAGGCATGTGAAGATGCATTCTCTGCCATCAAGAACTTGCATATTTAGGTAGCTATAACAGTTAAACAACTTTGGGGTATCTTCTGATTTAGAGTTCCCTCAAAATATTCCTCTTTCCCACTTTCCCTTTAAACAAGTGCCCCAACCAATCTGCTCATTACTGAGCCAAAATATTCTAATTCCATTATGTCCATCTCACAGAAATAAACTCAGGTGCAATATGGTAATCCAAACAGCATCTGGTATCTGGTAGTAAGTTTCACTGGACCTGACCATTTCAGTGTACCTCAAGTCACTAATGTCATAACTTGTATATAAAAGAGAGGGGCAAAGAACCTCAAGTTAGATTTTCCCTAAAAAGACAAAGGAACTGAGCGTTTTAGACTTCATGAGAGATCCTGACCAGAGGACTGGTCAGCCATCTTGCTGGAAGTAGATTGTTCAAGGTAGTTTTCTGGCCAATAGCTGTAACTTGTTTGGTTAAGGCTTAGCTTCTAGAAAGTGTTTTTCACTTATTTGCTTGTAGCCTTTCCTAATGCTATCATTTATACTTGAATTCACATAAAATCCTATCTCCTTTGTTAACAAATTTGTTTTACTTTTAAAGCTAAATCAACCCAGTGCTAGGTGTGATTTGATGTGAATGTTATACCCAGTGAATGTGCCAAGATTCGGGTAAGTTGTTTAAAAAACAAATGAACCTTAATGGTCAAGGAGAAGGCCACATTTTCAGCTAATGTAAAGTGGTTTAGATCCATTGAAGTCTATGGAGTTATGATTACATTAGTTGAGGCTCTAGCCCATATTTCTTATTGTTTCTTATCTTATCTCTGGGTGAAAATGATTGGTAATTTCTTATATTTGTGTCTGATTCCCAGATTCAGCTACTGGCTCCATTTAAAATGGCAGCACAATCCCCTTGCCACATACCACCACCAGGCAGGGAAAAAAAATTACAAAATAGGTTAAAAAGTCTTACCTCTCAATCTCCGAAAAATCATCCCAAATTACCTCATCCCTCCTAAGTGCATGCTCAAATGGGCTTTCAATACTTCCAGAACGTCAGCATCTGGTCTGGTTCAGATCAAGGAGAAGTGAATTCCAAAATTAAGGGCCCTCCTGGCGAATGGCTGGTTAGCAGGTTCCTCCTATGTGACCCACTTCAGAAAAGAATCTGTATCCAGGACAGCACTTCTTTAACTTAACACTATACACTTTCATACTTAACTTTAAATACAAACTTACGACTCGCAGAAGGTCAATGTCATCTAAATATGTGCTTAAAGTTAGCTACATGATAAAGTATTGTCTTGCATAGGTATAGACTTAAATAAATACTTAAATGTTTTCCTGAATAAAGGCCTCAAGAGACATTTTCTCTCAATTTCACAGCACACCAGTATCAGAGAGAGAACAGGCTCATATAGATTTGGCATTTTAAGGCCTTCTTGTTCAAAGACAGCACCTTGAACTCTACCCAGAAGTTAAAGTCAGCACAGTACGTGAAAAAAACGGTCAATTTTCTTCAAAGCAGAATACTCTACTTAACAAGCAAACTCTTCCTTTCAATTTTACCGTGGCTTCACCTTCTGAATTTATGAGTTAGCCCTTCATAGACTGAATTGCAGTGATTGAGTTTAGAGGTGACAAACGCATAGATCATAGCTAGGGTTGGAAAATTTCAGATTTCTCCTACGAGAAAAGGAACAAGTATTTCATGAAAATTTTCATGAAAATGATTCACTTTTGACTAGTTCTAATCATGGTAGTAAGGTCTACATCTGAAAGGAAAGAATGTATCATTGATGCCTGCAGGAGACCTGAATGCCCTTGATTCTCCCATAGGAGAAAATTTAGGGTAGACCATGTCCAGTTGTTATAATAGCAGGAAGTAATCTACTAGTGCTGATATTGGATCCACAATGCATCTTGGTTATTTAATTAGTGAAGTTGTAGATGGAAGTTATAAATGCATGTTCCCAGGCCTTGTCCCATATTGTAATTTCACGCAGACACATAGTGGAAAGCTCTTGAAAGGGTCTGATCATCTTGTGCAACCAGTGGCTAGAAAACGAATCTATACAAATTTCAACTAGAAATAATATGCACATTTTCAACAATGAGGGTAATTAACCTTTGGAACAATTTATTAAGGGACGTGGCACTTGAAGTCTGGGCATCTTTCTAAAGGAGATGGAATAGTTCAACCATAAGTTATGGGCTTGAGGCAGTACTGACTGAAATTCTATGGCTTCAATCAACTGGTGTTTCTAGTTGGAGGATAGGAAACTTTATGCTTTCCTTTGCCTCAAATTAACTAGAATGGATTTAACTTTTCTAGCATCTGGTGTTTGGACTTTTGAAGGAGGAAAACATCCACTCATGTACTTGTGCTATAAAAAAATCCCCACATTTTGCTACTCTAATGGAGCTTCTGGACCTTCACCATGCTAATATAATCACCTATAGTGCTGCCTTTTCTCCTGGCAGATATTGTATGTCTGTTTTTCTATGTAAGCTCAGGTTTTCTTTTATCTCAGTTATATTGTTCCACATTCCAAACTTATGGCCAAAAAAGCTTTGTTTTAGAACATTCTTTATACATGAATTGATTGGGTGGATCATACTCATGTTTGAGGAATATTTGAGGTGAACTTTGGCTCAGCTAATAAGTAAAAACAATGTATATGTATATGATGTATATAATGTATATGAACTGCTTGTTTTTCATATATAAATAAAATATGATTAATCCAATAAATATTTTCTTTGGGGAGAAAGTATTAAGCGATGTAAATATAAATGTAAATGCCAGAAATCATATCATAAAGAATCCATTTGTTGTCTACATTGTGGATTTTTGTGTTGTTGATAAAGAACCAAGGAAGAAAATAATTTCACTTGTACTTGAAGAACAAAAATAACTTGTAAAATACATGTACAGAATGGATTTTCTTCTCTTTAAATATCAAACTTGGAATTTCTATTTTCCAAATTTTCTCTGTCTTTAGAAGGATACCTGGAGATGTTTAAATGTAGACTAGACAAGGCACTGAGAGGATATATTTGAGGGAAAATTGTTACGCAGGAGATGGACTAGATACAGCTTCATACTTATTTGCCACATCAAATTTCTTTGATTCTGCTGTCAGGTGTAGTATACCAGGGATGGCCAAACCATGACAAGAAAACCCCAAGCCTCACTACCCCATTGCAGGGATGAAGCCCTGAACTCTACCACATGCGTCCTGCCTCTCAAACATCTGAAGATAGTTGTATGTGGCTCAGAGGGTCAGTAAGTTTGGCCACCCCTGCAGAATCTGGGGAATAAATACCCATTTATAATAAGCATGAAATTATTCAAAATGAACCTTGATCTCATCAACCCAGTGTTTGCCACTTAAACATGGATTTCTGTTTTCTTTGACTTTCTTTGACTTTAAGTCAACATAGTTAAGTCGACTTAGTGTGTCTACACTTAAAAGTAAAGTCGACTTAAAGGGGAACTTAAAAAGTCGACCTAGAGCATCTACTCTGGACGCCTAGGTCGACTTCTAGGGGCTTAGGGAGACCTAGGGGAGGACCACGGGGGCACGGGGGGCACCCCTTGCCCAATGCCAGGGGGCTCAGCCTTTGCCCCATTGTACATAGATACAATGGGGCAAAGGGGGACAGGGATCCTGGCAGGGCATAGGGGCAGGGTGGGAAGGGCTCTGCCCTGCCCTGTGCGGGGGCATGCCAGGCTCCCCCTGCCCCCCCCCCCCCCGGCAGGGAGGGCATTGGTGTAGCTCTGGAGTAGCCCTAAGTTGACTTAGGGGTATAGCTCTGGAGTAGCCCTAAATCGACTTAGGGCTACCCCATGGCTACACTGTCTTAAATTGACTCTAGGGAGTCGACTTAAGCCTTAGGTCGAATAGAAAGGTGGTGTTATAAAGTCAACTTAATTTTAATTGTTGACTTTATTTTCCTTAAGTCAACTTAAGCAAGCTGCTTAAGTCACCTTAAGGAAACTGTAATGTAGACGCAGGGTAAATTAAGTCGACTTAAGCAAGCTTAAGTCGACTTAATTTACCAGTGTAGATGCAGCCAAAGAGAGTTAACCCAGTTCTATACCAGCAAGGTCTTGAAAATTAGAACCAGAATCATTATACATTTAGCTGACACTGCCTGCAGGACTGCTAGATATGAATGAAGTAATTTGCATGTGAACTGTGAACATGAGAATAAGTAAACGTAGAGCTCCCAGGGCTGGAACCGAGAAAAGAGAGTTAGGCCTCAGAAGGGACAATAAAAAGTTATGATTGGTAACTTCTTTGAAAAGTAATAGAGTAGATCAAGCATTGGCTTTCAGGCAGGCGAGATTTGACCCAAGTGAGACTATTTTGCCATGTAAAACAAATAAGGAATCTTGTGGTACTTTGAAAGATTAACAAATTTATTTATCACATGACCTTTCGTGGGAGAAATTCCCACTTCATCAGCATCTGACGAATTGGGTTGCAGCCCATGAGAGCTTATGCTCAAAGAAACTTGTTAGTCTTTAAGGTTCCACAGGACTTTTGTTGTTTTTACAGAAAGTGCAGTGTGTTATACATTCCTTAAGGAATGGCCAGCATGTCCAGTGATCAGAAAGGCCTGTCCTGAATGCAGCAAGAAAGAACAATTCATCCCAGATGGAAAAGGCAAACATTCAGACAGTACTACAGAACTCCATGTTGGTCAGGCAGTGACCAAAACTGATGCTGAAACCAACTCATATCTCCTTCACAGAAGGAGGATTTACTGTATTGCCTTGCTACAAAATGTAAACGATCATGTATCAGCATTAAGCTAGCTGAAGAAAAAATAATCCACTCAGAAGAAATTACTGTGACTGTGAGGAGAAATGTAATGAGGATCAATTTCCTCAAAAAGAGAGCATCTTCTTTTGTCACTGAAGGGGAATAGGTACTACAAAACATCTCACTTCTGAAAAAGGAAGAAAAAGAACTGAAGTCTTTGCAAGCAGCGCTGGAAAGAAATAGATATCTGTCCAGGTATTTCAGTAGCTTCATCTGAAAGGAACTTTTGTGTGAAAGAAGACCTCACAAAAAGTAATGCTGTGAAGGAGAAGTTGGAAACTACACTGAAGAAGCCAGAAGACATAGTGATAAAGAAGAATCAATCCTTCAGCATGTGAAGATTGAAAATAGAAGTGCTTAAAAAGAACTTAGATCACAGGGAAAAAATGGTGGGTTTCCTCTGTCATTTCAACGGAGTTTCAGTTTGAGTTTTGGAATTAATTGACTTCTGAAGCAAAATTATGGAGATAAACAAAACCCATGAATCTCTGTGAACCAAAACTGCTGAGTTTTGCATAGCTCTGTACAGACTGTCATGCTACAAGGAAAATAATTGTCTGCAGATGATCACAGCAGTTGGTGCTTAAAATGTGATTCAGGTACAGCTGTGGATCCCGTCTTCAAAAACTATATTGTTTAAAACCTTTTTTCTAATATGTGTAGCAGTTTTCAGATTTCTGAGCACTTAAACTGTAGAAAAAACTAGCGGCACAACTTTCAGTTTAACAGATACGGTTATGCTCATTATTCTGAGCTCTAGTCTACACTTAACCTCCATTTTCGGCAGCAGTCGACGGGAGATACGCAAGGTATGTAAAATACCTTGTTTATCTCCCACCAGCTTCTTAAATCCTCCCTACACACTACACTAAGCCCCCCGGAAATGGCATCCAGTCCGTGTAGTGTAAGTGCGGTTACAAAGCTGGTGTTCCATCTCCGGTTTGATTATCGATTAAGCACGTCTACACAGACACCTCAGTCGAAAACTGAAGATCACGCTGATGGTGGCGACTTTGCCCTAAGTGCTTACAAAATATAGTTTATAGTAAGTATCTCCGATAATCTGCATATAGGAGCTACATTAAGTGATATCTAAAACCCATGCAGAGACCTTACTTGAAAAGAAAAGAGGCATTGGATGACTGAGAGGATTAGTAATGAAATACAGAGCTATTCAGATCCAGGTCAGCTGTTTGGGTTCAGCTTGAGTTATTATTGACCAAATATTTATACTATCTAAGAGCTGTGAAGAATCATCAGTGATTTTCTAACTATGCGTAATGTGTTATTGGTTCATCTCCTAGGTATCCATACGGCAAAAGCTAATATCTCAGTTAACATTGCTTGACACCCTGGTTTTCTGTCTCAGCAGAGAGGACAATGTCCAAGATGAAGTGGATTGGCATCACTAACCCCTTTCACACATGGCACCAAACAGACATTGCACAGTAATATACGTGGTCACTGCACCACTACTGACTGAATCAATGACTTACCGCTGCAACACTGTTTGTTTTCTCAACATAGTAGCTTCTTTTCTCTCTTTCAATCCATAAAGATTTGAATGTTGGTCAGTTTTGGTTCAAGCAGACCTGGTAATATGAACAAATAATTTAAAATATTCTTATGTGATCAAATATGCTACATTAAATTGGAGATGTGCAAAACTCAAAGCAGGTTTGTAAACCTTTCAAAGAGCCCTGAGGTGATTCAAGTGTTTTCTTGAAATAGAATATGAAAATAGAAACAATTAGGTGAAATTCTGTGCTTTCAGTAGATGGACCTTTACTTAGAGATTTTTAAATCAAATCGAAATGCAGAAAATCCCATTGGGACTACATTCACTCCTGTTTTCTCCCAGCAGGGCACAGAGTCCCTCTGACAAGGAGGCTGTTGGAATAGCTTGGAAGTTGCTGTAACTTTCCTTCCACTGGGGCACATGTGCATCTGCCACAGATATCAGGGGGAGCAGAGGGTATGCTGAATTGCAGCGTCCTTCAGTAGGCTGCTGTTCGAGCCCTTAGAATATTAAAGTTGCTTTGCTCTAGTGCAGGGGTCTGCAACCCAAAAGGTAAGAAGAGCCATTTTTGAAAATTCCTTCAATAACAAAGTGTTTTGAGAGCCACAATGGGTTTAGCCTCCTGGTGGGAGGTGCAGGGAGGTGAGCCAGGATTTCTGCTGCAGGGTCCCTTTATGCAGAGGGGAGAAGCCTGGAGCTTGGCATGGGCTGCCCGTGGGGTCCCTGGTGGCTGGGGGAAGCCCAGAGCCAGGCATGGGCCTCCTGCAGGGTACCCCGGTGGTTGGGGGAGCCCAGAGCCGCAAGGGGGCAGCCAAAGAGCCGCATGCGGCTCCAGAGCCACAGGTTGCAGACCCCTGCTCTAGTGTAACCCTTAAAGGAATGTGCTGTATGGTGTTATCGTCCACCCATCTTTGTGATAAAAGGGAAATCACTGGCACACAAAGGTGCAATTCAATTATAAGGTCTTGCGGTTCAGGCTTGGCTCAGAGATTCTGAACACCTATGTTGAATTCCCAACTCTGCCACAGGCTTCCCATGTGACCTCAGGCAAGTTACTTATCCTCTTTGCCTCAGCAGCCCATTTGTCAAATGGAAATCTATCTTCCTTTCCTCAGTGGCGAGTTTTAAGGCTAAAAGCCATTGTTCTGTGTCAGATGGAACTCAGATACTAATATTGATGAGAACCATATAGATACCTAAATAGACAGAATATCCATAAGGGGGTTTTTTTTTATGTTTATCGGCCAGGTTTTACAACTGTTGCGGTGTGTGGACTCCAGAAAAGTTGGCACATGCATTCCCCTGCACCTTTTCCTTTACTTACTTCATATTATATGCTTCTGTGCTTACAGGGAGGGCTTTCTACTACTCTACCAGCCTTTTCAGTACAGAAAAATGTCAAGGTTCATTAAGTTGTCACTTCCAGTTTTAATCTGTGGATGGGTAAAGTACTTCCTCCTGCAGCTCTAAAAAAAAGATACAAGCCTTTGTTGAGTAACTGAAAAGAGGTCAGATTGTGTGAGCCTCTGCCAGAAAATATTGAATAATAATAAATAATAATAACATCATTCTTAAGAAAATGCATGCAGCAGCAGGTATAAGCTGTGCACAGAACATGACATGTGAATTGGCCATCCAGTTCTTCTCTTACAACATTGGCTCCATTGTCAGTGATAACAAAACCAGCAGAAAGTCCCTGGCAGGTAAGCTGTACATTTATTTGTTTTTAAAGCTTTGTAAGTAGGTAGGCTGTCATATGATCTTTATTGACCTGGGAGATGTTAAATGTGGCTTGTTTCTAAAAGTCACTGAAAATGGCTGACACACGCTTTCTTCAGGAATATCCCATGATACATGCTTTTTATACAGCCAGGTTCTTGTCCACTTATCTCTGCATCAGTTGGCATGTGCAGACAACTGGACAAATTCTGCTTTTGGCATTTAACTCTGTCAAGAATAACAGAAACGTGGTGGGATAACTTGCATGACTGGAGCACTGCCATGGATGGATATAAATTGTTCAGGAAGGACAGGCAGGGAAAAAGGGGGGGAGGAGTAGCGTTATATGTAAAAGAGCTGTATGACTGCTCGGAGCTCCACTATGAAAGTGGAAACAAGATGGTTGAAAGTTTGTGGGTTAAGTTTAGGGGAGAATGCAACAAGGGGGATGTTGTGGTGGGTGTCTGCTACAGACCGCCAGACCAGAAAGAGGAGGTGGATGAGGCGTTCTATGGACAACTAACAGAAGTTTCCAGATCGTCGCAGGCCCTGGTTCCTATGGGGGACTTCAATTATCCTGATGTCTGCTGGGAAGATAATACAGCAGTGCACAGGCAATCCAGGAAGTTTTTGGAGAATATTGAGGACAACTTCCTAGTACAAATGCTGGAGGAACCAACTAGGGGCCTTGCACCTCTAGACCTATTGCTCACAAACAGAGAAGAATTGATCGGGGAAGTAGAAGTAAATGGCAACCTGGGCAGCAGCGACCATGAGACGGTAGAGTTCAGGATCCTGATCAATGGAAGGAAGGAAAGAAGCAGAACACACACCCTGGACTTCAGAAAAGCAGATTTTGGCTCCCTTAGGGAGCTGATGGGCAGGGTCCCATGGGAGGCTGATCTGAAGGGGAAAGGTGTCCAAGACAGCTGGCTATATTTTAAAGAAACCCTGTTAAAGGCCAAGGAAGATAACATTCCGATGTGCAGAAAGAACAGCAAATGTGGACGGCGACCAGCGTGGCTTAGCAGGGAACTCTGTGGGGAGCTGAAACATAAAAGGGAAGCTTACAAGAAGTGGAGGCTTGGACAGATGACAAGGGAGGCGTATAAAGATATTGCTCGGGACTGCAGGGATCAAATCAGAAAGGCCAAAGGACAATTGGAGTTGCAGCTAGCAAGAGATGTGAAGGATAACAGAAAGGGGTTCTATAAGTATATCAGCAACAAGAAAAGGATCAGAGGTGGTGTAGGTTCCTTACTGAATGGGGCAGGCATCCTCGTGGAGGATGATGCGGAAAAGGCTGAAGTACTCAATGCTTTTTTTACTTCAGTCTTCACAGGGCGGGCCAGCACCCAGGCTACTACACGGGGTAACGCGGACTGGAGAGAAGAGTGGCCTTCAGTGATGGAAAGTCAGGTTAGGGACTACTTAAAGAAATTGCATCTGCACAAGTCCATGGGGCCGGATGAACTGCATCCGAGGGTGCTGAGGGAGTTGGGGGAAGTGATTGCAGAGCCGCTGGCCATTATCTTTGAGAATTCATGGCGAACGGGGGTGGTCCCGGAGGATTGGAAAAAGGCAAATATAGTACCTATCTTTAAGAAAGGGAAAAAGGAGGATCCGGGGAACTACAGACCGGTCAGCCTCACCTCAATCCCTGGGAAAATCATGGAGCAGGTCCTCAAGGAATCCATCCTGAAACACTTGGATGACAATAGAGTGATCAGGAACAGTCAACATGGATTCACCAAGGGCAAATCGTGCCTGACCAACCTGATTTCCTTCTATGATGAGATGACTGGATTTGTGGATGCGGGAAGAGCCGTTGACGTGATATACCTTGACTTTAGCAAGGCTTTTGATACAGTTTCCCACAGCATTCTCGTCGGCAAGTTAAGGAAGTATGGGTTGGACGAGTGGACCGTAAGGTGGATCAAAAACTGGTTAGATCAACGGGCTCCGCGGGTAGGAATCAATGGCTCGATGTCTGGTTGGCAACCGGTAACGAGTGGAGTGCCCCAGGGGTCGGTCCTGGGGCCGGTTCTATTCAACATCTTCATTAATGATCTTGATGATGGAATAGACTGCGTGCTTAGTAAGTTTGCGAATGACACCAAGTTGGGGGGAATGGTAGATACTCTGGAGGGCAGGGACAGGATCCAGAGAGACTTGGACAAATTGGAACACTGGGCTGAAAGAAACCTCATGAGGTTCAACAAAGACAAGTGCAAAGTCCTGCACTTAGGACGGAAAAATCCCATGCACTGCTACAGGCTGGGGACCAATCAGCTAAGTAGCAGCACTGTAGAAAAGGACCTGGGAGTTATGGTGGACGGAAAGATGAATATGAGCCAACAGTGTGCCCTTGTTGCCAAAAAGCCCAATGGCATATTAGGCTGCATCAGTAGGAGTATTGCCAGCAGATCGAGGGATGTGATAATTCCCCTCTATTCGACACTGGTCAGGCTGCATCTGGAGTACTGTGTCCAGTTTTGGGCTCCCCACTTGTTTTCATATGATTGCCTCCTCCAAGCTCCTAGCAGGACCCATTTATTCTCCTGAATCACAGCAACACTTAGTAGTTATGTAACCTTCAGGTGGGCTAAAATTAATTAAAGTGCCCTTCTCCAGTGCCCCACAGAAATACACCCCAACCCCTGTGGAGAAAAGCAGCTGGAGACCCAGGATCCAGTCTGTACAGGACTCACAGCGAAGCTTGCTCAGAGCTACACTCACACATTAAAATACTACTACATTAAACATAACAATGAACTTTATTAACTACTAACTAAATGAACCTTAACCTAAGAAAACAAACTACAATTAACCAAGAACAATCCCTTGCATGAAAGATACCCAAGAGTCCCAAAGTCTGTGTGGAGTTCACCCAACTCTCAGCTACAGTCTCTGTTCCAGTGTGGAAGCTTGCATGGCAAGAAATCGCTGTCCTCTTCTTCCTTTGCTGGGATCCTCTGTAGCATTACATTCAGGCTTTCTCTTCTCCTCTGCAACCAGCCCTCAGTCCCATATGCATGTCTGCAAGGTCTGGTGCAAATAACTCCTTTACATGGAGAAAACATCTTGTTCACTCCTGGCTCAGCTCCTCTCCAGAACACTGAGCACGTGGTCTCCCCTCAAGGCAGCTCCTGCCTGCTGTCTGCTCAGGCTGCTGCTCTCCAGTCATCTGACTGATCACACCAGCAGGGTACACTGTGGAGCATGCTCAAATTGCTACCACTCCCTGCTACTGGAAGTTTACAGTTGTTTCCAGTTGTGGGTCACTAATCTGCCCAACAACAGTAACCCACCCTCAGCAGGTCTCTCAGAGATAGCCTTTTCAGGCATATGGGTTACATTTATATAGCTTTTTGCATTATCAAAGCACTGATGCACCTTACAGATTTCTCTTATGAAATGCTTCCTCTTAGAGAAACTTTTGGAATTAATTTGTTAATTTGTAGTGGAAGTCAGGTTGTTTCCAACTTCTGCTTTCAGCTCTTTTTTCACAACTTTTATTACTAACTACAGTTTTATGGTCATGTTCTCGTTGATAGATCCTCTGTGTGTGGATGTGCATAAAAGAGAGAGAAAGATAGCACTCTATAGAAAAAAATGAAACATATAATAACTCTATTCCTGTGTCCTGTTCTACTTAGGTTCTCACTCTATGACCATCACCATGATCCTGAGTGCTTTACTATAAACACTATCATTAAAGCTAGGAAAGGAAGTCAGTTAAAAGCCTTTGCTATTACTTGCTCTTAATGTTTTTAAACATTCTCCTTTGGGTTTCAGACTTTCCTTCCATGCTTGGGTCTCAGTCCAGAAGTGATTTTTCTTTTCTTTTTTGCAACCATTTGAGGAAAGCCTCTACCACTGTTTGCAAGTCATGTGTATGGGGGAATGACTGTGGGTGTTGTATTTTATGCTTGGATTGTAAGATCTCTGGGACTGCCTTTTTGTTCTGTGTTTGTCCAGGAACTAGCATGCTGGCTTGGCCACCTAATGGGGTGGCAAGACCCTGTGTTCATAGAAATAAATAGCAGCGTTCAACTGTTCAATACATTTTTGTTAATTTTTCCCTGAACATTTGTACAAAGTGCTTTTTTTTTGTTTGTTGACACACTTCTGAGGCACAACCCCACCTCTTCTTCTTATCATTCTATGGGGAGGAGAGATTAATCATTTATCACAGACCTATTCCGGCAGAAAATAACAACACTCCCTGTGCTGGTCAGTGAGGGGTGAGGATTATGGAGCCAACACTCCATCCATTCTCTGGTCTTGTCAGTCTACACCATGCTTCTTTGTTCCTGGGTGGAGCAAAGGCATACAGTTCCTGCTGATTTCTATGCACCTGGGGTCAGGGATTTAAGGCGAGGGTGCTTATTCTGCCTTACTCACTGGCACATGCATGTAATCCAAGTCTCAGTGGGTGCATCTACACTCATAAATTAAGTCGATTTAAGCAGGCTTAAGTCAACTTAATTTACTCTGTGTCTACACTGGAGTTTCTTTAAGTTGACTTAAGCTGCTCCTTAAGTAGAATTAAAGAAAAATTAAATCGACTTAATAAGACCTCGTTTTAAGTCAATTTAAGGCTTAAGTCGACTTCTTAAATCGACTTAAGCCAGTGTGGACACCCTAAGTTGACTTATGAGATAAGTCAATTTAGGACAGGGGAAAAAGGGGGCCCCTGCTCCCTTCTCCCCAGGAAACTGCTAGTGGCTTGTCACGGCCCCCTTCTCCCCAGAACCGCTCAGCTCCCGGGGAGAAGGGAGTGCGGAGCTCCCTTCTAACTGGGACCCCTGTGGTCCTGGCCGAAGGAAGCCCCGCGGCTCCTTTCTGCCCAGGACCCGAATGGTCATGGCCAGAAGGAAGCCCGCAGCTCCCCTCTGCCTGGGACCCCCTTGGGTCCCAGCAAAAAGGGAGCCGCGGCTTCCTTCTTGCCGGGATCTGTGGGGATCCTGGGCAGAAGGGAGTATGGGGCTCCCTTCTCCCCGGGACCCTAGCAGTCCCAGCCAGAAGGGAACCCTGCGGCTCCTTTCTGCCCGGGACCGTCCTCCAACTGATAGGGAAAACCTGTGTTTTCCCTCTCAGATGGAGGGCGTGCCGGCAATTGCCGGCACTCTAGCTGATCCCTGTCAATTGCTGGCACAGCCCTCCAGCTGATAGGGAAACCACGGGGTTTCCCTATCAGCTGGAGCATGGTCCTGGGCAGACAGGAGCCGCAGGGCTCCCTTCTGGCCGGGACCGCTGGGGTCCCAAAAAGAAGGGAGCCCTGCGCTCCCTTCTGGCTGGGACCGCTGAGGTCCTGGAGAGAAAGGAGCCCCACACTCTCTTCTGGCTGGGACCGTGGGGCTTCCTTCTCCCCCCTCGTCCTTGTCCTTATACTCCCTATGCACAGCCAGCAGAGCTGTCCAGGTACACAGATGGTTTACACTATGAAGGAGTGTAGCAGCCGGCACCCTTCCTCTGGTTATTGGGAACCTCTGGGAGGAATTCTTGCATGGGGAGTAGTAGAACTCATCTACTCAGTCATGGGCTGATCTTTAAAGCCCCTTTGAGCTCCTAGCCAGTAACTGATACGCAACCTTCAGCAGCCGCAGAGACATGAAAAATAATTAAATGTCATTGGAACATGCTATAAATGCCCAAAAGTTTATTTATGAGGCAGTGGCTTAGATTAGTACAAAGCAATAGTTAATTTGTTCACCAAAACAGCTAAATAAAGGGGAATAATATGTGCAGCATTTTACTGATGACTCAGTGAGAGATCGAGCCTCTGAAGTCTGTCGCCAGTAATGAGTCTTGAGAAGTCTGTGTCTGTCCACGTCACCACCACCCACATGTCTGTCTCTGCCTGCGGCTTTGTTTTAAATTGTCAGTTTTCCTCAAGGCATCGGTGCATTGTCATCATCAGGACTCCAAGCAATGCCTTGCTCTGAGAGATGCTCACAGAGCCATGAAGAGCCATATGCAGCCTGAGAGTTGAGCATCACAGCAGTAAGCAGAGATACATGCACCACTGCATTACAACTACCAGCATGCAGGGAGATGGATTTGCAATGCAAAAGGCAGTCACAGAACTAAGTGGGCAGGGATTTATTCTACGTTACTCACTCTTCAGTCGATAAGGTTTCAGCATTGCTCCACAATAGAGAACAGTTTGGGAGTGCTGATAGTAATAATAATAATCAGTCATTATCTCTGATAACAGACTTTTCATCAACGGGCCTCACAGAATGACGGGGACTATCATCTCTGTTTGACAGATGGGGCAACTGAGGCATAATGGCGCACAGTGCTGTAGATGGTGGGAACTTTCATGCAGTCACCATCTTTTTACCCTGCCCTAACATTTGTATAAAACAGAAAACTAACACACTGGGGTGCATTTCACATTGATATGCGACGTGTTTTCTTGCTCTTTTGAAAAAATATGGAGACAGCAATGTATTGAAACATTAATGGGCTGATGTGACACATGTTAATTTCATGCTCGCCACAAGATCTTCTAAGTTTCATATTTAACATTATTGTAACTCTGGGTTAGGGTGACTATTAAACACCATGTGCAGTGGAAACATGATCCTACTGCGTTTGGGCTGTTAAACAGAAACACAGACTCAGACTGGGGGTGGAGGAAGGGTCACTCTGCTTGCTACCTCAGCGGTTATACTTGAAAATGGCGATGTAGAGTTTGTGGATATGATCATCAGAAAAGACCATGCAACCAATGTCACCAAAATATGTGATGAGCCATTATAATAAATAATGCACCGTCATGGAAAATTAAATACTCCAGATTTTTTTCTTTTAACTTTTGCTTTAAAATGCCTATAAGTACAGGGAATGCAGGGAAGTGTACAGTCTGTATACAGTATACAATCTGGGTACAGTGTACAGTCTGATCTGATCCTATAACTTACACTTCCCTGCATTTATTTTCCTCCCATTCTGTAAATTCTCCATCTTCAAAGCATCTGAGGAAGTGGGATTTTCTCCCACAAAAGTTCATGCAATAAATAAATTTGTTAGTCTTTAAAAGTGCCACAGGACTCCTTGTTTGTTCTAATTAAATTACGCATACATTGAACTGGGGTGGAATTTCAACCAGTAGTTGTCGAGTGGTCCTACTCTGCTCCCCAAGTCCAAAAGGAAAATATGATAGAGTAAAATGAAGATATTTCAGTCAAAAATATTTATATACTAATGGCTATGTGATGTACAAGATGAAAATAAAATGCAAAAGGAAAGAAGGAAAAATATTGTCAGGTAGAAAACGCCGTAATATTACTTTAGCTGTACTATACAATATAGATACTATGTTCCAGTAAAAGAAACACCTTGCCCTTACTTTCCACCAAAGGAATTGGTTGTTTTATAAAGTAAGAAAAGCTTTGGGACATCAGCCTTTACACAATCCGAGCTCAGGGTTAGAGATGACCTAGTCTTCAGAAAAAATATTATGGCTGTAGCTGATGGCTATTGGCTGCTGGGACTCAGCAGCTGTTTCCCTAATTACTTCTAACACATGTCATGTTGCACATACACTATTCTGGGGTGGGAAGGGTCTCTTAAGAAATTTCAGGTCATCCATGAAGAACAGAAAACTGTGGATAAGAACAGAACATTTAATAGGTAAAAGGCTTTGTAATGTTGAACTTCCATTTAGAAAAAAATATGCAAATAAGAAGCAGAAAAATAAACCTACACCAATGTGGCATCTATGATAGCGTGAACACAAAAATAGCCCTTTATTTTTTTAAATTTTTCATTGGAGCCAATGGATTTTTTAGCTCCTTATAAATAAAGAGTTGCAAACATTGAGGTAATGGAGTAATTTAACTTTAGCTGCTCTTGCAGAATTATGGAAAAGGTCGTCTTTTACAATAGAGAACCACTTAAAGAAGACATCATGAGCTCTCACGGACAACTTTAAAACGCTTCATATTCTGCATGCACTAGTTCAGATGTTTTTCTCTCAATTCTTCATGATTAGAGGCATTAGGATGAAAGCAACATCTTTGTTTCTTAAGTCTTTATCACTTCCTGCCATGTATTGGCTTTACTGTGCAATAGCTCAATGATGCTTACATTAGGCTGTAAGAGAGCTATTTATACAGTATTACTCAGCTAAGAACTGCTGCTTGAGCTGGTGTTCTTACACCACATCTACAAAGTTTCCCAGAAACAGAGCCAGCTTGCTAGTAAACGAGGCACAAAGGGCCTAAATCTCATCTGCCTTGCAACTTGTGTAGTCAGACATCACTGTGAAAAGGGAGGGCAAGGTGTGTCTGAGATGCTACCCAATGCAATAGCAGCATTGCATATTCAATTAGTGCTTGCACAGGTGTAAATGACAACATGAAGTGCAAGGCACCACAGCGTCCAGCCCACAGTCTCTCAAAAGGTGCAAGAGATGGTTCATCATTCTACTAGATAGTTTTGTTGGGAAGGTTCATCATAAAGGAAGCAGAGCTAATTAGGACAAATATTAGGAAAAGAGCCGTGTGCACTAGTATTGGCAGGAGGCCCAAGTGATCTCGTCTCTGAGAATGCAGCTGCCAAGGATGGGATTCATGTGGCCATCAGTATCCACCGAGGACACTTGCTGAAGGAGGAGAGATAATGCCCCAATCATTGTCCTTTTTTAATACCTTTGCTCTTATGAAAACAGCTGAGGTGGTTGACACAAGCCACCTCATAGATAGCCAGTTCTCCGCTTGACATCACAGGGCCAAATACACCAGCAAACTCTGGTTGCTTTGTGTAGCTCCAGTGATGCAAAACAGCTAGGAACCGGTCAGAACTGGCCTGCCCACTTAAGGGGTACATCTACACTGGCAAGTTAGGTCAACTTAATGAAGTTTTAGTCAAACTAAACAAAGCCGCATCCACACTGGGTTTTTATTAAGTCGACTTAAGCATTTCCTTAAGTCAACTTAAGGAAAGCTTAAGTCGACTTAATAACACCACTTCTTTAGGTCAACTTAAGGCCAGTATAGATGGGGATTAGCGCTAAATCGACTTTATTAAGTTGACTTAAAGCCAGTATAACGGCTATCGCTGCTGTTAAGTCGACTTAACGAGGTCGACTTAAAGTGTAGTCAATTTGTTAAGTCAACTTAACAAGGTCGACTGTAAGTCAACTTAACAAAGTCAACTTAACTTTTCAAGTGTGACATAGCCAAGGCTCTTTTGCATCATAAAGCAGCTGGAGCATACCACTAAGTCTATTTTGTAATTTTCTGTTAATGAGATCCCAACGGGCTTGCTGTGGAAAGGATTATGATGTCAAATGAGGACTAAGAGGCCTATTCTGCAAAGTGCCATGTATGTTCAAATCCCCCTTAGAAATCTGCGGCATTTAGGGGTGGGCCCTAGGATCAGTTCAGTGGTGGGGCAAATCCTGCTCCTGATGGAACGATTCAGGAGGAATCTCCCCAAGTGTAACTTGACAAAGTCTCTCATGGGTCCAGATGATGTGGCACTGCTATGGGTACCCGCATGGCCCCACAATATGCCAACATCTTTATGGCCGATTTAGAACAACGTTTCCTCACGTCTCATCCCAAAGCACCTCTACTTTACTTACGCTATATTAATGACATCTTCATCATCTAGACCCACGGTAAAGATGCCCTTGAAGATTTCCATAGAGATTTCAACAATTTCCACAACACAATCAAACTTAGCCTGGAATACTGCACACAAGAGATCCACTTTCTGGACACTACAGTGCAAATTAGCGATGGGCACATAAAGACCACCCTATACAACAAACCTGCTGATCGCTACAGTTACCTACATCCCTCGAGCTTTCATCCTCGACACACCACACGATCCATTGTGTACAGTCAAGCCCTAAGATATAACCGCATTTGCTCTGACCCTTTAGACAGAGACAGACACCTTCAGGATCTCTACCAAGCATTCTTAAAACTACAGTATCCACCCGCAGAAGTGAAGAAACAAATTGACAGAGCCAGACGGGTACCCAGAAGTCAACTACTGCAGGAGAAGCCCATGAAAAACAACAACAGAACGCCATTGGTCACCACCTACAACCCCCAAGCCAGACCTCTTCAACACATCATCAAAGATCTACAGCCTATTTTACAAGATGATCCTTCACTCTCTCAAACCTTCGGAGACAGACCTCTCCTTGCTTTCAGACAGCCCCCTAACCTTAAAAGGATACTTACCAGAAACTACAGATCACACAACAGAAACATTAAAGCAGGAACATATCCCTGCAACAAACCACGCTGCCAACTTTGCCCTCATATCTACACTGAAGACACCATCACAGGGCCAAATCAAGCCACCTACTCCATCAAGGGCTCGTTCACCTGCTCATCCATCAATGTGATTTATGCCATCATGTGCCGGAAATGCCCCTCTGCCTTATATATTGGACAAACAGGACAGTCTCTGCGCCAAAGAATAAATGGACACAACTCTGACATCAGAAATCGCAACGCTACAAAACCAATAGGGGAACGCTTCAATCTCTCTGCTCACTCCCTTGACGACTTGTTAATAGCTGTGTTGAAACAGATGAATAACAAATCACAGCTTCAAAGAGAAACTGCAGAGCTCGAACTTATATGTAAATTTGACTCAGTTGTCTTGGGGTTAAACAGGGACTATGGATTTTTCTCTCATTACAACAGGTGATTTGACCTCACCTTCCTCTATGTGCTGTTTCCCAGTGTTTGAATCCTAACACCTATTTTGATTTGCTGTTACAGTCTGACCTGTTCCTATGTCATACACTCCCCTGCATTTAATTTCCTCCCATTCTGTAAGTTTCCCATCTTCAAAGTGTCTGACGAAGTGGGATTTTCTCCCACGAAAGCTCATGCGATAAATAAATCTGTTAGTCTTTAAAAGTGCCACAGGACTCTTGTCTCTCTGAGCATTGTGCTTTCAAGTGACAAACAAAAGCCAAAGAGAGGAGGGTGAGCAGGAAAGAAGAATTTGGTGCATTCTATAGACCCTATTTTGCTATGAAGTTTTCAGCAGAACTCACCCTGAGCACTCAAAGGGGAGTTCTCTTGAAAGCCTTATGGTACACTGGGACCCTACATTTATACCCAACAAATTAGTTTTTGATATTTTAAAAAATAGAGGACTATTCTCTGGCAACCTTTATCTGAAAGCCAAAGGGAGATGTTGAGTCATTTGATGCCTCTGTAACATTGCTTTAATAAATCTGGACGTTCATCAAACATTTAGGAGAGCAAAAGGCACATTTTAGTGCAACAAAGCTGCACTGCAATGGCTAAAAATATATTTTCAAAATGAATACTGCATTTTTAAATTAAGAAATTGGACAGAGCCCTGTTTCAGGTTTGGCGTGAAGCCTGCAAAAACACTTATTATGGTCAACCTCTGGTACTGAAACATTTATTATGACTGGATGTAGGCAGGCTTGGTCAATGTGAAAGATGCTTCAAATCTCCTTTGCTCTTGATGAGTATGTTTTTCACTGTGTTCCAAGTCAGCAGAGTCTGCTTCACTCCAATACTAGGTCCCCAGTCCGCAGCTCGTCAGATTTTATTACTTAACTTACAGATTTGTATGAAAGCTATTTTTGTTCCTAGCAGGGTGTAAGGAATGTTAAAAAGTCCCATTTCTATGTTTTTTAAAGATAATTACTATGCTGGTGTTATTTATCTGCATTTTATTAGGGATATGTTTAAATTTATAAGTTGATTAAAGTGTTCTGTTTGATCATTAAATGGTATGAAAATCTGGGAAGTAAGACCACAGAAAAGTATGGCAACATAAACATCTGATACTCCTGAAAAAACTGCCATCATAAAACAAGAGTAAAATAATATTAGAATGATTTCCTCCATGTGACTGAATGCTAAAATAGATCCCATAGCCTGTTATAATTTATATAGATTTCTAATGATCACATACCATGTTGATCTATTAGCACGCATTGCAGTGGGGTCTGAGATGCAGTTTTATAAGAAAAAATGCTATTCTTTATCGGAAAGAAGCACTTCAGGATTGAAGATTAGCTGAGGTTTCATGAATGAAACCCTGTATAGTCATATAATATGTGCTTTAGGTCACTTCTCAAGATTCACTTCTTCTGTGATGTCTGCAAGAAAACAGCCAACTAATAATGGCTAGGTTGAAAGGCTATTGGATATAGTAAATTTGCACTTATTTTTAAGGAAATAAAATGCACATAAGCCAGTGTATAACATAGCATACAGTGTATAATGAATGTACGTATGTATAATGTAGTATGTATATTAAAATTTCCATATATTTTGATATCTCCCCAGTGCTCCCTTTCCTATATTACTTGTCTTGAGGGTAAAAAAAGGAACTAACAAAACAGGTACTTAGCAGCAGTCTGAACATTTTGCTTGTCTGTTGTACCCTGACTTTGTTTTTTATATTGTAAGATATTTGTGGCAGGGAATTAGTATGCAGTTATGCAGTGCATAGTACAATAAGACAGTGATCCCTATTGCAGCATCTCTGGGCACTGTCAGAATTCAAATAATTAACAACAAGAAGAAAGTAAGTACGATGTAATTCACTAAAAAGAAAGGCACTACAAAAGCTCAAAACTATTTTCAATATGTCTTCCAGAAATAAAGACTTGTTTTTATCAGAGAAGAAAACACTTATTTAAGGTGAAGAAAGTCATTTACATTGACTATTCTATATTATACATGGAGCCCTCTTTTCCAGGACAGGAATTTATACCTTCTGTGTTCTGGGTGCCAGCTAGAAGAACATTAAGAACACAGGACAGACAGCCTCCCTGCTCTTGTCCTGCTGCCTGGTGCCACACTGACTCCTAGGAGCTTGGAAGACCAGTTGAGAGAAAGTCTTGCTCAATTGCTGCAGCTCTGGGCTAGAGCATTCACAGTACAGATGGAATCTTTGGAGGACTTAGCCACAAAACTCAAAGTCTCTACTGAGCATGTGAGAACTGAGGTTTTTTTTTCAAAATCTTATATCATGGCCAATCAAGTGCCTTTTACAAAGGTACAGCAATACGCACATTCTTGACAAAAAGGAAACCTCTGCTCTTAGCCCAAATTTCTAATCCCTGCTCCAAAGCCTGGGAGGTGCTAGAACTTCCCTGAGAAAAAGTTGTAAGAATTTTTGTAACATGGAACCAACCCCCAACCCCTCTCCCAAATCTCATTTTTGGAAATGACTAAGACATTTTTTCTGAAACTTTCAAAAAACATTTAACACAAGGCAATCACCCAGCATGGAAAATTTCAGCCTTGTAAACATCATAGGCAACTGAAAATAGGGTCTCTTAAAAGGATGTGTTGTGCACAGCAGAGTTGGTAGCTCCACCTATAACGTGCACACCCCATTTACTAATAGTAAAATACCAGTCTTCATTATAGATTGATGTTTGATATGTCTAGCAAAAATAGAAAGAATAAAACAAAATATGCATAGTATTCTCTACATCCCAGCATTTTGGAACGTAGGAATGTAAAGAACTGCATTAAAACTTAACAACATCATCAGTTTCTTTTGATCCTTGCGAAGGTACAATAATTGTCAATGCATTACCTGTATTTGAAAATGAAGAGGGTTCTTTGAGAGATGTGTTTAGTACTAAAAAGAAGCTCGTAAAAATCTAGATGTTTATTTTGCTTTTAATTTTCCAAATTTCAAATGCATGCAGCAGGTTATTTTGATTGGTCAAGTTAAGTGGTTGGGGATAACTTTTCAGTCTGATCATTCCAGCTTTTCATTTCAAAGTAAAAATAGATCCTAAGCTAGTGTTATTTTCTTCTATAAATTTTTAGAATTGTGCTCTCTCTGTCTCTCTCCCTCACACACACACTTTCAGAGATTGTCAAATAGTAAAATACTACGTATCTTTTCATTCTGGCAGCATTTAGTTACTAGCTTCTCATTTGGAATTTCCTTTCACTGTTAAAAAAATCCCATATGTAGTAATATGTATAACTTTGTGATTATTTTAATATGTATATGGCTATTTTTATATGAGAACTAAGGAGCCTAGTTGATACACTTGAACAATCCATATAAATCTCTAATAATTATGTGAAAAAATCTGTACAATTTTAATATAGCTGATCGAAAGCCATTACTGTTAAACTCACATAGATAATGTTAGTGATTTGTATCATCTTTTTACCTTTTGTGAGTTTGACATAGAAAGAGTTACTGAACAGCCCTATGTTTTTCTGACAGGAAAGAAAGAAGAGACCTAAAAAAAGATTTCTAGTGACAGTGCAGAAGGGCATAATGTTCACTTGTTATGGCTCTAGGCAATGTAATTTAATATGTGAGGAAGACGCCCATAGTCTGGTTGTGACCATCAATATTTCTGAAACATACAGACTTTACACAACAACACACTTTACTCCCAATTTTAGATTAAAAGTATTATCAAATAAAAGAGCGGGCTTTACAATTATACAGCATCTAGAATCTTACATCAGAAATAGAAATAACCCAGATTCAAAAATAACTTGCAGGAGCATCAGTCAGTCAAGTAAGGGTACTACTGAAAAAAGATCTGAATATCTTAGTCACAACAAAGACAACTATTTTCAGAGAGTGCTCTGCAGACGTACATTCTGTTTGCAGCTGCAGCCCAGCCTTAAAGAGAGGCAGGTTGGGTTTGGAGGAAATCCAGGATGAGAATCAAAATGCACTCTACAGTCTAACCTTCCAAGTGAGTGTGAGACATTAAAGCAAACAAGATTTAAGTCTGCCACAACTGCCAACGGGGAGTGTGAGGTATTGATTGCCCAACTGAGCCCCTAGATAAATATGTGTTTGGGTCAGCATGAGGAGAGTGCATGCTGTTTACTTCATTGCTTAAACAAGCAACCGCAATTTGAGATCTCTGGGGAAAGTGATGTGGTGTAGAGCTCGGGGGTCAAATGATAGAAGGGAGAATTTATTCAAACAGCAGAACAACACAAGGATTCACATGCAGAGCCTTTAGATTCATGCATTAGTCTGTGACTACCTGTATTGAACTACTGATATTTTCTTTTGAGTGGCTGTGGAAACCTCACATGCTGCGGCATATAAATGAACAGTGTAAGTTGCAGATGGTATGAGTCACAGCTGGTATAAAGTGGTGTACATTCACTGATGTCAACGGCGCTATAACATTTTATATCAGCTGAGGATATGGCACAGACATAGAGAGAAAAGAGAGAGAATATGGAGCACATGGTTTTAAACCAGGTAGAAACAGCAATGCAGAAAGACAAAGATAAACAGCTCAGAGCCAAATCATTCAGGCACAGTCATAGCCAGCTTGATTTAAAAAAGCCTGATCTATCAGTTCACTCTAATTTAAAACAACACGATTTCCTGAATGAAAAGGACAGTGAGCTAAAAGTCACATTTTTTGTTTCTACTGAATGTTGTAGATTCCTGGGATAAACTTATATGCACAGGAATCCTGAGATTCTTACTCATTTGTTAAAAATAATAATAACAATTAAAAACCTTTACTCAGACCTGATGCAGGCCTAACTCCCACTGTCTTCAGGGAACAGAGATGGAGAAAGGACACTAAAAAGTAAGGCCCCACTATAAAGTTCTAAGTGCACATCCCCCCCTTCCCATGTTACAAAGCCAGCTTAGCTCTGCAGAGGATTCTTTGCTGGTTTGGGGAGCTATACTTGGACAGCAGATGGATGGTGGATAGGGTAAGGGAGGAGCACATGGTCTGACTCTAGACAAAGCTGAGTGAGAGGCTCATTGTCTCCTTCACTAGACCTATGGGATCAGAGTAGAAGGGTAATACAGCCTGGACTGGTTCCTTCTCTACCTTAGCAATCCCTGTTTAAGGGGCTTGGGATCTGTGGCAGCCCCATTTAGGTCACTCCTTTTCAACATGGGCCTATTGCAGCTGTGTTCACAAAGAATTGGTGGGTGTGCCATCAAAGACACAAGGGCACAGAGCCTCTGTGCTAAAATCCCTGCCCCCACAAATTTCTGAGGTTTGTGGGTAGGTTCCAGAGCCTCTTTTGAAAAGTTGGTGACCTCATCCCCATACAGAATGATTGAGGAGAAATCTCTGTAAAGGTAACCACACATCAATGTCCTGCCCTTTGGCCCTGTCCCATGAAAGAATCTGTGAGAGGATGCAATCAGGCCACGAACAGGTCTTGGCTTGTAGTTTCTATCAGCTACACTGATTTACTCTCTCTGAGGATCTAGTCCTATATATTTCCATCTACAGTGCCACAAAAAGTTCAGCTTCTCATATTTTATTGCTTATTGGAAAATATTACAAAGTGAGAAAGAATGGACCTGGTATACACTTTCGATGATATAGTAGATAGTTATAAAATGCATAATAAACATTAAAAGTAAAAAAAAAATTCAAATTGTCATAAGTAAATACATCTTTTGTACATTGACCCATGTCTAATAAGTTTTCTCTAAATGGTACCCTTGTCTCCCTGAGATTTCTTGACTTGCATCAACTCTTGTCAGAGAAGTGATTATGGAAGATACTTGCACAGGATGAAGTATGTTATAACTATATGTATCAAACTAGGGTATCCTAACTGGTATTCAAGAACTGATCCACAGCAAGAGCAATACATTGCTTGCCCTTTGTTTACATTTTAAATACATAAATACCTACTATATAGTTTAGGGAGCACCATTTTTCCTAGTGTTGCTAACCATCAAAATCTTCTTTTAGCAATATTTTGTCTTTATAGTCATACGGTAACCCAAATTCACATGCTTACAATAGACTTTTAAGGTGGTCACAGAATCCCTGGAACAAGAGTGGCCAACATCCAAGCATTTCTTGTGGCCAGAGATCACTCTAGAGCACTCCACCCAGATTGACTCTTTTACAGGGTTCTGTAACCAAACATAGCACTGTTCAAAGGTAGTTTAAATATTCCCCAGAAGAGTCCAATTTATTCACTTTTTAAGTATACAGTGACTCTCCAGACACCAAACCCAGTTCAGTGTCTCTTTCCTCTTAGTTGAGAGTACCCAACCCTCTTTCCTAGAACTAAATACAATCCAAAGTCTCTGAAAAAACTAATCTCATTTACTTTCTGCTTCTGCATCCAGCTACATTTCTAGCCTCTGCTTTCTAACCACTGCATCCTTTCCTTATTGCAGCCACCTGCTGCCCTTGATAGGGAATGTTCTGATCCCAGTCAGATGGGACTCCTTCTATAATCAGGCTTGACTAAACCTCAAGCTTTGCAAGCCGTGGAGCAAGCTACCCCATTCCAGTAATCAGTTGTTTCATATTGCCTTAGATTTTGAATAAAAACGTTTTATTTTTATCAACTGCATCTTTCTGGGTTTACAGTTGCCCTACTTTATCCACAATATGCAGGGAATTCTCTCTTGTCTTCCCCTGTCTGTCACACACAGAACATTAATAATAAGGTGTTGGTCCCAGGGCAGGTTTGCACATCCCTGCACTCTGTTCTGAGCTGTGTCCCTTTAAGGCTGAGGAGGCTGAGTTCAGGGAGCACATGACAGAGGTCATGTGGCTGCAGGTTGCAAGCAGTGTCAGCTATAAATAGAGACAGCCTGTCCTTAGTAAGGAGAAACTTAGGGGTTGAGGTTCTTTTTCCTGTATAGAGGTTATAAAGAATGTCTTTTCTCTTCCTGGATGGTAGTTATTTCTTATGAAGTGTTTTGTAGTGCATTAAGCCTTTTATATATTTAGTTATTTAAGAAAATCTATGCTGAGGAAATGATATAATGCTAGTTTACAGTATTATATTCCTTCTCTAGTGGGATAGAAATGGATACAAATTCCATGTTTGAATAATAAGAGTATAGTAGCAGGGATATACCTCTGGTCAGTGTGGTGGTGGTTGTGAGATGCTGAGGGAGATTAGGAAGGCTATAAAAATAGAAAACTAAATAATAATAACTAATAGAAGATATCCACTATCTCCAAATTACTGGGTATATATCACTTCAGGACAGAAGGCAGAAGAAATCTTCTAGAATATATTAATGGCTGCTTCTTGGAATAGTTAGTTGTGGAACACACAAGGAGAGAAGCAATTCTTCATGTAGTCTTAGGAGGAACACAAGATGTAGCCCAAGAGTGAATGTAGCTGAATCACTCAGTAATGGCAACCATAATACAATTCAATTTAAAATCCTTCTAAGGAGGGTAATACCAAAGAAACTTATAACAGTAGCATTTAACTTCAGAAAGGGGAGCCACACACAAATGAGGAAGCTAGTTAAATGGAAATTAAAAGGAGGAGTCACAAGAGTGAAATGCCTGCAAGCTGTGTGGAAACTTTTAAAAAAATACTATAATAGAAGTTCAGATTACATACATACCCCAAATTAAAAAGAATAATAAGAGGGCCAAAAAATCACCACCATGTCTAAACCCCAGAATAAAAGAAATGGTTAAAGGCAGAAAGGTATTCTTTAAAAATTGGAAGTCAAATTCTACTGAAGAGAGTAGAAAGAAATATACACCAGCAAATGTAAAAGTATAATTAGGTAGGCCAAAAAAGAATTTGAAGAGTAAAGAGCAGAAAGATACAAACAACTAGCAATTAAAGTATAACAGAAGCAGTCAGCCTACCAAATAATTAGAGCCCTGTGTGGATACAAACATGTGGATCCATATCCGATCTGTGTCTGAAAGAAATGGTTTGCAGATATCCACATTGTATCCGTGGATGCAGATATAATGTGGATATTTACATATTTGCAGGGCTCTCGCATTGTACAGATAAAAATATGTGGATACGTATCTGATCTGAATCTGCAAGAAATGGCCTGCGGATATCCGCATTGTATCTGCGGATGCAGATATCTGTGGATATAATGCAGATATCCGCAGATTTGCAGGACTCTATAAATATTCACTTCTGGATGACCACTGTGTTTGCCAATGAATCACTCAAGAAAGACAAGGCCCTTTCAGCGAAACTAAATAACTTTGTTGCATTGGTCTTCACTGCAGATGGAGTGAGGGAGATTCGCACACCAGAGCCATTCTTTTTAGATGATAAATGTGAGGAACTGTGCTAGACTAAGGTATAAATAAAGGAGGTTTGAGGGAAGAAATTGAAAAATGAAGCAGTAATAAGTCACCAGGACCAGATGGTATTCACCCAAGAATTCTGAAGAAACTCACATATGAAATGGCAAACTACTAAAATTTGTAGCTTGTCACTTAAATCAGTTTCTGTACCAAATGACTAAAAGACAGTTAATGTGATGCCAATTTTTAAAAGGGCTCTGGAAATTTGTGGACACTATAGGATAAAACAGAATTATCAGACACAAATGAATGAAATTTGTTGGGGAAGAATCAAAATGGCTTTTGAAAAGGGATATCACGCATCATCAATCTATTCAATTTCTTTGTGGGTGTCAACAAGCATGTGGACAGTGGTGATCCTGGAGATAAACTATACATGGAATTTTAAAAAGCCTTTGTAAAGATTCCTCATCGTAGTTCTTAAGCAAAGCAGTGATGGGTTAAGAGGAAAGATCCTGTTATGAATCAGTAAATGGCTAAAAGACAGGAAACAAAGGGTACGAATAAATGGTCAGCTTCCAGAAGGGAGAGAGGTACATAGCAGTGTCACTAGGTATGTGTACTGGGATCATCCTGTTCAACATCTTCATAAATTATCTAGAAAAAGGGATAAACAGTGAGGTGGAAAAATTTGCAGATGGTACAGAATTACTTGTGATAGTTAAGTCCAAAGGTCACTATGTTTGTGAAGAGCTCTTGAAGAATTACATAGGAATCTCAGAAAACTGGATGATTAGGCAAGAAAAGGGCAGGTGAAATTCAATGTTGTTAAGTGCAAAGTAGTGATTATTGAAAAACACAATCGCAACTATAGACACAAAATGATGAGGTCTAAATTAGCTGTTAACATTCAAGAAGGAGATCTTGGAATCACTGTGGATACTTCTCGGCAAACATCTGCTCAGCGGTCAATGGCAATCAAAAAGACAACAGAATGTTAGGAATCATTAGGGAAAGGATCGATAATAAGACAAAAAAGACCATAATGCCACTATGTAAATCCCTGGTGCACTGTGAATATTGCATGCAGTTCTGGTTGCCTCATCTCAAAAAAAGATACACAGAGATAGTCATTTATTTTTTTAGGTTGATGAAACCTTCTGTTATCAGGAAATGTTTAATAAATACTGAGGAGACAGGTTGCTTAGGGAGAAGAAACAGCACTTTGGAAAAGCAGCTAGCTCAGTCTGAGAATGCTCAGACTTTTGGAAGCATCTTTTTCAGGCTGGTCATGGTCAGAAATTTAACACAAACATTAATGTAGTCCAGGGGTCGGCAACCTTTGCCAGCCCCCGTGCACCACACCCTCAGCAGGTGCCGGGGGCAGGGCCAGGCCTCCGGTTCCCGGTTGGGTCTGGGGCTGGCTCCCGCTAGCAGGTGGCCTCCGGTTCCCGGCTGGCACCAGGGCCAAGGCCGGCTTGGCCTGGCGGGCCACCTCTATTTTCTGGCTGCAGCCGGGGCTGGGGCCAGCTCGCGCTGGCGGACGGCCTCCGTTTCCCGGACAGAGCCAGAACCGGGGTCAGCTCGCGCTGGTGGACGGTCTCTGTTTCCTGGCCAGAGCCAGGGCTGGCTCGCGCTGGCAGGTGGCCTTCAATTCTTGGCCAGGGGCTGGGGCCATTTCACGCTGGCGGGCGGCCTCCAGTTCCCAGCCAGGGCTGGGGCCAGGGCTGGGTCCCGCTGGCAGGAGGTGGCTGTGAGCAGGTTGACCAGCCCTGCTCCCCTCCAGCATGGGGGGGCATTAGCATGGCCCCCCAGGCCGATTAGCCCTGGGCCCCGCCGCTCCCCCCAAGGGATGGTCCTGCCTAGTGGGGGGACGGGGCCAGGAGCCCCACGCACCAAGACACCATTTTTTTTTTACTGCTGGCCATGTTCCCCAGCAGTGAAGCAGGACCAGAGGGTCATGGAACCATGGCACGCAGCTCTTGTGACCCCAGGCCGCACTGGGAGGCAGGACTAGCGGGGGAGCCTGAGCTTCGCCTCATGCTGCTCCTGCTCAGCCTGTGTGCCATCTTTGGTAGGCATGCCGGGGATTGCCGACCCCTGATGTAGTCACACCGTTGCTAATATTACACATAGTCATTGCCATACTTGCAACATAATAGCTATCATTGCAAAGTTGGGACCAATAGCAGCACCAGAAGGAAGCACAGACTGTCAAAACCAAAAAGCTATTGTTTTTAATAGTAGATGCAGCAGTTGCAAGAGTATGGTGAGGAGTTTAATACAATGTGGAGGATGCACTAGATGCGAAAGGGTCACGGAGAAAATGTTTGCTGAAATGAAGGAAATTGGGGTGAACTCTTGCTAGTTTGTGAATGCAGTTTGGAGTCAAAGTGAAAATAAGTGTTGAGAAGTTTTGTGATGGAAAATATTCTATAAAATATTAGATGTGACTGAGAATTTTCTGACGGAACAGTTCTATAACAAGAAAATGTTCACAGGAATGTGCCAGTTCCTTTGACGATTTCAGTGGAAACTAAGCAGGCTGGCTGACCACGCTGCTTGCATTCCTAATTTCCTGTGAGCCTGTCATCCAACTGGTGGGTAGGCAGGTGGTCTGTCCAGCTCCCCACTCCACAGATATCCCATCCACTAGGATGCCTGGTATCTAGAACTGTCAGGGTTCCAGGACTCAACAGTTAGTCAGGTCTCAGGCTCTCTGGATAGCCAACTCTCCAGCTCCTTGGTTTCCCAGTCTGCCTGCTAGTTAAGCAGTCTTCTGACTTGCTAGGTGTCCATCTCAATCCACAGTTCTCTGAAAATGGGATATTTTAAAAAATCCATTCTATGGAAATTTCCTATTTCTGACTTTTCAGTGCAATCCGAAACAAAAAAACTCCTGAAATTTTCCAGGGACTGGAATATATAAATAGTCAGTGTACCCTCATCTTGAGGAAAGCCAAGACTTTGCACCAGCTGGAGGGACACAGAATGCCCTTAAAGTCCGTGAAGTTCACAACTGCAGTACCCTTTTCCTTAATTTCTGGGAAGCTCTGAATGATAGCTAGAACAGAGAGCTTCTCTCAAAAAAGTAGTATGCCCCCTCTTTAATTTTCTTTTACCCATCGCCTCAAGATTGATATTGATGTAAGTAGGGACTGATCAATCCCTATCTTACCATGCTGACTGGTGGGGAGGGGCATAGGCATCAAGGCCAGATGTATTTGCATGAGCACACTCAACCTACTTAATTGCTCAGCATGATGGGCCTGCTTTGCCCAAATGATGCTTTTGGCTGGTGTTCGGTTACAAATCATGTTAGGCAGGAGTAATGAAATGTTGTTCGCCTTGTAGGAGCAAAGGACAGCAGAACTGTGCTTAGCCTGTTCTGATTGAAGGGTCTCTTTCATCTGACCAGAACTGGCTAAGCAAGGGGCTTGGATGGCGGAGGTCTGTGAAAATTGCTAAGAGATGGGACTAGGTATTCCTGTCTGGAAGTTTGGGTGTGACCTAAGTGCCCCAGGCATGGTTTAACCTCCCGCTTCCACTGTTCAAGGACAGAGCTAATAATCTTCCATTACAGGTCTTCTGCTAAATGTTTACTTGAGCTGAAATCAACTGCTGTGTGACAATGGTTCTGCCCAGCTTCAGCACTGAGGTTCACCTGCTGACAATCAAAGATCTGGGTGGAACTTCCAGAGACTAACAGAGGCTGCATTTACACTGGTAAATTAAGTCGATTTAAGCTTGCTTAAGTCGACTTAATTTACCCTGCATCTACACTACAGTTTCCTTAAGTCGACTTAAGCAGCTTGCTTAAGTCGACTTAAGGAAAATAAAGTCAACTTAATGAAAATTAAGTCGACTTTATTAAACCTCAAAATAAGTCGATTTAGGGCTTAAGTCGACTCCTTAGAGTCAGCTTAAGCTAGTGTAACCATGGGGTAGCCCTAAATCAACTTAGGGCTACCCCAGGACTACACTAATGCCCTCCCTGCCAGGGAGGACACAGGGGGAGCCTGGCATGCCCCCCCACAGGGCAGGGCAGAGCCCTGCCCACCCTGCCCCTATGCCCTGCCAGGGTCCCTGATCCCCTTTGCCCCATTGTACCTATGTACAATGGGGCAAAGGCTGAGCCCCCTGGCACTGGGCAAGGGGTGCCCTCCTGCCCCTGTGGACCTACCCTAGGTCCTCCTAGCCCCTTGAAGTCGACCTAGAGCATCCAGAGTGGATGCTCTAGGTTGACTTTGTAAGTTCCCCCCAAAGTCAACTTTAATTTTAAGTATAGACTCACTAAGTCGACTTAGTTAAAAGTCGACTTAAAAAACAAGTGTAGACATAGCCAGAGAGAGAGATCATAGTGAAGAAACAGGAGGTAGCAGAAGTGATGGTGTGTGGCCTCTGTAGCAGCTGACAGAGCGGAGAGTGGCTGGTGGAGCAGCTGGCAGGTAGCAGCTTGACAGTGGGGAGAGCAAAGTGCTTTCTTTCCCCCCGTCCTGCCAACCAGGATGGGAGGTGAACTCCATAGCTGCACCTCTAGATTCTGGGTCTGCTCTGACTAAGGACAATACTTCTGAGCGGGGTGCTGTGAAAGGAGGGACACGTTAAAGGAACTTCTTGTTACTGGACATAAAAATTGAGGCAAAAGGAAACTGCCCAGTGACCTCTGGGAAGGGTGTTTTGTTCATGGTTTTACATGTGTGTGAATCCAGCTTGCAGTGTTTCCCAAGTTAATGCTGGGTTGTTTTTCCCTTTTTATTAAAAGTCACTTTTTTACACTCAGTCTCTGTGCTTGCGAGAGGGGAAGTATTGCCACTAGAGGTGCCAAAGGAGTGGTTTTCAGTTGTCCTAGATTACTGGGTGGGGGCTTGAGCCAGTTTTGTGTTGTATTGTTGAGAGGAACCCCTAGATATTGAACCAGGCCCTTGTTGCTGCCGACTCCCATTGGCAGAAGGGTTACACTTATGACCTCATTTTAGTCTAATAATGTGTGCAGGTACCGTACTGCTCCAAACATGAATATGAAGGAGTGCCAGACAGTAGGGAGGGACAGAGAAGCTGGGGATGCTATAGATGTGCTCTTTTACATCTCAGTCAGCATACCTTTGAAGTGCTAAACAAACAAGGAGTCCTGTGGCACTTTTAAAGACTAACGAATTTATTCATTGCATGAGCTTTCATGGGAGAAAATCCCACTTCCTCAGATGCTTGAAGATGGGGAACTTACAGAATGGGAGGAAAATAAATTCAGGGAAGTGTTTAAATCATAGGATTAGGTTAAACTGTTACAGGAAATCAATGCAGTTGTTTAGTTTTAAACAGTGTTGAACACCATATTGGAGAGAGGGCTGTAAAAAGAAGGCAAAATCACCTATTGCAATAAGAAAAACAACTGAAATCTCTATTTAACCCTAACTCTCAAGTGCTGCAACAGTAAATGTGCTCCTGTTACATGTCAGGTAGTTTAGGGGAGGATTTTGCCTCTCTAGGACAAAATTTTTCCTGGATCACACTCTCAAGAGTTGGGGACTGGAGGACAAATTGCAGCTCTTAGGTCACAGCTTAGTGTGTGATGTGGCACAATTGAGAACCTCCTTGTGCTTAAGAAACACCGGTAAATATCTGACTCTAGCAGCAACAACAAATGAATCACAACAGAGGGGAATCAAATCTATGCACAAATCAGAGAAGAGCAGGTTTCTAAGAGAAGATATAAGTTGACATTTACAGATTCCTAACAGGGTTCATAATGTTGGTCCACATCACCTTTGTACATTCATCATCAGATCAGGCAGGCCATCATAAACAAAAGCTAGAGAAGAATATATTCATTATGCACAGAAATGTGCTTCTAAAAAAAGTGACTTTTTTCCATAAAATAACCCCCGTGCTGATATTTTAAAAACATGGGAGACAGGAAAAGGGTGATTCGAAAAGCAAGAAGTGTGGCTATTCTCAGGGAAAAATGTATTAAGGATGAGCTTAGACAAGCCAAGTGACCTTTGCTTGTAGCCAATTTTCTTATGCAGAGACTAAAATTATGTTTTAAATAGCAAATTAGATTGGCCCCAGAGGACTGCAAAACTCTTGTTTTACTAATTCCAAATGTTCTTATTTGGCACAGCTGTAAATTTAAAATAATTTTGAAATAATAACATTGTGCACTCGGTGTGGTTACTAGAATTTGTTTATAACAAGTCTGTTATGCCCATTAAATTATTTGGATTTAAATATTTTAATCCCTGTTTTGTTTACTCAGCGAAAAGGCTATTCATTATCATAATATTGTAATTCAGAGAACGGTAAAAATATTTCTTTGTTTTCATTCTAGCCATGGCAGTGGTTCCATTGACTTCACTGGAACTAATCATGTGTATCTAGTTGAATAGGTCTGTATGTGCTTGCAAGACTAGAGCTGTAAGTTGCATAGCACTGAGCACTATGAGACCACAAACCTGACTGCAACCTCTGGGTACAAAAATGCATGAACAACAAGAAGAAATGGCAAAAATATCTATATTTTAAGCATTTAGTCATTTTATAAATATATATTTGTCTTCAGTCCTTCACAGCAGGGAAACAATGAGGTGCAAAAAATAAAGGAAGCAGGGACTATTAAGAGGAACCTCTGACGACATAGCAAAGTATGGAACAATTTCTCCAGAGCAAGTGTAATATTATTGGGCTTTTGTGTGTGACACTGATGTCCTGTTAAAGGAGATGGAATTTGTTCTGTTCTGTATAACATGCACAACCCTGCAATAGACTGTACAGACCACTAGCAATCTGTGGTTTTTCTTGCTATAGCTCCAGATAAACCTGCTGAGCTCAAGGTTGCATCAGTTCAGGACAGCAAGCCAACACGTTCTTGCGGGGACTTCAGAGTTTTGGAACTGACCTATATATACTGTGTAGTTTAGCTTTATTTTAGGAGCGTTGGGCCCGACTCTTCGCTGCATAGCAGTCACTTACGGTTGTCCAACATAAGCTTTATTCTGACTTTGGCCCCACTGGTTTTATGCTGGTGTAACTCTATTGACCTTTGCAGGGATACTCTCAACTTATATCCTCATAAAGAGAAGAATCAGCCCCATTACATGCAAATTGAGTTATGATCGCTGCACGAGAGTAGTAGTGAATCAGGCTATTTGATTCAGTTCACTACATTTGAAACATCCCATGGTCCTGGTCCTTCTCCAATGGAGGCTGATGGCAAAACACCCCCTTGATCCTCAAGGCATGTTTGAAATGGTAAAGAACTGAGGTTTAGATCTTACACTAAACTTACAAGCGTGCAACTCTGGAGAACATTTTCTAGAAGTCCTCTTGACTGTAGATATCTTACAGCCAAGTGTCATAAGTCAGCTCCAAGTTAACTGAGCCCTGACAAACTGAACATACATATTTATCCCTGCTTTTCGTACCTTATCTTGTGACTGATGTCTTCTTGCTGACTGTCCTGTCCTGTTCTTTGTGACACTCAGGTCATCCTAACTCTGGAGATGAACTTCTCAGTACATTAACACAGTTATCACACTCTTTTTGGCTTCCCCAGACTAGTTTCCTACTTTGGCCTTCTTCAACCTAATTTTAACCCAGTTTGCCTGGACACTCTTACTTCAGCCAGTCAACCTCTTTGTCTGCCTACTGGTCTTTGCCTGTCTGTTCATCCTTTGATAGTGCCATTTTATACCAATGAACCTCTTATTGCATCCCTTGGTGTATTAAGTTGTGCTCACAATTTTGTGGGAAAATGGCTCTTTTCTATGGCTGCTCCCATTAGCCAGATTCATTTCATCTCCCTGTAACATATAGCTGTATGGTTACTTAGATCCCACATGCATGGCCAACCCCATCTATTTGAGGTGACCACAACTTTAGTGTGCTGGTAATGCCCTTTTCTTCATTCCAGTGCAGGAGCTTCTCATTATATACCTAATTTAAAATGCTGGACAAAATGCCCCCCATAATGGGGGATATGGAGAATAAGATAACCACGAATGGACTTGCTCCCGATTCAGTCAAAACTCCTGTCATTATTTCAATCAAAACCATCTTTTGCCATCAGAAATACTTGCAGACATATTGTCAACCTGCTACTGTGTGTTCGGCATTGTCTGGAACTTCACAATGGTTTTCAGAAAGTTTGCCTGGAGGTTACAAAAGCTTGAGCAACCAGAGTCAGTTCTGTATTAAGAAAGAGGCAGCGCAAAAGATGATGAAAGACTCTAATGGTCAGCAAATGAATCTTGGAGGAGCAATGAATCCATTAAGGTGCTGGAGTCGCAAGAACACTGCAGCATAGCTTCAGCTGTTGGTATGGACACCAACTCTGTCTACCACTCAATATGCCCCTCCTGGCCAGCAGATTTCATTTCTCTTTCATCTGGGATGAATCACAGCCTACCTGCCATCATCCATATCCCCATCTCAGCTAAAGTAATAGGACAGTAGAATCCTGATGAAAAAGGATAGAAAAGACTGTGGGTTGATACTGCTGTCCAAAACACTTCACAGTTCCCCTATAATGGCTTTTCATGTACCTTGAAAACAAGGGGTGACAAGATGGAAACCTGTTGGATCTTGAATGTCAGGGCCTTCACAGAAGTTAAACTTTTGTCAATATCTTTTAACATTTCTTGTCCCCCTAGAAGTCTATGGAACATCCTGCCAATGGGAGTGCTAAAAGTTCCTTCTCTTGAGTCTTTTAAAGCTGGATTGGACAAGAGCCTGAGTACAGTCCTGCCCAGACTGTAATAATAAACAAGAAGACTTATCAGATCTCTTCATATCTATCTAAGATTTTATTACTATATCACTGGAAGGGGTAAGAAAGAGTACATTTAAAATGATCATAGTAGCCAAATTCAGATTCTGCCAAATCTCTCTCTCTTTGGAGTCTGTGTCTCAGGTAACATTTGCCCTTCCCTAATTTTATAGTAAATGCAGTCTATGAGAGATGTCAAAATTTCAAACTGTAGCCTGTTTAACAAACCCCTTCAACCTTACAAGCCCGATCTTCCTTGGCTATGTCTACATTTACTAAAATTAGTTCGAATTAGTTAGTTCGAACTAACTAATTCCAACTAATTTTAGTTAGTTCAAATTAACTTAATTTGAACTAGAAAAAATTAGTTCGAACTAAGCAAGTGCCTTTCATGGCACTTCCTTACTTCGAATTAGCGATCTCCATTGATTTCAATGGGCCGGTTAGTTCGAACTAAGAAATTAGTTCAAACTAACATAGCCACATTGGTTAATTCAAACTAAGTTTAAGTTTAGGGGAGAATGCAACAAGGGGGATGTTGTGGTGGGTGTCTGCTACAGACTGCCAGACCAGAAAGAGGAGGTGGATGAGGCGTTCTATGGACAACTAACAGAAGTTTCCAGATCGTCGCAGGCCCTGGTTCTTATGGGGGACTTCAATTATCCTGATGTCTGCTGGGAAGATAATACAGCAGTGCACAGGAAATCCAGGAAGTTTTTGGAGAATATTGAGGACAACTTCCTAGTACAAATGCTGGAGGAACCAACTAGGGGCCTTGCACCTCTAGACCTATTGCTCACAAAAAGAGAAGAATTGATTGGGGAAGTAGAAGTAAATGGCAACCTGGGCAGCAGCGACCATGAGACGGTAGAGTTCAGGATCCTGATCAATGGAAGGAAGGAAAGAAGCAGAACACACACCCTGGACTTCAGAAAAGCAGATTTTGGCTCCCTTAGGGAGCTGATGGACAGGATCCCTTGGGAGCCTGATCTGAAGGGGAAAGGTGTCCAAGACAGCTGGCTGTATTTTAAAGAAACCCTGTTAAAGGCACAGGAAGATAACATTCTGATGTGCAGAAAGAACAGCAAATGTGGACGGCGACCAGCGTGGCTTAGCAGGGAACTCTGTGGGGAGCTGAAACATAAAAGGGAAGCTTACAAGAAGTGGAAGCTTGGACAGATGACAAGGGAGGCGTATAAAGATATTGCTCGGGACTGCAGGGATAAAATCAGAAAGGCCAAAGGACAATTGGAGTTGCAGCTAGCAAGAGATGTGAAGGATAACAGAAAGAGGTTCTATAAGTATATCAGCAACAAGAAAAGGATCAGAGGTGGTGTAGGTCCCTTATTGAATGGGGGAGGCATCCTTGTGGTGGATGATGCGGAAAAGGCTGAAGTACTCAATGCTTTTTTTACTTCAGTCTTCACAGGG
>ML686127.1:402745-466331 GCA_007922175.1 Pelusios castaneus
AGGGATGTGATAATTCCCCTCTATTTGACACTGGTCAGGCCGCATCTGGAATACTGTGTCCAGTTTTGGGCTCCCCACTACAGAAAGGATGTGGACAAATTAGAAAGAGTCCAGCGGAGGGCAACAAAAATGATTAGGGGGCTGGGGCACATGACTTATGAGGAGAGACTGAAGGAACTAGGCTTTTTTAGTCTACAGAAGAGAAGACTGAGGGGAGATTTGATAGCAACCTTCAACTACTTGAAGGGGTGCTCCAAAGAAGAGGTAAGTAGGCTGTTCTCGATGGTAACAGAGGACAGAACAAGGATCAATGGTTTCAAATTACAGCTGGGGAGGTCAAGGTTGGATATTGGGAAAAGCTTTCTCACTAGGAGGGTGGTGAAGCATTGGAATGGGTTACCTAGGGAGGTGGTAGAATCTCCATCTTTGGAGATTTTTAAGGCCCGGTTAGATAAAACCCTGGCTGGGGTGATTTAGTGGGAGTGGTCCTGCTTTTTAGCAGGGGGTTGGACTAGATGACCTCGTGAGGTCCCTTCCATCCCTATTATTCTATGATTCTATGATTCTAACTAGTCCAAATTAACCCTTACTTCTAATACCCTGTTCGAAGTTATTAGTTCGAATTAAGCAGCCCTCAATTCAAAGTAATTAAAGTCTAGTGTAGCCATGGCTTTAGTTAGTTTGAATTAATCTTCCTTAATTCGAACTAACTTGCCAGTGTGGACATAGCCCTTGTGTGTTAGGTCTGTATTGAAGAAGAAGCTGGAAATTACCCATTGCACTGACAGAAAATGTCAAATGGCTCAGAATGTTGAAATCAATTATTGTGAAAGCATGAGGCAATGTTTATGGAGTTCCAAATGTGATTCCTTTTTTATCTCTGAAGTGTGTCTGTGTGAGATGAGTTATGATTATCGGCAACACAGAGAGGAAGAAAGAAAAAATGTACATAGAATATTGGGGTCTTACCCAACAGAACCCTTATAATTCTATTTTCCCTGGACCAAATAGGAGACCAAGAGTAGCTGGTTGGAGAGATTGTATAAGAAGCCTCCAAAAATGCCTTCTAAATAGACAATTTAATATTCATATATGCGACTAATCTGAGGGAGAGGAATGAGGCCTAAATCAAACATTGTTAAGTGACTTTTACAAGGGAAGAGATTATATTAAAATTATAATAACCAGCCAAGGAAAAACCTTGTAACAAGCACAAAGTAACTCCACTTTTAGAATGTTTTTTAATCTTGGCAGTTCGGGCCAGATTTTTACATAAGCACATTTTAGTCCACCTGGAAATCCTAGAGCTGTATCTTCTGCGCATGAAAATCCCACCCTTTGGCACATTAAAATGAAGTGGGCACTCACTTGCATATCCAAAATGTGTAGCTGCCCACGTAGATGAATTAATCAGCATGAAAATGTCAATTTTTCATGAGCAAATGTTTCCTTTCGCTTCACTGATGAAAAGGGCATGCTTATGTTTGATGCCATCACAAAATATTAGAAATAGCAGCATTTTGTAATTATTTAGTACTTTTCATCTGAAGACCTTAGTTCACTCCGAAAGCTTGATTTATATCCCTTATCACCCTCTGAAAGGGGCATTTCTCAGGCTGTTGTTTCTCAGCACAAGCAGTTAAAGGGACTTTCCCGTGGTGACACAGCAAGTCAAGTCTTGCCTAAACTAGGTAGGGTTTTAAGCTGCCAGGGCAGGTACCCTGTATAAACCACTCATATTAAGTGACCTTCACAGATACAGTTTATCCTGGTTCCTCAATAAACTCAGTCAGTGTAAATCCCAGTTTACACCAGTGTACCATGTCTACCTTTGCACTGACATAAATACATTCATCTAGCTATATAAATGCTAAACATTCATGGTGAGATCCTCAGAAGCTGTAAACTATCATAGTCCCACTGAAGTCAATGAACAATGACAATTTATACCCACTGGGGAGCTAGTCAAATAAGGTAGTAATGTAAACATGACTTCAGTGACAGAGCTGGGAATCGATCCCAAAGATCCTGATATGCAGCCCCCTGCTCCAGCCAACACTGTCTCCTTTATTTCTTTTGCCCACCTAGGTGCCTACATCTGAAAATCTACACTTTGTAAGTTCCAAAGGGGTAGCCAGGTTAGTCTAGGTCAGCAAAATAACTAAGGAGTCTTGTGGCACTTTTAAAGACTAACAAATTTATTTATCGCATGAGCTTTCGTGGAAGAAAATCCCACTTCGTAAGTTTCATTTTTGTTAAACCTGACACTAAGTAGGGATGGGAGAGCAAAAGATTTTTGTGAATTCAAAAGAAAACTGAACTAACATGCATGTATTTTTATTTTCCTATAAGCATATACAAGGGAACAGTTACATGGGAAGAGGAAGACCTAGAGAAGCAGGAGAAGAAAGATACAGTAAATGACTAACGTTGTGCATTTCAGATGTTACACTTAAGTGCTTGTGTATTTTTTCTTAATGTTTTTTTTAACTTTAATAACATTCCCCCTGGGCTTATGAGATGGGAGTTTTTAAAAATCATTGCTAAGAGTAGTAAAAATTTACTCTACTGGACAAAACTCTTCCATCTCACAACCTTTTGTTAATGTGTCCCCAATTCTGGTCTCAAATACTTAAACCTCTGTTGTTACTTTTATAATAGTAAATATCTAACAGATGCACCTTGGAGGTTGAGTGCACCTTGGAGGTTGAGATGTATGTACTTTATCATCTTATCCCTTGCAATGATGTTTTCATCTGCTCAGGTGGTGAACACATGTGCTGTCTTCCTAATTTCATGATATATATATCAAACTACATTTATGAATAAAGATAATGCAACTGTGACAGCTAAAATTTTCCTTTTCATGGTGTGGAATTGCACTCCAGAAAAATATGGGAATCCTTTTGCAAAAAAGCTAAAACCCTTTTACAAAATATGTGTTTATGTGAGCTGTCACTATTGTGCAAGATTGGCTGATGTGAAAGAGAAACTGTTGATTATCTAATTTTCCATCCTGCTTCTGTTGAAGCTAATGGCAAAATCCCCATTATTTCAACAGGAATAGGAGCTGATCATTTGTTTAAATAATAATGGATCAGATTGTCCCAGGTTCTTACATTCTGATATGTACAAAGATTTCCACTCATATTTCCTGTGCCACAAATACCCATCTGAAAGCATTAAAATTGTGTTTGCTTTTCATGAATGTTCTAGCAAAGGAGTTTGTAGGAATGATCATAGAAACTAGAGCAAATTTTAAATGAATGGTAGAGAACATTCATAGAAAATACAAGTTCATAAGCTTATTTACCACAGCAACTTGTTAATGTCATCCATTCAGGGCCCATCACTTGCCATGCAATCCTTCAAAGCTACTCTGCTGAGCTAGAATTTTGAATATCAAATATTTACAGTGATCTGCCCTCAAACAAACCACACACAGAATTATTCACAGAAATTATCCTGCAAATAATATTGAAAAAAAAATCATTGGCAAAATCTCAGACAGCTTGCTTACAAGCAGAAAAAGAAGAACTTGTTTTCAAATAAATTCTGTTATGAAGTTTTTGTCCCACCTTGTTAAGCAGACATTGTTAGTTCAACACTCTTGTATCCTGTCTCTGACCACAAAAAAAAAAAGATTCCTAAACATACCCTCCCTCCCCTACATTCTCTTTCCAATTTCAGCAATACCTGGTCACATTGTAAGAAGAGGTGGTGCAAAAAATGACAATTATTTTTGTGAGAAGTAAAAGAAAAAAAAAGCTTCTATGAAATTTTTGTTGTTGTTAGAATTCCGAAATGTCCATGTCTTTTTTCAAAAACCATTTCCAATGAAAAAAGTTGCTTTTTGTAAAATAGTTTCCAATCTTTGAAAACCAAAATCTGAATTTTTATCAAAAACTGATTTTTAACTAAAACAGAAATTTTTACCCTTAAAGTTTCAATGTCATATTTAATATTTTGATAAAATATATTGTAAAAAAAAGGAAGTTTTGATAAGTAAATTGTGACTGGCTCTAATCATAAGGTCAATGTTTTGGTTGCTTCACCAGTATTAGCTACTTCCCACAAGGATGGCTTGCTACTGAGCAATATTTACAATGGCTGGGTTCTGCTTATATGAGCAAAGAGGACTGTACCTGAGTGGAGCTATCCTGGGTGCACAGAAAGGAGATGGAAGGTATCGTTTCACCAGCAGCATTCCCTTCCCTACACTGTGTTTTGGGGCTGGAAGCAGGACAGGATTGAACAGGGAACCCGAGCATCAAGAACATAGAGATCTTTCCCAATATACCCCTGAGCTCCTCCTGTCCACTTTGCAGCCCTGTAAGCTTCTCCCTGAACTAGAAGGAAAGAAAGTAGATGAACAGTCTTCCCTGGGTTTGGTCTCTTTTGGCCCTGTGTTTTGATTTGAACCAGTGATTTCTCTGAAGATCTGAAGATGTCACTGCTGTTTCTCTGCAGACAGCGACAGTGATGCAGCCTCTCATGTGAGAGCAGGAGACAGGAGGATTCTGTAGCATAATTTAACCTTGGCTAAATTAATCATCTTTGAAGCCAGATGATAATAGTTGCTTATGCTAACAATTCCCTTCAGTCACCCTCACCTCCTATCTGTCTTCTCATCTTCTTCTGCAAATTAAAGGCACTGCCATTCCTAGGGTTGCCACCCATCCAGGTTTTACCGGGATAGTCCAGTTTTGGGCTTCTGTGTCTGGGTGCCATTTAGGATTACCAGGTGTCTGGTTTTTGACCAGAAAGTCTAATTGAAAAGGGGACCTGTCGGTGTCCAGTCAAATGTACTGATTGGACACCAGAAGTCCAGTTACCGTACAGTGTAGGCTGGCAGGCAGGCAGGCAAGCTCCTTGGCTATGTCTACACTAGAAAAGTTAAGTCGACTTTGTTAAGTTGACTTAATAAGGTTGACTTTAAATCGACCTTATTAAGTTGACTTAACAAAGTTGACCTAACTTTTCTAGTGTAGACATAGCCCCTTGTTGACCTTGTTAAGGCAACTTAACGCTTTAAGTCGACTTAATAAGGTCGACGTAGGCGCTAATCCCCATCCACACTGGCTTTAAGTTGACTTAAGGAGTTGATTTAAGGCTTAAATCGACCTAAAACCAAGTTATTAAGTCAACTTAAGCTTTCCTTAAGGAAAGGCTTAAGTCGACTTAATAAAAGCCCAGTGTGGACGTGACTTTGTTTAGGTCAACTTAAGCCTCCTTAAGTTGACCTAAGTTGCCGGTGTAGATGCACCCCTGGTTAGGTTGCAGCCACGTCCATCCCAACCCTGGAGCAGAGGGAGCCCAGCTGTGGGGAGAAGGAAGGTGGAGACAATCCAGAAAGCAAAGGGGGCTGGGTCTCGAGGGAAGAAGTGGGGAGAAGTGGTAGAGCCTCAAGGTGGGGGCGGTCCAGTGACTAGCAATTTGGGCTAGGCTACACTTAAAACTAACAATGGCACAGCTATATTGGTACAGCTGTGCCACCGTCAGAGCACTTGTATATCTGTGTAATATTGATGGGTGAAAGCTCTCCTGCCGACATAATAAACTCACCTCAACAAATGACATTAGCTATGTCTGTGGGAAGGTGTCTCCTACTGACACAGCGCTGTCCACACAAGCACTAATGCTAGTAAAACTTATGTTGCTCAGGGGGCTGTTTTTTTCACACTCTTCGGTGACAGAAGTTTTGTTGGTATAAATGCTAGTGTGGACAAGGCCTTTAACTTCAAAGGGACTTAAGCACCTATTTAAAGGTAAGCATGTTCTTAAGTACTTTCCTGAGTTGAGGTCCTTAGGAGGCTGTACCTAATGGAACAACAAGAAAAGGAGGGGAGAGGAAGATATTAAAGGATATAAAGAGTATATTTAAGGATGAGCAGTCTAAAATGGATTCCCAAATAGTGTGGATGAGAAAATTCCTGTGTCAGCCTCAAGATGTATCAAAATCTTGATAGATTTTATCCTAAATCCTGACTAGTTGTGCTTATTGAGAAATGCATTAAAAATGAGCAAGCCAAACAGGAACAAAATGTATGAAATAGAGACTGTTTAGGGAAATAATCAGAAAAAAGCAACCTTACCCTCCCCTGACACTGACGTCCACAGATCTGTCTGCCAAGCCTGTGATTTACATCCATTGCGAAAGGGTTTTTTAAAAAATGTCTAATAACATATTTAATTCTCTTAACCCTCTCCCCTTTTGTTACCTTTGTCCATGACATTTAAGAGCACAGCTGGAGCCCTCCAAGCTAACTGAAGTCAGATGATGGGCTGAGAGCAGCCAGACATCTCAGAAACAGTCAGAGGCTGGCAGGCAGAGCAGCTGGCTGGGACAGCACATTGCTGTTCAAGAAGAGAGTGCGAGAAAGGGGGGAGGAGAATCTGATGAAATTTGTCATGTCAATGAAAATATTCTTCTTAATGAAATATTGCATGTTTTTATTTTTCTTTTCTTCTGTTCTAATGGAGAAGTTGTACTGAAGTATTTGAGGTATGTCAAGTATTGGAAAAATAAGCTTGGATAGAACAGAGGCACAGATGTTTTCTGTGTTTAATTTTTTTTTTTTTAAACATTCATGGCCTCCATGTGTTGCTGCATGACACAGTCCTGTGAGTCCCACACTGAGCTTCATCCATTGCCATTTGTGTTCAGGATCTGTGATCTCGATGCTATTGACCATATTGTAACTAAGGCCCTGCCTACCCTGGGATTCCAGACACCAGCGCAGCTGTACTTAGTGATCTGATTGTGCAGACTCAAGATGCAGCAGTGGGGTTTCATACCAGGATTTCACAGTACCAATTGCTCTGCATCAGTGCAAATAATGCCTAAGCTAGAAGTTTGTATCTAACAATGCAAATTATGGTGCAAGTAGTGACTGAACCAGGGGTTTGTGACCGTGGTTTAACAGGTAAAGCCTATAGCTAAAATAATTAGAAATGGGTTTGAACAAGAATGTTTGGAACAAAGGTTGAACTTTTCAAAAACCAAAAGAGAAGCCTGGCCAGTGCTGCCAGCACAGGGCCAAGCCAGAGACCAGCTTGCATGGCAATGCAAGGGAAGAACAAGGAATAAGATCCATACTTCCTTCCTTGTGCTGGTGACTTACATTGTGGGTAGTAGTGCAGGAGGGGAAGCAGGCTTTGAGGCGCCACTACATCTGCGTCTACTAGGCAGATGTTCAGGAGTGGATTGAGTCTTAGCTTTGCCCCCTCCTTCAGAAAATGTCTAATGAAGTTGTGCTGACACACTGGGCTGAATGTATTGTACTGTATAGACTCCTTCCCTTGAGCAGTAGAGAAACTGGGAGGAAGCTCATAACCTTCTGTGTCATAGTCTCCCTTCCAGATTGCTCCAGGGTTTGCACAAAAACCTGCTTCCCCTTGCTAAGGGCATTTCGCATAGTCCCAGTACAGCCCATAACTAGGAAAGACGGAAGCTTAGAAACGTGAGCATCAGCTTGAGTCTTTATCTTCAGTAACCAAGACATCTAACTTTCCAGGGTAGTTCACACAGGAAAATGTAAAAGAGGCTGAATTTCATTTTTTACTGATTCAGCTCTGATTAATAAATGCACAAATCCAATAAATTAGATCTACCTGTTCTATCTGCACCCATCCTGCTATCTTGAGCCATGCTGTATAATCTTAGCTGTACTGAGGAGCAGCCTCTCACTCTTCCTGGCACACAGTTGAAGCCTCCTGAGCTCTGCAGTGCACATTGCTGCTCTAAACTGCATTGCAGAAGCACAGTGCAGTCAAGGGGACTGCAGTAGTGTGCATCCAGTCACAATAAAACGTTCAGGGACTGTGTGAGCCAGCGGAGATGGCTTATAAACAGAGGACGATCATCAGGGTGTTGGAGAAAGATGAAACAGGTCATGAGGCAATTTTATTTGGGAAGACATCACAAGGTGCTTCCTGCCAATCAATAACGGAGTACCCAGTCTGACAGGGCCCAGTCTGCAGGTAGGAGAGCAGTTGAATTTAATGGCAGCAGCATTCATAGCAAAAGGAACTTGGCCTGGTGAAAACTTTTGAAGGTAAATAAAAGATGGGAAGGCAAGAAAAAATGTAGGAAAGGTGAAGAAAGGAGAATAGATGAGGAAGGGAATACAGGGGATAGAGAGTAGGAGGCAAGGTGTGGACAGGTGAAAAAAGGAAATAAGAAGCTGAGATGAGCAGCACAAAGGCATTATTGTTACTTTGTTTCCCCCATTACCAAACATTCAGGCAAGTAATGAGGTTTGAACAACATGTTTCCCATTAAAGACAAAGGACTAACAATGCTACAGGGCTGTGCAGCACTTTTCAAATGTCAGGGGTTGCTATCCACCTGTTTAGAATTTATATCTGAAAGGCATATTTCTTTGCTGAGGAAGGTCACCTCTGACCCCCTCACCGCACATGCACACACACATTCAGACTTCTGGGAAGGAGACCCTTGCCTACCTCCCTAACTGCTCCAAACCCTGTGTGGTTTGAAACAAGAATGATGTAAAAACTGCCTCAAATGAATGTTCGATGCAAACCACCTGTTTTGTCGGAGAACAGGGGCACCGCCTTTCCAGAGCTGTCACTTCCACATGTTTCGTCATCACTAAATTCACTTTAGATGTTGGAAGAGACTAATATCTAGTAAATCGGTATACACATTTCAGGCCAATATTCAATACTCTACTCCAACTTCTCTCAAAAGAAACTAAATACCCTCAAAATTTCATATATCTCATCCCAAGATGAGTTTTTTCTGGGAAATTTGGAGATTAAATCTATAAAAGTTTAAATGTATGAAGCCAGATACTTCACCCCCATTCTTATCAGCATATTGTGCTGTACATGAGTGCAATACTCATTAACCCTGACATACCTGGGAGAGTTGGAAAGGGGGGCATAAAACCATTTTAACTGGCTCTGTGCCTCTCAGAGATTTAGGGAAGCGAAAGGCACAAAGGAGGAGTTAGCATGGAGCAGGAATCTGACCTTTACTGTGTGTTCCACTCTAGAAGTTGTTGGAGAAGTGATTCCTGTATGTACATTTGTGGAGTGCTATGAGTTCCAACATGTTGAAAGGCACTGTGGAAGTTTTACTGCTCTACTTTAAGTTCTGTACTAGAAGCTTGAATACGTACCTCAGAGAAATGAAAAATATGTGAATAAGCACAATTTCTGTTATACAATAAATATGGAGTAAGTGAGTCTTACAGGGGATTCATTTTGAAAGTGTCTGCAACAAAGAAGAGCATCTCTTCCAGGCTACCACCTGGGCTGTGTTGGCCCTTGGAATGAGCTCTGGAGAGCTCAGTGGTCCTCTACATCCACACTGCAAGAGCTAATAGTAAAGTATAGGATGAGCAACAAATGCATACAGAACTTATTGGTCTATGGCTATATGTAGTAGACTACTAGAGGCATCAAAGACAAAGAGTCTGATCTCACATTGGTATAAATTATGAGCAACTCCACTGAAATCAGTAGAGTCACACTGGAATAAAACTGGTATATGTGAATTCAGAATCAGCTCCTGGAAGGATATTCATGAGCAGAAATAAAACACTCCCTCTGGGAAAAATTCAGCCCAAATAACTCAGTAATTGAGCTTTATGTGGCAGAAGTGAGGGGGATTGGGTAGCAAAATTGACTGACTAACAACTTGAGACCACTTCTTCATTTTATGTGGTCAGTTAGAAGCTGTTCTTTCTCTGAGGAACTGAATGGAGTGTTAGGGACATGTGTTAGGGATACATGTGGTCCCTTTCCACCACTAGATGCCTCCATTGTTACCTTCCACAGTGGGCTATATGGAATCAGCAGAAAAACCTCCTCCATGTTATGAAGGCACTGTTCAAGTACTTCCCCACCCACAGGTCCCAGTGTAGGTACCACTCCTCTGTTGTTCAATGTCACTGTCTACATGCTGTTCCTCCCCTGTCAACAGTGCAGTCACACCATAGGGCTTATGTGGTGCTGAAAACCCTCTGTGTGCCTTCTATAACCTCTATACTTCTATGAATATTAGCAGCATAAGCAGGAAACAAGAAAGGAGGTGTGGCTAAGGAATCCTAATTTTCTTTTCCTGTTTTGCACATAAAAGGTGCAGTGATCTTAATTAATAACTGGAGTGGAAAATTCATAGCCCCACAGAAGCAACAAGATTTGGACTCTCTTAAAATGAGCTCAAATTCTGCAAGTCTGATGAATTGATCGTGTATAGGAGGAATTTTGCCAGTATCTCAGTAAACTAGTTAATGTAAATTCAACTAAAAGGTTTCAGCAGTAGTGGGGACAATTGGGTTAGCCAAAAAATGCATTAAGAAAATTATGTTTTGTATTTTTTTTAAAAATGTAACTTTACAGAGCTGTCAGAGGAGGTGTTTGGTTTACGCCAAATGAACTTCAGCATCTTCTTGAAAACTTTCAGGTCCCAGTAGAAACTGAAGATGCTTATGAACTTGATGTCAGATCCATTAGAGAACTATTCATGCACATCTTCATTAGCTACATGTTTATTCAACGTCCAAACAATCTGGGTTTCAAAAATGTGCAACTAAATTTACCAAAGCCAAACTCAGACTCCTTGAACATCTGCAGCACCAGGCACACTCAAATGTAAATAGTTTTGTTAGGGGAAAAAAGGGACAAATTTTGATCCAGATTGTGCTTGGCTCATGTGTCCAGTGGCAGGGGAAGAGTGCTGGGAGCCTTTGTACATGGCACCTAATGGCCCAACACAACTACAGTCCTGGTGTTTAGGGAAGCATAGGGACCAGTCTCTTCTGATGCCCTTGGGGTGATGCAGTGACTAGGGACTGTGGGGGGAGTCAGGGCCAATTCTTCATCCCCTTCCACACAAATCTGCAGCACAGGATTAGCTGAATCAGGGAAATAAACTGCATGCCTTGAAGACTGGGCCATCTGAAGTTGGGGTTAAAATGGTTCCAGTGGAACCAGGGCCAGAACTACAGGAATTATTTAAAAATATATTTCTTGCTCATTTCTTCCTACAGTAGGGCCCTATCCTTCTCAATTTATTGCTCCCAAGGGTTTATTTAGGGCCCTGTTTATTGCCCCAAATGGTTTATTCAAAGCTCTTTTTAGTACCCCTGATGGACCGTTCTGGGCCCCATATAGTATATAATGGTATATTTGGGGCCACAAATTAGTGCTTCCAATGGACCATTCAGGGTGAGGTTTTTAAAGCTTTGTAGATGGCATTGATATCCACATCAAAACAGATGAGGTTATTACAGAGGTTATTTTACAGACACTGAAAAAAATTGGTTTAGGTATGGCTGATAGCAGGTGCCAAAGCTATGACAAGGGAGCGAGCATGGCTGCAAAATAAAAAGGGTTCAAAATTGAATTCAGTAGGTAAATCAGTAAGTCTTGCATCCCACATGCTACCCACTCACTGAATCTCATTGGAGAAGCTACTGTGATGGTTGTTTCCCAAGTGTGTCTATTTCTTGCAATTGTTCAAAGATTGTTTTTCACTTCTATTAGTCATTTGGATGTGTTGAAAAAGCTCATTAGAGTTGCATTAAAATATCAGAGCATGACAAAATGGTCAGTAAGGAGAGAGGCAATCCTCAGAATCTAGTTGAAGGTGATTTTGGTGCTTTAGAAAGATCAAGGCTTCACACAATATTGCATCAGAATTTAAGCTGAAAAATGTCAGAGGTTTTGTTTCATGTTTTGGGTAAGATGTAGTATACTGTCGTATAAAAAAAATGACGTGAGCAAAATATTACAGAGTGCAGATCTTGACATTCAAACAGCTAGTGGTTTACTTGGTGGTCTTTGAGATGCTTTCTTGGAAGTATGGTCTTTTGGATTCTTTGCGTGTAAGAAAACTACTGCGTCACAGGCTGAAATGTTAGGATTATCCATTTAGTTCAAAGACAGATGATCTCACAGGAGGAAAGTAATGTAAGGTGAACTTGCAAATGATGGAAGGTAATCAGATTCCAAAATAGTATTGGAATGCAAAGTTTTCAGCTCCATCTTATACACAGTAATAACACAATTGAACCATGAGATGTGTAAGTACGATGAAGTTGGAGAAAGCTTTGCTTTTTTTGACTGGTGAGAAACTGAACAATCTCAGCAAAGTTCCAAAGGAGTAGTTGTGTTAGTCTAGTTCAGCAAAACAAACAAGAAATCTGGTGGCACTTTCAAAGACTAATAAATTTATTTATCACACGAGTTTTCATGGGAAAAAAATCTCACTTCATCAAGCGCTTGAAGCTGGAGAACTTACAGAAGTAAGTAAGTAAGTTCCCCATCTTCAAGTGTCTGGTGAAGTGGGATTTTTTTTCCCACGAAAGCTCGTGCGATAAATAAATTTGTTAGTCTTTAAAATTGCCACCAGACTCCTTGGGTATGCCTACACTAGCAACTTAGGTCAACTTAAAAATGCTTAAGTCAACCTACAGAACTCCGCATCCACACCTGTTTTTCATTAAGTCGACTTAAGAGCATCCTTAAATCAACTTAATAACTACCACTCTTTAGGTCGACTTAACACTTAATTCAACCTGTTAAGTTGATCTAAAGCTGGTGTGGAAGCCCTAGGTTGACCTAATTCCCTAAATTGACCTAAGGGGGATGGGCTGGGGAGAAAGGAGCCGCGGCTCCTCCAGGAGCTCCCCTTTGCCGGGGAGCCACGGCTCCCTTCTCCCCGGGAGCCACAGCCCCCAGGGAGTTGCAGCTCTCTTGTCCCGGGGAGTCACAGCTCCCTGTCGACCTAGCACCTGCATGTGTGGACGCAGGCAGTCAACTTAAGTTTCTAATGTAGACTCTCTAAGTCGACTTAACAAGGTCGACTTTAAATCGATTTAAGTCAACCTTGTTAAGTCAACTTAACAGAGTCGACTTAGCTTTTCAGGTGTAGACATACCCCTTGTTTGTTTAGTCTCAGCAAAGAAGACTTACAGAGGTGTGCTTGAAAGTGAGCTACTTTGAGAATTTTGAAAACAAGACAGCTGTTTGCTAGTTTTTTCAAGCAATTCTTTCAGGACAGCTTGGAAATAAAGGCACCCTCCTTAGCTATATTCACCAAAGGTCTTTAGTTGCATATTTCCCTAACACAAAGAGCACTGCTTTTTTGGTCTTCCGGTGACTGTGGCTGTTAATGAAAGGAGTTTCATCAAGCTAAAATTAATGAAGACCTACCTACAAATGTCCAAAGAGCAGCACAGATTAAGCAATCTAGCAGTTGTTTCTGTAGAGATCTTGGAAACAAGATGGGCAGAGAGGTATGACTTATTTAATGACATTACTCCAGAGAATGCTAAGAAGATCCCTTTGTAAAAGATTGAGTGCTGGGGATTTTGGGGTGAGATATTTCGTTAAAAGGATTTTTGGTTAAAAGGATGAGTACTTTGGATTTTTGCAGTGGTTGGAGAACAAAGTTTTCATAATGGACCTGGAATGCCCCTAGCATGGTGCCACCAGAAAAGGGTGTAGAATGGGAATGTTCCTCCTATGCACCAAGAAGCTAAAGGAGGAATTCCCAAGGGAGAGCTCAGGTTAATTCTTCCTCTATGGCTGGCATGGTTCTGCATACTGCCTGGGTCTAGGTTAGAGCTAAACGACACTAATTAGAATTTTCCAAAGAAAACTTCTATGGATTTTCAACATCAAACCTCTCCTTTTCTTTCCAGAGACACTGGGTTGACTTTTTTCCATTCTTTTTCATTTTAGACAACAAATTCTGACTTTAATGGGTATATCACTTGAGTAAGCACCCAGGCTGTGTGTAGGGCTCAGCCCTGAATAGTTAATTTCCCTTTTATTTCATCACTCATCTCTTTACAACAGCAAGAGGAAACCTGGAAAAACGAGTCTTCCTTGATGAACGTAAGAGAAGTTTAGAAGCCCTAACATGGACACTTCGTTCAGAGATAGAAATATAGTGCCCAGGACAAAGCCATTTCTGGAAATGCCGAATGATCAGTCATTTTTCTCTGCTGTTGATATTTTCCCCGAACAGCTAACTAAATGTCTGCAGTTGCTGTCCCAAAGAGAAATGTATGTGTATATAGTAATGTTTTATGTTACATTACCACTGGAAATATTCAAATCTATACAAAGACACACTGCCCCGACAAAACTTCACCCAATCCTTTGGTCTGTAACACTATTACAATAAAACATCATGAAGCAATTTAGTTAGAAGACACAGGAGGTGAATTATGATTTAAGGGGCAGTTAATCAAAGGAAACTCATGGACAAAAAATCCATGGGAGAGCCTGAAAGTTATTTAGAATTATACCAAAGAAGCAGAAGCAAGTTCTATAACTGTGCTTTAGGAAGTCTTACCTGGGCCCTAGCAGGTTTTTAGCAGGTGTATTCCAGGCCCATAAATGGGAAAGGAAGAAATAAAATTACATAAAAGTTGTTCCTGAAAAATTAATAGTGCAAAATTTCATCGTAGTGTTTATAGGGCCAGACTGTGAGCCCTTTACTTACAATTCAGTGGGACTACCTGTGTGCTGGAACTACCCAGCATTGGGTGTAAATGAGAAACCTATTTGAAATAGCTTAGCTACCGTCAAAGGCTTCTCAAGAACAAGATATGAAAAGCAGCAGGTAAGTCTTAGGACAAAACAAAATTTTAGCTCATTTATTGATTCATTTATTTTTACCAAACAACAAGAGGGATCTGTTTCCTACCTACAGATGCCTCTGGCTCATGCATCTCACTCCTTGCCAATGAGAGTGAGGGACTCACAATCTGGCCCTTTATTGTTACTAACATCTATCTGCTGAATCTTGCAAGGTGCTGAGAATTCTGTTCCCAATCCAGCAGACCACTGAAACATATAGGTAGTTTCACTGACTTTATTGGGCACCCAGTCTCTATCTTCCCCGTTCCAGTATGGTTGTGTAGAGGTCAATTGTAAGTTCTTTGGGAAAGAAGCCGTCGCACCAAGGAGATTCAGAATTACTACCTCATACATTATGTTAATCTTAAAATCCTTTAGTATTGTTTGTACATATTCATGTGTGCAGTTGCTATTTAGTTCTTTTGTCTCACCAGAGACAATACATACTACTACCAAAATTGCTGCCACCCCAAAATGATTATCTACATATGCTTGGTCCCTGGCAATACTTATTTATGAAGCAGATTTCTTTCCTGTCTCTGGGGATTGGAGTGTTGCCTGGTGGTCTAAGCAGCTTCTGATAACCTAGATCACAGTGGTTGTCTAGACTAATCTCTTCACTGAACCAAGCACAGGTCATTGAGGAATATCAGCCATTCAGCTAAATAGGTGACTTTAAACTGCTTAAATCTGAAAAAATTGAGTCAATAATATTCCTTTTGCTGTGGAGAACAAAAAAGAAAGGAATGAATAGATTGGGAATGAGCTATATAATGAATTGAATAAAGACTGCAGTTGTTGGCACTGTTAACTACAAAAGGATGGCCATAAGGATCATTTTCGGCCTGTCAGCTTACACTATCTACCCTGTATTGAATGCCTATATCCAATTATCCTCATCCAGACTTGGATCAGTCTGTCTAGGGAGTCCCACAAATGCCTGATATGCACCAGAAGTCTGATTATAGCCAACTATGAAACTTTGCCAAGTCCCCTGAACAAAGGGAAATCAATCCAAATTAGCTATTTATCTTGGGTTTTATTTTATGCGAATTGTCTCTTGATTTTCACAGTGAAATTCATCTACATATGGAGTTGTCACAACAAGATTTTTCTTATCTTTATCAAGTTCTGCTAAAACACCAAACATGCCTTTTACATAGGTATGGTATGTATAGATACACGTTACCTCATATTCAGTTAAATTACAGGTGAAACAAAAGAAGCTTTATCTATATTTCAACATGAAAAACTTGAATTTACTATGGAACATTCTAACATGTATTTCCATATAAAGACCATGTATGTGAATGATTATAAATGAAAATAATAGACTTTTTTCGTGCAGAAAACTGTTAGTTTTATTATCCTTATTATTAGCTATCGTAGTACCACATCAGTATATTCTACAGCTTACTCTCCAGAGGTGCGTCTACACTGACAACTTAGGTTGACTTAAGGATGCTTAAGTCGTCCTACACAAAGCTGCGTCCACACTGGGCTTTTATTAAGTCAACCTGAGTGCTTCCTTACGTTGACTTAAAAAAGCTTAAGTCGACTTAATAACAACACCTTCTTAAGTAAACTTAAAGCCAGTGTGGACGGGGAATAGCGCTAAATTGACCTTATTAAGTCAACTTAAAGCCAGTGTGGATGTCTATGTCTACTGTTAAGTCGACTTAAGAAGATCGACTTAAGTCATCTTAAAGTGTAGTCACTCCGTTAAGTCAACTTAACAAGGTCGACTTTAAGTCGACTTAAAGTCAACCTTGTTAAGTCGACTTAACAGAGTCGACTTAACTTTACAAGTGTAGGCATAGCCTAGAAGCTTACAAGACATATTCTCCGCTCCACTAAATCCAAGTGGCAAGAAACAGTACACATAAGGAGGTCTGGGAGGAAGACTGAGTAAAGACTTAGTCAAGCTTGATTTATCTAATTTAATCTGACAGTTCCTTGGGGGAAGGACTTGTGCTTTTTAAGATTTCTGTTAACTGCCATCCACAACTGCAGTGCTAAAATAAATAGTAAGTGGTCATGAGACTTAAGTTTTATGCACCTCATTCCATGCTGGGGCACCAGTTCAGTGCTTACTAAGAGCACCTCTAATGTATTACTAACACATCTTCCTGCAGTACGCTGTGTTTTCTTTGAAGGTTTTCTGCCCAGTTACCAACCAGTTGTTCAGTAGCTTGATTTCATCACAGCCCGAACAGGTGTGGGTTCTACTTAGATACACTGTTCTAACAATGTAATGTACATCTGCAAGATAACATATGCCCCTGATGAAGACCATTCTGACTGAAACTGCCCTGAAAAGGAAGATCTCTAAAGAAGAATAAAAAAATCTTGTTTATATGAATTATTCATCTGGATGATTTAAAATACTTTGACATCTATCTATATGTGTATTTGGAAAATGAATCAAGAATAATTAAAAGGGAAAAGTAACATCTGTCATCAATTGATAGACTTGCAGGAAAATTAAAATGGTATTCTTTTGTCTCCTAAAATCCACTGATATGGTTTTTTTTCATTCCATGCCATTCATTGAGATCAGATGAATTTTACTTTAGCCGTGTCAGATCTTGGAATTACTAAATAATAAAGTCCTGAAGGCCGACGGCATGGGAACAATGGAATGTATGACAATAAAATCAGCAGCAAAATCTATATTTAATATGTGACATTTTAACACCATAAAATATTAAGGTTTATAATCTGCTTTGTTCTTTCAGGCCAGGTTCTACAGCTGCTAATTTTTTTATTTTTTTTTATCTTGTGCCATTTTATTTTAGCTGATGCTTTTTTATTTTCTTTGTTTCTGACTTTGGAAATTGTTATATGAGACACATGAAGGAGATGAGTGAATACAAATGGACAAAACAGTCTATACTGTGCTTAGCAAGTGTTAAGTGAAGCCAATAATTTTTTAAACTTGACAGTCTCTTAATCTTTCACAGTAAGCACAGTGATAGTTTTTCTTGTTTCAAAAGCTACCATGGCATTCAATAGCAACCATTTTATGGCTGGGATTAGCTGAGCTCTATCATTTCTAATGAAAATGTTGCTTTTGCAAGCTGGGAAAAACTCTAGCCCAGTCCAACACATTTCAGCTGTAGTCAGGATAGTCATTGCCACACAAAACAGTAATTCAAGTATTCACTTTTATAATAATAACATTAAATCCCCAAACTGTGTTAAACTTACTTAAAGAATCCGTGCTAAAGCTGGGTCAAGAAGCCTAGAAATAAGGAAAGAGGTCCCTCTAAGGGCCGAGAAATAAGGCCACTACTGCAGTGACCTGCAGGTAATAATGTAGAACCATGGTGAAGACCATTGGCTATGTGTAGGCATAGCTGGATCCATAATTTGGAGGCCATTTAAGCACCAGAATCTTAATTTACATCATTCTGTCTATGTACTTTGTGTTATCAACACATTTTGGGTGTGTCTACACTAGTAAATTAGGTTGATTTAAGCAGGCTTAAGTCGACTTAATTTACTCTGCATCCACGCTGGCGTTTCCTTAAGTCGACTTAAGCTGCTGCTTAAGTCGACTAAAGGAAATTTAAAGTCAACTTAATAAGACCTGCTTTTAAGTCGACTTTAATGCTTAAGGGTAAGTCGACTTAGGGCAGGAGAAAAAGGGAGCCCCTGTTCCCTTCTCCCCAGGAAGCCGCTAGCGGCTCGTCCCGGCTCCCTTGTCCCTGGGACCGCTCACGTACTGGGGAGAAGGGAAAGTGGTGCTCCCTTCTGGCCGGGATCCCAGTGGTCCCGACCAGAAGGGAGCGCGGAGCTCCTTTCTGCCCGGGACTGAGTGGTCCCAGCCAGAACAGAGCCCTGGACTCCTTTCCGGACCGCACTCCAGCTGCTGGAGAGCCCCCGGGGCTCCCAAACAGCTGGAGCACTGGCAATTGCCGGCATGGCGCTCTAGCTGCTGGGGAGACCCCAGGGGCTCCCTAGTAGCTGGAGGGCAATCCCAGCAAGAAGGAAGCTGTGGCTCCCTTTTTTCTGGGACCACTTGGGTCCCGGGCAGAAAGGATCAGCAGGGCTCCCTTCTAGCTGGGACTGCCAGGACCGCTGGGGTCCTGGAGAGAAAGGAGCTGAGCAGTCCAGGCCAGAAGGGAGCTCCACACTCCCTTCTCCCCCAGACCACTCTGGGGCTTGCTGTTTCAGGGAGACCCAGCCCCGTGAGGGGCTGGCTCTCCCCAGGATGAGCCCCCGTAGCCGAGGCTCCAAAGGAGCCTCCCTACCCCTGGATCTAACTAGTCGACTTTAAGAGTCCTAAGAGTAGTAAGAGAGTAGTAAGGCCAGGTTTAAGTCGACTTAAGAGTGCTGTGTGGACTCTCTAAGTCGACTTAATAAGGTCGACTTAAAATCGACTTAGTATTATCAACTTGGTAAAGTCAACCTAAATTTCTCAGTGTAGACATAGCCATTGAGCCCAGAGTAGAATATATCTTTCCTTCTCCCTGTGTCTCAAGCTGGGTGGGTTGCAGAACAGGGGGAAAGCCCATATGAGGGAGCTGAAAATCACATTGTTAAATAATGCAAAAAATTATGGTGAAATCCTGGTTCCAAAGTGCCTGGGAGTTTTGCCATTGACTTCAGTGGAGCCAGGATTTCAACCATTCTCTTTTTCCAACAATTACATCTTTCAGCAATGCATTCCAGTCTTTCAGCGGTGGCAGCAGGGGGCTCAGAGACCAAGTACCTGAGCATCTGTGACCCAATACTGGGTCCTGACCCATAGTTTTGAAACCACTGCTGTAAACTACCCCTGGTAATGCAGAAAAGCCTAGTAATAAAAAAGGCAAAGTCACCATCTCTCCAGTTCAGAGAACAGTCATCATCTTCATTTTCATTCTGATCTCCTTCATCCTACAAGCTTAACTTCCACTGTGATTAAAACATCCTAAATGTATCTACTGCTTAATATATTTGTAGAGTGCCTCTGCTCTGCATGGTCTTTGGACACCAGTTTTGTTTCATGAAATACAGTTCCTATCTTAGCATATATTCAGCCAGCATATCACACATAGGAATTTGTTGAGTATTGGGACTTGGAAGACTAACCCACGAAAGAAAATATTAAAAGTCTTAAGGTCAGACCTGGGTCTGTGGTAATATGCAAGACCCATTGAGGTAGTGATTGGTTGAGCTCTATCTGTAATTTTTTTGTGAAATGGGCAGTGCTTAGTATTTTCATACATGTCCATTCACTAACATTTCCCCAAAGGTGACACTTTTGGGGCCCGATTTTGTAGTCCTCACTCAGACAAAGCTCCTGTTGATGACAATGGGAGTTTTGCCTGAGGAAAGATTGCAGGATAAAGCCATTGTGAATGCAAAGTAATGAAGAAATGGAAGGATTTTGTTTGGTCTTATTTTGAAAGTTATCAATGTAGAGCACAGTGTAGGTTTTCTGCTAAATGCAGTACTTCACAAACTGGACTAACATGATTCCTGTGTTATTTAGCCTGAACATGATATAAACATAAAAGGGAAGGTGTATTGATAATTGTAGCGCATAAGAGGAAAATGGTAGCTCACAACTGGCTGAAAGCCTCATTATTCAACAAAATAGTTAGATTTTAAGCTCTCTGGTTCAGAAGCTATCTTTTGTTCTGAGCTTGTACAGCAACTAGCTCAATGGGTTCCTGGTCTGTGACTAAGGTTCCTAGGTGTTGCTGTAGTAATACAAGTAATAATAATAAGAGGAAGATAGACATTTTTCTTTTGGACTAATATTATTGTCTGTCAACCATGACCAATGAGTTTCTTCTCATCTTTAACGTTGTAGACAGGATGGTAAATACAGATAGTACATTTCAATAAGCTTTATGATTTATTGTCTCTTAAGGTCAATATATACCCTCTAGATCTATAAAACATGTGGTATAACTCAATCCCAGGTCATTAGGATTGATGCAGGAATTGCTGGGTGAAATGCTATCTAGGATTTTATATAGGAGTTCAGACTGGATGTTCACATTAGTTCCTTTCTGTCCTTAAAACCTATGAATCTAAAAATCTTGATGTGCACCCAAAAGAATTCAGTATCTGTTTATTATTGCATTGTGAAAGTATTATTGCTCATCTTGTCAGTATCAATGGGGGATGGTCTATCAAAGACTAGTTTATTCTGTATGGCAAGAGAAGTGATGAGCAATATTCAAATAACCAAATCCAGATCAGTGAGCCAATGAGTAGTTTTGGAAGTGGCTCATTATACATCTGAGATGCCACTGGTAAACAATCAAAGGGGACCCTGATTTACAATACGGTCCATAGTTTGCAACTAGTGTTCACAGTCACATTGTGCATTGTCTCTCATCTTCCAGAGATGTAAGAGATGACAGCATCTGCCATGAGATGTTCCAAAATAGTTCAATACACTGTTTCTGGGACAGTTCTTTTGTGGGGTCAGTAATCATGTGTTGTTTTAGAACATTAGCATTATCCGAAAATTCTTTCCAGTGTGCCTTTGGATTGAATGAGGATGCTTTAGAAGCTTTAGACTGATTCCAAAAAGGCTTATTGGACTTCAGGAATATCTTCAGAAGGTTCTGGAGATCCTTATGAATCGGTAAATAAAAATGATTATATTGTACTCATGAACTGGTGTGTGTTTGTGTGTGTGTGTGTGTGTGTGTGTGTGTGTCTTTCTCTCTCTGATATTGGGTGGAGGTATATGTACCAAAGTAGGTTACCATTGAACATGTGCTGATTTGAATGTTCTAACTATGATTATCATTGTAGCATTAAAATGTGCATCCAGAGATTTGGTATGTGAGTAGCCAACCCTGACTGGTGCACAATAGTCTGTGATCAAATACTGTTTGAAGTGCATGCACGTTGACACCCAACATTGTCCCTGTAATTTTTTGATAAGGCTACTCTTCTTTTTTACTTTTTTGCATGTCTTCTACAGATAAGCTTTAAAGGTCAAGCTTCTGTGCAAACATACACTCAAGGGCTATGTCTACACTGGCAAGTTAGTTTGAATTAAGGAAACTTAATTCGAACTAACTTAAGCCATGGCTACACTAGGCTTTCATTAGTTCGAATTAAGGGCTTCCTTAATTCGAACTAATAAATTCAAATATGCTATTCGAACTAAGGGTTAATTCGAACTAGTTAGTTTGAATTAACCAATGTGGCCATGTTAGTTCAAACTAATTGCTCAGTTCGAACTAACCGGCACATTGAACTCAATGCAATTCGCTAATTCGAACTAAGTAAGTGCCATGAATGGCACTTGCTTAGTTTGAACTAAATTTGGCTAGTTCAAATTAGTTAGTTTGAATTAACTAATTCAAACTAACTTTAGTAAGTGTAGACATAGCCAAGGGTTCCAGATAGGGCTCATTTCAGACCTACTGACCACAGGAGGTGAGACTGAGTAATTCCTTGGTGGCTTTGTTATTTAGATGAAAGGCTATTACCAAGGATTTGGAGATGATTGGGTGGAGCTTGCAGTGCTGAAAGCATTTCATCATTATCAGAGGCGAGGATGGCACTGATGTGGGTGAGGTCCTTGCCTTGTGCTGCAAGAGCGATGTCCTCAGCATAAATGAATTTATGTAGAATTATGTCAGGTAAATCACTATTGTAGAACATTCAATAATGAAGGAGCCCCCATGGATCTTGGGATAGACCATCATTGAAGGTGTGTGCTTTGCTGATCTTTCCATTCAAAAGGCTGCAGTATCTACATTTGCTTAACATTATGGTCCAAAGCCACATAATGATCTGTTTATAACTAAGGATCCAATTGCACCACGCAGCATTAGACTGAGTATTTACAGTTGAGATTGCTGAGAGAAGAGGATATGGACCTACAAGGAAAATCTAGTAGAAAGACAAACTCCACAACACAGTTAAGAGACATGGTATCAGACAACGACGCCAACATTCAGTCATAGGTAGCATGGCATTACTCATACTATGTTTTGCCCACTGTCTGCATTTATCCATCCATATGGATACTTTACCATGTTCAAAATATATTAAGATATCATACTGTACTATTTTACTACTATCATCACCACTGCTGGTACCAATACATATCACCGATGAATGATTAGCTGGTGATAGATAACTGGGTATTCATTTTCTCCAGAAGTGCACTTCATTATCTTTTCCTTTCCTTTTTCTTCTCTTTCCTTCCAGCTTAGATAATAAAGTTTTTCAATAGATCAGGTTACATGATTAGTTAGGACTGTTTTTGTATTTGCTTTGAGTGGAGTCGTGCTATTTCAGAAGTCAACAAGAGGCAATATTGATCATGGGCAGAAATAGCACATATAAGAAGTTAACAGAATTTACCATTTCAGACTCTCATCCTGGGGTTAATGGCACATTACCCAGTTTGTATTGTATTCTGACCTTCTTTGCAGGACTTTTTGTGATGCACAATCAGTGTCATTATATGTGAAATAAAGCCACCCCACAGGTTCACATTAACAGTAAGGCTTCTTCATACTGCTCTGGCAGTTTAAAGGGGTCTTAAATTGTATCTAGGGTTTCCATCCACCTCAAAGCCCCTATATACTGATAGATCAGGTCTAAGGGCCTTATTTAAATAAGAATCAGGCTCTACATGTGTTCAACATACAAAGTCATTTTTACCCTGTAAAGCCAGGTAGTCAACATGGGTTGCTCTCCTGCCTTTTTGAGTTTGACCCAGTTCTTGCTCTGCATAACCTAGGATATGTGAAGAGTTCCTTCTGGACAAGTCTAGTTAAATCCTGTGAGCTGTGCTATATGTAGCTCAACCCTATTTGTCTAGATCAGGTGTTTTCAAACCAAGGGTCGGGACCCAGTACTGGGTCGCAGACCCTCAGGTACTAAGTCACGGTGCCACCTGCTGCCGCTGCCAGAAGACTGGAGTACATTGCTGAAAGATGTAATTGTTGGGTTGCAGGCATAAATGATTTTTTTTTCAGCTGGATCCCGAGGAAAAAAGTTTGAAAACCACTGGTCTAAGTCGACTTGTAGGGACTAGGTGGACCCGGGACAGGTCCCTGGTGGCAGGGGGGCACCCTTGCCAAGTGCCAGGGGGCTCAGCATTTGCCCCATTGTACCTGGGCAAAATGGGGGCTGAGCCGGACAGGGACACTGGCAGGGCATAGGGGCAGGGTGGCCAGGGCTCTGTCCTGCTCTGTGGGGGGGATGCCAGGCTCTGCCTGTGCCAGCCACTCTGGCAGGGAGGGCAGTGGGGGAGCCCTGAAGCCCTTTCAGTTGACTTAAAGTCGACTTAGGGCTACTCTGCATCCACACTGGCTAAGTCGACTTAATAAAGTCGACTTAGCCAGCAAAGTTGACTTAAAATGAGGTTTAATAAAGTCGACTTTAATTTTTCTTAAGTCGACTTAAGCTGCTGCTTAAGTCGACTTAAGGAAAATGTAGTGTGGACGCAGATTGAATTAAGTCGACTTAAGCAAGCTTAAGTCGACTTAATTTGTAAATGTAGACGCACCCTGTGTGTCCCCATTTTTTATTCAACAGTTGCATGTTGTTTAAACCCCAGCCTGTGAGGTCTCTGGTACAGCTACTGTTTTTGTGCTACTTATTTGTACTATGTGATGTGAAGATCCTGGGAGATGTGTTCCCCATATTTTATATAGATAGAACTGAAGCTCTGAGCACCCTCAGCTCCTGTCAATCACCCAGAATCTTGCAGGATGTGACCTTAGAGTCTCATAACTGGATCACACCCCAAGGCAAGGTAGATTCTTCCCCTCATACACAAACAGGTTTTTGGGGTTTTTTCCCCATGAATTTTCTTGAAGAAAGGTAAGGAGGAATTTTAATGATGATGGTTTTCACATGACTAATAGGGATAGTGAGGAACTTACAAGTAAAGGAGATAGCATGGCATAAGATGAGTGGAAGGGCACAAACAGAGGGTGAAGAAGGATTGCATTGTTGAAGTATCAGCAGCAAGTGAGGAAAGGAAAGAAATTAGCATTCAAAAGTAGCTGGCTGGAATTATGCATGGCCTTGTAGGCAATACGAACCGGCTGAAGAAAGTGAAAAAGACAAGAAGAAGTCAGTTGAGGAATGACATGGGCAGAGCAGCAGAATGGGAGAAGATCATTTTAGAAACAGCATTTTGAATGGACTGAAAGAGGCTAATATGCAGCCAAGGAGAGGCTAGAGAGGACGAGACTGCAGTAGCCAAAATGAGAGTGCCAAGGCATGGACAGAGACTTTACAGTAGTCACAGAGAGGAAAGGAATGGTTAGATTGGAGTTAAATTTGGAAATCATCATCATAGAAATACTAGGTAAAGTTATAAGAGCAGCAGTTGTCAACCAGGAATAAATAAAGGGAAAGACCAAGAAACAAATCTTGAGGGGTATTGACCTAGAGAGGAAAAAAGGAATGGAAAATATCAGTATTTACATGGCAGATTGGAATGCCCCTTGGAGCTTCTCCAGCCATTGTGTATGTTTCTGGATGTGTACAAAGTCTGTATTTTAAATCTGCACAAAAATATAATGGGCACTCCTACTGGCTTAAACATGCAGACTATTTAATTTTACATGCATATGATGCAGATCAAAAGCTCATATTAATCATTCATATGAAAAGAAGTTACTGTACATGGTAAAGTCATTTTCACATCTAGCATCTCAGTCATTTATTTTTTTAGAATCCCAAAGGGGTTTAGAGCAATTGGACTAATTGCTTAATAAATTGCCTTTGTAAACTAAAGTAACTTTTAAATTTTATGAAACCAGAAACTTTCTTTTGTTTTGCTCTTCTATAACTAAATATGCCCCAACTAATTGTTTTAAACCTTTGGTCTTAAAAATGAGTCCCAGGCTGACATTTCATTTACCAAGTCATAGCTTGGAGCCAGTTTTTATGTCCAAGTTATAAAAGATCTCTGAAAATAGCAACTTCTAATGGAAAAGTTGAAATTGCCCAAGCTTTGGTGAGGCAAACGTGCCCCTATAATGATACAAAATATCTGTTTTCTCTATATCCAGAGCCTTGCCACACTCTTTCTGTGAGGAATTTATATTATTAGAGTAGAGTTCCCAAGTGGAATGTGTATTCTTTATAACAGTATTAAATTAAAGAAAGCTTTATATGCATTCAACTAATTTTTTCTATTTGTTTACATATTCTAATCTTTAAATAATATCTTTAAAAATTATGCACAAAGTACTGACCCTTCTGCTTCTCTCATTCTCACTATAAATTACCAGTTCCAAAGGAGTAGCCATGTTAGTCTAATTCTGAAAAACAAACAAGGAGTCTAGTGGCACTTTTAAAGACTAACAAATCTATTTATCGCATGAACTTTTGTAGCAGAAAATCCCATTTCGTCAGATGCTTGAAGATGGGGAACTTACAGAATACAATTGTTAAGATTCGAACAGTGGAGAATAGCACAACAACTTCATTGATTTGCTGTAAAAGTCTGACCTGATCCTATGACTTAACTTCCCTGCATTTTTTTTCCTCCCATTCATCTGTACTTCTCCATTTTCAAGTGTCTGACAAAGTGGGATTTTCTCCCACGAAAGCTCATATGATAAATAAATTTGTTAGTCTTTAGAAGTGCCACTACGAGACTCCTTATAAATTACCAGTAATTACATTAAAATTTGACTGAACTTTTTTTTAGTATGTTCTCCAGAAAAGCTTCCTTATAAAGCAAAGCATACACTTTCCTGAATCCTGGCACTTTGCTCCTCAGCTGCTGTCATTCCAACTGAAGCATTTACTTTGAAATGCCTGCCAAATATTTTTGCCCCAGTACCACAATAACAAAGAAGTGATGTGGGAGTGATTCAGCCCAGTGCATATTCAAGGAAGACAACCTACAAACAGACAGACTCTAGAGACAGCAGCCTAAATAGTATGTTCTCAGAGTGGAATCCAAATCTTAAACAGAATCTCCACATCTAATTAAATATGTCATCCTATAAGTCATCCAAGTGATTTCTTCTGGTGACCAAGATGATTTATTTCTATATGTGTTGTTTACATTTTGTTGTCCATTTTGCTTTCAAAAATTGATTTCAAAATACACAAGTTCTAAAGAGTTACATTGGGGCACATCTTCCACTGGTGACATCAGTTTAGACCGGTGATTAATCTGGTCTATAAATTTTGGTAGTGTGTATTTGTTAACTATTAAAGTAAGGTTTATGACAATATGATGACTCATGTTAAAGTATTTAGATAGCAAAAAGGACTAGATATACCAGCTGATTCTGTTGTTATACTTGAATGCTGATACATGAAGACCAATTTATGAAAGACTAGAACTCCAGCTTTTAACTCATTCAAATCCTGACCTCCTTTTTCTTGACCATCACACCATTGAAGACAAAAGTAATAACCTATTAAAGAATCAGCAGGGTGGGACCACCCAAGTCATAGCTCATTTCACTTCTGCTGACCTTCTGCCCATCAAGGAAACGATTAAAATATGGAGCAGGAACCATATGTAGTGCAAATGTATTCAATCAATCTCCCTTTCATCTGGCTCTTCAAATGCTTCAGACCTGAGTAAGCAGCTGAAGATTTTGCAAACAAGAAGGAGTAAATGTAAAGACAGATTTTTTCCCTTGCTCTGGAGCAGGTTATTCTGTTTACCTTTCTGATGGAGCTGTCAGCAAAGTGGCCATCATGAAATATTAAATCACAAATGGTGCACCCTTAGGAAAACAAGCTCATGTAGAAACTTGTTGCCTCTGATTTCAGGGCTTTTTTCTTTGGTATTTGAGTTTGGCAGCGGACTTTCATATTTAGCTCTATGCAGCCTTTTAATGGACATTTTGCCATATCCTATAACTGTACACTCCTGAACTTGCATGCATTTACTCACTGCCTTATCTTTACTTGCATGAGGTATCCTATGCGTCTATACACATCAGTAAACTTAAGCAGGTATGTGTTCGCAGATTCTGACCTTATAGAATTATAGACAGTGGGGCAACTCACAAGCTTACCATTTACCATCTGTAAGTCAAACATTATCATTGGTTTGGTTACTTTCAGTTTGAGTTTGCAAGTGTTGCTGGATCAGGACCATAACACATTAAATGTAGATGTGCTGGTCCACCTCTGAACAACAAGAATCTGTGGCTATGTCTACACTGGCAAGTTAGTTCGAATTAAGGAAACTTAATTCGAACTATCTAAAGCCATGGCTACACTAGGCTTTAATTAGTTCAAATTAAGGGCTTCCTCAATTCGAACTAATAAATTTGAATATGCTATTCGAACTAAGGGTTAATTCGAACTAGTTAGTTCGAATTAACCAATGTGGCCATGTTAGTTCAAACTGATTGCTTAGTTCGAACTAACCGGCCCATTGAACTCAATGCAATTCGCTAATTCGAACTGAATTTTGCTAGTTCAATGGGGCAAAGGGGAACGGGGACCCTGGCAGAGCATAGGGGCAGGGTGGACAGGGCTCTGCCCTGCCCTGTGGGGGGGCATGCCGGGCTCTTCCTGTGCCCCCCCCCCGGCAGGGAGGGCATTGGTGTAGCCCTGGGGTAACCCTAAGTCGACTTAGGGCTACCCCATGTCTACACTGGCTTAAGTTGACTCTAGGTCTACTAGGATGGTGGTTTTATAAAGTCGACTTAATTTTAATTAAGTCGACTTTATTTTCCTTAAGTCGACTTAAGCAGCTTTCTAAAGTCGACTTAAGGAAACTGTAGTGTAGATGCAAGGTAAATTAAGTTGACTTAAGCAAGCTGTTAGTCTTTAAAAGTGCCACAGGACTCTGTTGTCTATAGATCAGAAAGGCAGCATTCCTCCTGAAGTAGATGCAGCCAGAGAGCTGATGTAAATCTTGACTATGTAATATTCGGTACAATCCCTTGTGTGGGCTTTCCAAAGCTTGGCTGAATACATGCACACATTCATCACATTCATGTGAAGGAGAACTCTCTTGATTTCTGTTGCTTCCTATAGTTTACACACTTCTTGGAGGACAGTTTTAGAAAATTAGGCCTTTAATTATTAGGTACAAGGGAATCTTGCTAATTCTCATTATTGACTGGGAGATGCAGTTAGGGTTCAGATATGTCATGAAGGCACAGACTGAGGGCTAGCTTGCCTTCATTGTATTCTGCTTTTTTATATTCACCAATAATGCAAGGAACCAAAGGTCTGTATCCTGTAAGACATTGGATTCAGCAGTTAGCATCAGGCTTAACATTTACAAACTTTGGGACAGATAAATGACCTAACGGTCATCTCTAAGTTTTGGGGAACTGAGAATAGAGTATATGGGGAATTCTGTCCATAATAACATCAGCCAGACACAGGAATGTAAGGTAACATCAGCTTTTGGATAGGACCTCCGCCAGTGTCTGACCACAAGAGTGCCATTGCAACCAGTTAACATACTTGATAATAAGTTGAGATCATAATATACTAACCTGTAGGAAAATGATACCCCAACTTTAGTAGGGTGAGGAAATACAAATAAGGAAGAAGGGAGAAACCCCTACTGACTAAACATTAGATATAGGGCATAACATATTACAAAAGCAGTAACCCCACCTGTGTGCAGGAGGGAAGAGAGATATAGCCCTTGGGAGGTGTCAAAATGATGGTCACAATGAGAAAGAAGATGTTGGTGAGGAGGAAGGTAATGGCTAACAATTCAAGTTCATCTGCAAGGGACGGTGTGGATATATGAATGTTCAGATGTAAATTCTGTATTATCTCTATCCACTTTACTGGGTTACAGTGTTTATGACACTGCTAAATGCATTAATCAATTATTGTAAATATAGAGATGTTCCTATAGTGTGAGTGTTGCAACTGTACAGATTGTGGTTCCCAATTATATAATCATTTTCATAATACTGGGTCAGATCTTGGGACAAGAATCTGTCAACCCACAAAGTGATAACTGATAATTCTCAAGTAATCAATATAATCTAAGTGATAACTGATAATTCTTAAGTAATCAATATAATCTATAGATCCCTGCTCACTCCCTTGACGACTTGTTAATAGCTGTGTTGAAACAGATGAATAACAAATCACAGCTTCAAAGAGAGTCTGCAGAACTCGAATTTATATGCAAATTTGACTCAGTTGTCTTGGGGTTAAACAGGGACTATGGATTTTTCTCACATTACAACAAGTGATTTGACCTCCCCCTCCTCTATGTGCTGTTCCCCAGTGTTTTGAATCCTAACACCTATTTTGATTTGCTGTTACAGCCTGACCTGATGCTATGTCATACACTCCCCTGCATTTAATTTCCTACCACTCTGTAACTTTCCTATCTTCAAAGCGTCTGACGAAGTGGGATTTTCTCCCACGAAAGCTCATGCGATAAATAAATCTGTTAGTCTTTAAAAGTGCCACAGGACTCTGTTGTCTATAGATCAGAAAGGCAGCATTCCTCCTGAAGTTTCCCAGCATCAGAGGTGGGGAGTGTGCATGCTTACTACTAGATCTCTCTTAAGGGGATTTATCATTTGTCCACCAAGATACTATTTGTCCCCTGGTGCCCTTTGGAGAGAGATGATTCCTTGCACATGGAGGAACAGTTCCTTTAATTCTCTAAAGACAGTGTCTCCAAAGACAGTATTTTAACAGGCCATTATTTGGAATGTGAACAGAAGGAAAGCTTCTTGAATGCCTCCCTTCCCTTGTGCACCCACAAAAGGTTCAGTGATCCATAGCAACTAGGCCACATATCCTGCTCCTACTGAAGTCATGCACTTTTCTATTGAGTTCAGTGGGAATACAACTGGTCCGTAAGTGAACAAACGTGATTATAAAAAATCAGAACTATGGTATCATAAAGGAGTCATTGTTCATTTATTCTGTAATGTATTTTACACTATTTATAATTATATCACATAATACCTGAGATATATGCTGCAGTATATTGTGTGGAAAGAAATCTGTCTTCTTAATATAGGGGTCTCACTATAATACTATTCCATTAACTCATTGGTGAAAAGTGAGGGGAAAAGGAAAGCAAGATCACTGGTTACTTTGAGAGAATTATTAGGGATGCAGATTAATGAAGTTACAATTGTCAAGATACTACTGTGTAACAGTATGAACAAAAGAAACATGGGTAGCGTGTCAAATTGGTTGTATTACTGTATATTTAGGGGTTTGATCAAAATAAAAAGACTTTCAGAGCTGAAATAGACCTAATTGAAAAATGAATTCACTTTATAGATGACCACTATGAGAAACTGGGACTTTACTGCTCCAAATTTGTTTTTGCAGGTGAGCTCCTGCATTCCAAATCTCAGGAAGTCTAAAGACTTGGACAGGTTTTAAAGACAAACATCTGCCATTGAATGCTATTGTTATTATCATGGAATCATTTTACAGACTTGACACCTCTTAACGAGAGAAAAAAAAGTAGTTTGGAAGACATTTTATTTATACTGTGGCTAAATATGCTTGAGTTGTCTAGTCCCAGTGAACCATACAGTATTTTCATCAATGCATAGCTCTCTTGTATTTCAGTATTTGTTATGAAAACCAAAATTTTTCTCTGAGCTATTTATGCTGGCAACACTTCAAACAGAGCAACTACTTTACCTCATGCAAACCTCTGCAGCAGTGAGGAAGAATCCCTCTTGTAAGATCATTTATATCCTTTTAACCTTTTGCTATAGATTTGTCTCAACACATTTTCCCTTAATACATACCTAAAGTTACAGAAACCTGTTTGATAAACCATTGGCATAAAAAGGAAAGTGCTCTTGTTCAGTGAAAATAAATTCACCTTTTAACAGACTACATTCATTGGGTAAATTTCTGGTGTTTTTAATTTCATCACTATTATTTTGTACATTGTAAGAAATTTTTAATCTCAAACCTTTGAAACCTTAAGTAAACTATGCCTATCTTTTCTCATGTATCCACTGTTTTAATTGTTCTCAAAGAATTCTAATAGGTCCAAGAGCACAATTCACCTTACAAAAGTTTATCCAGGAAGCCAAAGAGCTACACCTGCATTCACAATGCTGTGTGCATAAGCTAAATTCTGACTTAATTGGCATCACAGGCTATGTCTACACTTGCAAGTTGGTTCGAACTAAGGAAGCTTAATTCGAACTAACTTAAGCCTTGGCCACATTAGGCTTTCATTAGTTCAAATTAAGGGCTTCCTTAATTCGAAATGATAAATTCGATTGCTTAGTTCGAACTAACCTTAATTCAAAATAGTTGGTTCTAATTAAGTCAATGTGGCTATATTAGTTCAAATTAACTGCTTAGTTCAAACTAATCGGCAGATTGACCTTCATGCAACTGACTAATTCAAACTAAGCAAGTGCCCTGCACATGGCTAGTTCGAACTAGCATTCTAGTGCGGCCATGCTAGTTCGAATTAAGTTAATTCGAACTAACTAAAATTAGTTCGAATTACTTAATTTGAATTAACTAATTCGAACTAGCTTTTGTAAGTGTAGACATAGCCACAGGCTATGTCTACACTTGTAATTTTAAGTGGACTTTAAGTCGACTTAGTGTGTCTACACTTAAAATTAAAATCAACTTAAAGGGGAACTTACAAAGTTGACCTAGAGCGTCCACACTGGACGCCTAGGTCGACTTCTAGGGGCTAGGGGGACCTTGGGCAGGTCCATGGTGGCGGGGGGACACCCCTTGTGTGTAATGGGGCAAAGGGGAACAGGGACCCTGGCAGGACATGTGGGCAGGGTGTGTTGCTGTCTGGATTTAGGGAAGCATTTATGATATTATTTTCTATTCATATATCATAAATCCATAGGAACTATGTCATGTTTGGTATCAATAGAAACGTAGTAATTTGCTGGGAATGATTATATAGTTTATGTCTAGGAATCGTATTTTGATTAGAAGTTAGTTTAGTTAGGAATTTGGTGTTATATCTATACTTTAACTTGTGTGATTTTATGGAAATGCCTGAGACAGGCGGCTGTGTAAAACCATTGTCTCCTTAATGTTAAGGAAGCTGCCAGGTGATATGGGCCCAGGGAGTAACCTGATGAGCCATTAAGGACACAATGGTTGTATTCCTTATGTCCTTAATGGCTCATCAGGTTACTCCCTGGGCCCATTGTAGTTGGCAGATTCCTTAACATTAAGGACACAATGGTTGTAGACAGTATGTCTCAGGTGTTTACACAGACTCTCACAAGTTAAAGTATAGATTAACAACCAAATTCCTAACTAAACTAATTTCTAATCCAAAGACAATTCCTAGACATAAACTATATAATCATTCCCAGCAAATTACTACCTTTCTATTGATACCAAACATGACATAGCTCCTATGGATTATAGCATGTATGAGATATTAATAGGAAATAATAACATAAATGGTTCCCTAAATCTGGACAGCATCACACAGGGCTCTGCCCTGCCCTTTAGGGGGGCATGCCAGACTCCCTCTGTGCCCCCCCCCCAGCAGGGAGGGCATTGGTGTAGTCCTGGGGTAGCCCTAAGTCGACTAAGGGCTACCCCACATCTACACTGGCTGAATTAGATTTTTAAAAATCGAATTAAGCCTTCAGTCTAATGAAATCTAGGTGTAATAAAGTCGACTTAATTTTCATTAAGTCGACTTTATTTTCCTTATGTCGACTTAAGCAAGCTGCTTAAGTCGACTTCAGGAAACTGTAGTGTAGACGTAGGATAAATTAAGTCGATTTAAGCAAGTTTAAGTCGACTTAATTTACAAGTGTAGACGCAGCCACAGAGACTTTATGAGATAAGTCTCATGACTGGAATATTGGTACAGAGGGGACTAGCTTGTTCAGAGAGGACAGGCAGAATAAAAAAGGAGGTGTTATATTATACATTCAGAATATATACATTTATTCTGAGGTCCAGAAGTATGTGGGAGGCAGACCAGTTGGAAGTCTCTCGATAAAGATTAAAGCAGTAAAAAAAAAAAAAAGGGTGATGTCATGATAGTTTTCTACTAGAGACCACAAAATCAGGAAGAGGAGCTGAAGGAGGCATTTCTAGAACAAATAACAGCAATATCCAAAACACAATACCTGGTACTAATGAGGGTCTTTAACTACCTAGTCATCTGTTAGAAAAGTAGCATGGCAAAACATATAATTTCCAGTAATTTCTTGGAATGTACTGGGGACAATTAAGTGTCTGGATATAAATGTTTTCTCTTTGACATCTTTGCTCTTCAGGTCCACCATCACCTATAGAAAAGACATATATCTCCAGAGCCACACACTTTTTGAAGACTGGTAGATCGTGCTTTAAGAGAGGCAGCTGCCATCAGTTACTCAAACGTATAACTTGCTCCAATATTTTGTTACATGGTACAGATCTAAGGGCAAAGACCCATAATGAAGAGGTCAGTAATTATTATTTTTTATTATTGCCAACATCTTGGCAAGAGATCCATATACAATTAACATGGCTAATTTGTTACTGAGATTCTTCTTTGTGTGTTTGTTAATGGTATTGGTCAGGCTCAGAAGGTCAGTTAATATGGCTGAAATGAATACTCATGACAATTTCATTGCAATATATAGTTGTGACAGGGTGTACCAGCCTGCACCATACAAGAACCAGTTAACCCCACATTGTGGGCAGAGGAAACCATGCCCACTCACCACTACTGGGCACGCTCCAACTGGTGCCTCAGCTCAGTTGGTGCTGACCACTAAAGATAAAGTTGCTGAAGCCCCTGATCAGGGAGACTAAGGGTGCGTCTACACTTGTAAATTAAGTCGACTTAAGCTTGCTTAAGTCGACTTAATTTACTCTGCGTTTACACTACACTTTCCTTAAGTCGACTTAAGCAGCTGCTTAAATTGACTTAAGGAAAAATTAAGTCGACTTTATAAAACCTCATTTTAAGTCGACTTTTGGTTTAAGTTGACTTTCTAAAGTCGACTTAAGCCAATGTACATCTGGAGTAGCCCTAAGTTGACTCTAAGTCGACTTAGGGCTCTCCAGGACTCCCCCACCGCCCTCCCTGCCACGGGGGCTGGCACAGGGAGCTGGCATGCCCCCCCAAAGAGCAGGGCAGAGCCCTGCCCACCCTGCCCCTATGCCCTGCCAGGGTCTCTGTCCCCCTTTGCCCCATTGTACCCAGGTACAATGGGGCAAAGACTGAGCCCCCTGGCACGTGGCAAGGGGTGCCCCCCCCCCCCCCCCCATGGACCTGTCCCAGGTCCACCTAGCCCCTAGAAGTTGACCTAGGCATCCAGTGTGGACAGTTCAGGTCAACTTTGTAGGGTCCCCCCAAAGTCGACTTAAAATTTAAGTGTAGACATGCTAAGTCAATTTAGCTAAGTCAACCTAAATTTACAAGTGTAGACATAACCTAAGAGAGTTGAGACCCAGCAGATACCCAGCTGCCCACAGAAGCCCCAGAGGGGATGGAGTTGTCAACAGCTTTGCAAGCTGATGGCCCCAGAGGCCTGGGAGATCTGTGGTTGAGAATGATGGATAATCGGGTAGGAAGTAATCCAGGGGAATTAGACATTGCTCTGGTTGTGGAACAAGGACAGCATGTTTTGAACAGATCCCTTCTGACTGCCACTATCGGGTCCCTGACCTGTCACCTGGTGGAGTAAGAAGGACCTGGATACCCTTACACTGGCTGCCTCCCAGGAGTGATAGAAGTCCACTTTCCACCCCCACCTTCCCCGGGCACTAGGTCATGCAGCTTTTCAAAGGACAACCATATTGACTTAGGCCATGTAGCCCAATGGAGGAAGGCAGCCATATTGATTCTGTCCATTAGACAATACTGCCCTGAGGCTAAGGGTGGTCACTTGGTCTCAGCCCCCCGTCCCTTCTTAGCAAAGGGTGATGGAATGTACCAATCCCATAACAACAGTGTTGTCAACTCTTGAAATTTTATAATGGGTTGTGTGGTTATGAGGGTTCTTTTTATACGATATTAAATTAGATTTATTTTTAATGTAAATTTCCAGCCCTTGTAGTTGTTTCAATCACTTGTAACAATTTCAAAACTTAAACCCTAAAGTCTCCAACACTAGAAGACAAATAAAAAGAGCAGATTTATGTTTTCAAATTTAATGATTTTTAAGCCAAATTTGAGATTTTTGGGTCATGACTCATGATTTTTGAATACTTTGGTTTGGCAATACTGAATATAAATTTCTAAATAGGAAATTATTAAAGAAAATCAAATATATACAATTCAAGTAGGGTGAAAATTTATACCTCTGTGGAGTGCCTAAAGAAACCTTATATACCACTTAAGTCGCACTTAAGCCTTCAAAATAAAATATGAGTGATATATAGAGTAATGCTAGCCCTCATTATAGAAGTGAATTTTAACCTCAAACTGAAGTATGAAAACACACACAGCAATTACAATAATTTCATTGGAGGATAGGTGATGAGCTATTAATATTTATGCTTATTTTCAGGACATTTGTACTCTTTTGTGCTTGTGCCTATTTTTTAAAATGTGACCCTAATAAAGCATGTTCAAACAGATCAACAGTACATACAGATTAGAATTTATTGTTTGCTGTCTTATTTTTATTAGTTTTTAATTTATCATATTCTCTGTTGTTCATAATGTCTCTTAGAAGTTTGAAATTCATTTTTTTTACACTAATTTTGTCTTTTTACATTTGGAAGAGTTTTTTTTCTGGGCACTTGGAAAAGAGTTTGTTACTTAATTTAATCACATTCCATCATCTCTCCAGCAGCAAAGCAGAGAACATTGTTGGTGTTCCGTGAACAAATGCTATTGTATTAATTGGTTTTTCTTTCTTAGAATAAAGTTTGTGGATTTTGTATTTTTAGAAATACAAAATAGCAGCCATGATTATATGGAGCCCGATCCAACTCTCACTGAAGACAATAGAAAAACTCCTGTTGACTTCACTAGGAATTGGATCAGTCTTTTAATATCCAGAGCGTATTTCCCAGCAGGTTATAATAGATCTAGGTCAATATTTACAAACCTGGGAGACTAAATTAGACTGCTAAATCCTTGTTTACATATTTAGGAGGGAGCATCCGCTATAGTATGGACAGCTGACATGATTTCAAATGCTTTAGCATTAGAAGTTATGTCTTCACTCTATACTCCTTATAGCGGTTTGGAGAGTACATATACCACTAGCAAGGGTATTAAATAGCAGTGTAGACAGTGAGTCACTGGCAAAGTGAGTAAAGACATACTAGAACCTTAGGATATACACCCTACACAGCTCTCTACACACCCAAGCAGTGCCTCCTCCATCTACACTGCAATTTTTATCATTGCAGGGTCTTACGCCCTCTTGCTGCTAGAGACTTCCTCCTCCATAGAAAGTTGCTGGAGCCTTTCTCTTCTGCAGTGAAATATTTTTGGCAGCCAGGAGGCAGTGGGGAGAAGCTCCAACAGTAGGGAAAGACTCCAATAGGGAGAGGCAATGGGGAATCTCTACTGGTGGCACCTTTTGCTGCTACCACCCCTCTGCCACAACTTTTTCCGAGTACAGTGAGAGACTCTGGCACTGGAGAGCTCTCAGAGCCTTTCCCCACTCCCTCCCCCACCCACCAGAGCCTTTCCCTGCTATGTGTTGTGATGCACAGAGCAGTGTAGACACAATCTGCTTTTCACTGCAGCTTGTAGCTACCCATATCCTACACACTGCCCCTGGTGCTGTGTAGTGAAGACATACTGAGATCTCGTCAGAAATAGTCCCACAAAACATTGCCTTCCAGAATTTGCTGAGTCATCAATACTGAAAGATTCTGCAGAGATGTTTAGATTTCCATGATGTTCCAAAAAATGAAGCAGAGCTTCTAGGGCGTGCATCTGAAGGGAAGCTCACGAAGTGGTATGTTCTGGGGCCATACATCAGAGTTCCATTTCAAGTCTAAACTTTCTGATAGACAGTTTATATCCATTAGTTCTTGTGTCCACATTAGTGCTGAACTCAAATAACTCCTCTTCCTCCCTGGTATTTATCCTTCTAATGTATTTATAGAGAGCAATCATATCTCACCTCAACCTTCTTTTGATCAGGCTAAACAAGCCAAGCTCTTTAATTCTCTCATAAGGCAGGTTTTTCATTCCACAGCTCATCCTTGTAGCCATTCTCTGCACCTGTTCCAGTTTGAATTCATCCTTCCTAAACATGGGGGACCAGAATTGCACACAATATTCCAGATGAGGTCTCACCAGTGCCTTGTATAATGGTACTAACACCTCCCTATCTCTCCTGGAAAAACTTCATTTGATGCATCCTAGGACTGCATTAGCTTTTTTCACAGCCACATCACATTGCCAGCTCATAATCACCTTGGCTATGTCTACACTTGCAAGTTAGTTCGAATTAAGGAAGCTTAATTTGAACTAATTTAAGCCTTGGCCACACTAGGCTTTCATTAGTTCGAATTAAGGGCTTCCTTAATTCGAACTAATAAATTCGATTGCTTAGTTCGAACTAACCCTTAATTCGAAATAGTTAGTTTGAATAAAGTCAATGTGGCCATATTAGTTCGAACTAACTGCTTAGTTCGAACTAACCAGCAGATTGGCCTTCCTGAAACTGACTAATTCGAACTAAGCAAGTGCCCTGCATGGCCATGGCTAGTTCGAACTAGCATTCTAGTGGGGCCATGCTAGTTTGAATTAAGTTAATTTGAACTAACTAAAATTAGTTTGAAGTAGTTTATTCAAATTAACTAATTTGACCTAGCTTTTGTAAGTGTAGACATAGCCCCTATGATCAACCAGTATGCCCAGGTCCTTCTCCTCCTCCATTACTTCCAACTGTTGAATCCTCAATTTGTAGGAAAAATTCTTGTTATTAGTCCCTAAATGCATGACCTAGCACTTTGCACTATTACATTTAACCCTATTCCTATTACCCTGCTATGGGTATCATTATTGCAGTCATGATACAGAAACCTATTTTTCATACAGCACCTCCTCATTGGCTGATGGCTGTTTGCAAAGTGTCCATCATGTGCAGAATTTCCTATAGTAGTGCTTAGAAAAATGCAGCCTACATTCTGTGACTTCAGTGTGCAACCTCACACCAGCTTGTGAATGTTCTTCTGGAAAGCCCACCAAATATTGTTTACCATTGCTTGAATGCCAGTGGGGATGGATGGCATTTCTGAACAGATAAGCATTCACTTGACATACATTAAGTATATGCTTAGTACGGAGTTCCTTTTACTAGAAGCAGTTCTGCAATCAGGCATAATAGCGGTGATTGTCCCATGTACTATGTCTGAATTTTACAAAAAGTAGCATTAGTTTCTGTGCCTAGAATTAAATGTTTTTAAGGCTCTTGAAGAGTCAGTGTGTATTTTTCTCTTGTTACCTTTCTGATCAGATCAAAATTAAAGAACTGTACTTGCTCTGGTTTTGAAATCAGAAGTGTTACAGTTTCAGGCAGGCAGTAAAAGGAGGCTTTGATGTAGTTCTTTATGCACCTTAATTCTTGTATAAATCTGCCAAATTCTGCAATGATCCAAAAGGTCCTGCATCTATTACTTTGAGATGGAATCCTATAAGTTTGGTAATATGGCAGAATGATAATTACTAAGCCAGGATGATTTGACTAGAATGCAAAAACTCAACCGAGACATGGAATTCAGAGCAGAATCCCATACAGTAAGACATTTGGGTCTGATTCTCATTTACTGTATAACACCTTTACACTGCTCTGGAAGAGTAAATAGACCATAGTGTGATGTACATTAATTTTACACTCACTATTAAAGTTCCTTCACACTGCTAGGCCATGCCCGTATTCAAAGTTACACCAGACAAGGTATTGTGTGAAGAAGTTTTCAGGTAAATAAGAATAAGGTCCAAATGAACTGCAGCTGGAGATTAGAAAGCAGAAGATATCTTGAGCTGGGCAACACTTCTAGGATTCTCAGTCGAAAAACTGATAATATTCTAAAACATTTCACCAAATAAATTTCAAATGTTAGTAAGAGGTGTTAGTCATGTAACTTAATGCATGACTGAAAGGCATTCAGAAATTACAGTGATTAGGTTGGTCTAAGAATCTATGTGGCATATACTAGAAATGCATAATGTTACTTCCAGCATTCCAATTTCCCATGTCATCTAACACATTGCCACTTTTTATTTGTGGATTTTGCTTATATTTCCCAAAAATATAGCAAATGTTTGTGAAAATCAGGCTATTTCAATCCTACCTCCAGCTCCACCATTTTATAGAAGGAGATACTGTGGTTGAGCGGTAGCTAGGGTTGAGTCCTGTGACTGAACGAACAGTGCTCCATCAGTGAAGGAGAAAATGAAACATTTTATTTTATTTTATTTTATTCAAGGTGTTTCCACTTAAGTGCTCGGTGTCTCATGCCACAGCAGACTGAAAACAATAAACAATCTCCAAAATGACAACAAAAAGCGTTGTACTAATGAACACCCTTTGGAACAGATAGCCGCTGACTTACATGCCAAATTCAAAGCTGCTGAGTGTGGTTGACACTGCAGTTGTGATGCTGGCAATCATAGTACATAGTGCTCTGACTTCTACAATCTCCAATGGAGCTACACCAATTGTAACTACAACGGGAAATTATAGGAAAAGTCTAGTGTAGAGAGATCCCTGAAGTGGCTTTCATGGTGATAATTTCCTTAACTATAACCTATTGGACAGGTGTTAAGGGCTTTCTAAGAGGATTAGCCATTTTCCCCTCCTGCTGTGTTCTAGCTAAGAAGAAGAGAAAAATTTGTACTACCCCACCAGAGAAGGTTAAGGAAGAACCCCTGGTTCATTGGCATTGCTGCAATTCTATGTGACCAACACTAAACTTTACCTTGATCCCTATTCTAAATGGTAGTTACAACTGTTGATTTAGGCTTTTCTCAATGAAGCATTCAGGCAGGAAAAGCTGCTCTGATGCTTCCCTCTGAATACTGTGTATGCCAGTGGGAGGATCCAAAGAAACAGAAGCAGCAGTTTCAGGGTTTCAACGAATACCTCATCAAAGAAATGAGAATGTGGAGCAATTTCCAGTGTCCCCTTGATTTATGAACACTTTTCTAAGTTGGGTGATTACTACAGAATTTTGATGCAGCTCCATTGCTATTGTAACTGTGCATTACAATATTAGTTCAGTGTCATACCTGGTTTATAACCACACCAATTCTGCCAGAGGCAGTAGGACAAATGTCCCGATGCTTCACCGATGGAGACCTTACCTTAAAGCTGTATTTTCAGAAGCAATCACATGCACTTACTTCTATAGTACTTGGGGTCCATTTCATGTGCTCTTTTGTGAACTTTTGTGCAAGTGAAATTTTATTTGGAAAGTTCAAAGAGAAGCAAAATGACTCAAACAGTGCGTATGCAAATATTCCATGAGAATATTTGTGCAGTATATATCCACACACATATTTATGCTGCCCTATTAGAAACTCTTTGCGCATATAGAAGCCATCATTTAGGAAACAGGAAGAAAAGCAAATGCTTGAGGTGCTTTTTCACAGAGTGCTGTAAAGAGTGAATTACAAATAATTAATACCCAAAAGCTATCACTGCAAGCAGAGAATCATTAACAATTCAAAGGCTAAAGAATGTTGACATAAACCATCTATTAAGTTAACAGAATAAAGAACATGTTGGTAAAAACTGAAGTTTGTGGATAGTTATTTTGAACAGAGGATGGGGTTATTTTTTAATTGTTCAATAGGAATAGTTTACCTAACATTGGTGTACAGCTATATTAAGAGCAACAGGACTTAAACATATGCTGAAGTCAGTGGTTTGCTGAATCAGGCCTCAGAGCATATAAATGGGATAGTTAGGCTTTGCTCACCAGGGGCGTAGCCACGGGTGGACCCAAGTGGGCACAGGCCAGCAGGCCCACCCACTCCCCACAGCACCACGAGCTTGCTGCCGTGGCAGTGGGCAGCCACGAGCAGCAGTTCTGTGGGCGGAGGAGTAGCCGCAGGCAGAGGGGCAGGGGTGGCTGCTCCTCTGTCCACAGTTCCAGCCCCGTGGCAGGGGGTGGGCTGCCTCTCCTCCTCCCTCCCCCTCCCAACGCTCCAATTTTTAGGCAACTGGAGCATTCGCAGGAAGCTTCCGGTCATGTTACTGGAAGCAGGACTGGCCGGGCCCACCCTGAAGAGTAAGGGGCCTGGCCAGAAAACAGGGGCTGACTACACCCCTGCTCCTAACTATGAATTTTGAACATGAAAATTCATTGATTCATAAAATTTAAGGCCAGAAGGAATCTTTAGCTATAGTCTGACCTCCTATATGTCACAGGCCATTTCATTCCACCCACTTACCACTTGAGACCAGTCACTTGAGTTTGACTAAAGCATAATTTGTGTTTGGCTAAAGTATATCTTTAAGAAAAGCATCCAGTGTTAATTTGAATGTATCAAGGGATGGAGAACTCTCCATTGCCCTGGGCAGTTTGTTCCAGGGCTTAAAATCACTCTTGTGGTTAAAACGAGTGCCTTATTCCTAATTTGAATTTGTCTGACTTTAGCTTCCAGCCATTGGTTCTTTGTCTTTCCCAGCTAGATTAAAGAGCTCTTTAGCACCCAGCATTTTCTCCCTATGAAGGTATTTATACACTGTAATCAAGTCACATCTTAATCTTCTTTTTATATGCTAAAAAGATTAAACTCTTTAATCTCTCTGAGTACATCTGCATCTACACAGGGATAAAAATCCCTGGACATAGCTGCAGCTGGTGTAGGTTAGCTAGCTCAGGCTAGGGAGGTCAGGCTCTGGGGCTAAAAATTGCTGTATAGCCATTTAGAATCAGGCTGAAGCCTGAGTTGTGGGACTTTCCACCCACACATGGTCCAGCCCAAACCCAAACCTCTGCACAGCAATTTTTTAGCTCAGAGCCCAAATCCCATATCATCTGAGTACACCTCTCTGCTTCATTCTAAATACAGAACAGAAATATTTATTGAACACTTCTGCTTTTTCTGCATCATTAACAATCTTGCCATTTTCATCTAGTAATGGATCTATACCATTGCTAGGATTTCTTTTATTCCCAATATGCTTAAAACAATTTGGCATGAAAAAGTAAGCATGCTGCATGTCAGAGACACACATTTGAAGGGCATGTTGGGGCCGTTTTGAAAATATGGCCCTTGATTTTGGCAGCTGAATCTGACTTCATGCCCAGAAGGAGAAAAAATATATTCAGATTTCTACAATAAACATGTCTAGCAGATCTTAATGTTAGCAATGAGTCTAATCCCAAATGCATTCAAATGACATTCTTAATCTGCTGTGTCATTCATTACTATTCAAGTCCTTCTCGTCTACTCTATTAAAAAAATCCTATTGATTTGGGTTGGAGGAGAACCAGCCCCTAGCAACAACAGTATTTGTTTTTATTCTTCTCCCTAAATAAATGTGCACATACGCCCACAATTGTGAGAAGAAAAACAATCTTGAAATGCACTAATGGTGATTACAGAATAAAAAATGTCATATGCACCTTATCAAAATGAAATCTGAATAATTTATTTGTTTATTTTTTACAATCATTACACTACAGCAAAAATAACAAGAGTTCTGTGCTACCTTAAAGACTAATAAATATTTTTAAGCATAAGCTTTTGTGGGCTGCAACCCACTTTGGATGCATCTGACAAAGTGAGTTGCAGCCCACAAAAGCTTATGGCCAAAGAAATTTGTTAGTCTTTAAGGTGCCACAGGACTCTCATTGTTTTTGCTGTATACAGACTAACATGGCTACCCCTCTGGAACTTTTTACAGTACAGAACATTCATTGCTAAATTACAGTGAGATTATAGTCTTCATTTAAAACTGCTATAGTCCTGTTTAACACAGCCACAACTTAAAAAAGTAAAGTGGAGAAATGTAGTGGTAAACCCAGGCCTGTATGTCGAAGATACATGTATGCCAAATTCCAAAGGGGTAGCCGTCTTAGTCTATTGCAGAAAAACAAAGAGAGTCCTATGGCACTTTTAATTTCCTCCCATTCTATAAATTTCCCATCTTCAAAGCATCTGACAAAGTGAGATTTTCTCCCACGAAAGCCAATGAATACTATGACCCAGAGAGGGTGAGAAAATGATGCTATAGCCTGATAGTAAGAGCACTCAGCTGGAATATAGAAACCTCAGATTCCAGTCTCTCTGTTCCAATGCATAGTTAATTATTTATACACAGTGGAACAGCTTCACCAAGAGAGACTTGCCCCAGAATACCCCATAGCCCAGTCATTGGTGCACCTCCAACCCCTGAGGTGAGGAAGACCCAGGTTCAAATCACTACTACCCATTAAGCGGGGTGGGGAGGGGGAAAGTGGTTAGAGAACTCACATTGTCTCCCACATCCCTTATGAGTGCTCTAACAACTGAGCTAAATTTATGGGTGTAAGGTGAAGTTAGGCATACTTTAAGCATGTCTACCCCATCAGGCTCTGCAGGCAAGACAGATGGAGGAATACCCAGTTTGAAGGTCCCTCTGGGGTGTGGGTGTGAGGTAGGTGCCCGCATTCCCAGACTCAGGTGACAGTGCACATGCCTAGTGACAAATATAGGTGGCTAGCAGACTTTTATTGTGAAAATGAAAGACCTAGAAACTTTAGGTGCCTATAAAGTTCCATGGCAGCTAAGCAGGGGTGCTGAGGATCTCAGTGGTGCGGAAATGTTGAACTTGGGTGTCTGAAGTGGCAGTTAGGTATTTAAGTCCTTTAGTAAAGCTAGCCTAATATCTCATGTTCATGCGGCTTACTTTTTTCTTTTTCTTATTATTGTGAGTTAGATAGACAGGTTTTTTTTTTTAGAAAACAGAATTCTAAAAGAACTCTGAACCCTGTAGTTAGAGAGATTTGAGTTCAACTGCATGGCTGTCCCTGATCAGCTTTTTAAAGTTTTCTCCTTAATGCAACATCAAAGCTATTTATAACAGATCACAATCAGTGATCATAGGCCAATAATGGTGCAAGGTCAAATTGCAGTGGATTTATATTTTTATATCTGAACAAATAGTGGAAAAATAATTTCCTTGAATAATCATTTAAATTTGAAAATGAATTTCAGCTCAAACCTGTGACGTGCATTTCTCAAAATCTCACTAAATGGAAAATTAACCAAAGGAAGAAATTTTTTCCTCATTTTCCCTTTCTTCTTTTCTTTCCATTAATATTTGGATGATCAAACTTTAGCGGTATGAATACTCACAAAAGCAAATTTTAAAGACAAATTCTCAAATATTCACCACACTTCCTTTCTAAGCCCTAATCCTACAAAATGTTTTTTGTGCTTGGACCCCTTACAATGTGTTATTGACTTCAGTGGGACTCTGCATAAGAATAGAAGTCCATTGACACAGATGTTGTCGCAGGATTGGGGCCTAAACTGGAAAAGTTAAGAAGTGCCAGAATGAAGGTAGCATTAATTCTGAAGACCTTTTGATCTTTAGCCTGGGTTTAAGCAAAGTTTCTTATGACTTGCAGACAAGCAGCTTTCATCAGAATGAGGATTAACCATAGGTAGGGATCTTCTGAGAGAGACTATAGCTTTCTTTCTTTTGCAAGACTTCCCCCCTCCTCTCTGGGGATTATGAAGAGATGAAGTATTTGAAATATAATTATTTCCTTCAGCTTCAGGAGGATTTTTAGGGTTGTGAACACTTGAAAAAGCATGCATGGTCATGCTCTTATTGTTTGTTTGTTGCTAGACAGAGGGGAAAAAATTCCTCGCTTGTTAACTCAGCCCACAATCCTGCAATTGGCTCCACAGAAGTGGAGCCAGCCTTGTGCCTATAGATCCCCTTTGGAAGTCATTAAGTCTCCATGTGATGTCAAGGGTCTGCCTGCGTGGTATCAATTACAGGATCAGCCCCTTAGGGAGAAGAGGCCTAGAAAGGAAAAAATGGAAGCAGTGCAAAATAACATCTATAAAAAAATCCTAATCCTAGAAAATATTGATTTTTTTTTAAAACTGTTTGCAAATGTAAATGTTTAGAGACAGAAATCACTTAAGTGTGATACTGTGGAGTGTAAAGTCTTTAGATGTTTGGACTTGCAAAATGCTGCAATTCATGGAACTTTATTTTTTTCACCTACCTAGGTACCAATGCAGCAAACCGATCCATGAGGACAGACCCCTGCACCTCTCTCTGCCTATAGCCTTTGCTGACTTCACTATGACTCAGCCCAAATAGTCTATCTCAATGTCAGCTTTTCCTACAAATCTATAACAAGCAAACTGTACCGGTATATATCAAATTTAATAATGTATGCCTTAAACATTTCTAGGATCGGCCCTCAATCCTCCTCTCTTTTCCTTATCTTGTTACTCTTTTGTCTTTAAAAATGGCAATTTCTTAACTAATAAACAAACCCCGTGTTAAAATTCTGCTAAACATACTGCTGCTGCTGCACAAAAGAACTGGTGCTGGGGCTTTTGTCCAGTCTCTTTCTTCATCTTTGGAATGCTGCAGGTGCACTTGTTAGTTTTAAGCACAAAACATTAAATAGTATCCTCCTTTGTGACACAGTATAGCAACTTATCAATTTGCATTCATTAGTTTGTGGCACTTCCTACTCAATAAGCTGCTATTGTACTGCCTCTAACCTGATCTAGGGAGTACCACCAAGCTGTCAACTCATCAAACTCAGAAAATGGATAGTTAATCTTTTCAGGTGACTTGTTTCATTTCCTGTAGCTCATGTAAAACTCAAATATTTAGCTACTACAAGCAGTGGGTTCCCCTGTTGGGTTCCACTAATTAGCACAGATTATTCCATCTTTTAATATTCTAGCCAGTGATTCTTCCCACCCTGTTTTTTTTCCCCCTTCTTGAAACTGTATATAGTAATTTGGGTGAATGGAGTCTTATTTCTAGTGTCATAATGGGACACATTGCTAAGTCAGTCTATTCAGGCTTGTAATTAAATATACTAAGCATTTAAGTTTTGTGTGTGGTGCATCTAGAAAGTCAACTTCATTTTCCATTTTATCTGATCGCATGTTTTTTGTTCTTATCAATGGCTTTGATTCATACACAGTGTGAACTAGTCACAGTGAAAGATACTGTCGGAACAGACTCCCATTTTTGTAAACCTTTGGTTTCTTTTCAAGGTCTATTAAATATCACACACACAAAGAATGTCCCTCATCACAGTTTATTTTGATCATTTCTCTGGGTCTGTTTAAGATTTTTATTTTGTGCCAGGTGCCCCTTTAGTAAGTGCCTAAGATAGACAGAGAGACTAATGCAAATAAAGAGTATTTTAAAATAGATCTATATATCTATTTTTTCCTTCAGTGGAAATAAAATACATACTACCTGCAACTACTGGCTGCAGGCTCTTATAAACTAAAACTAAAGTAAAAAGATTTCATTACAATGATATAACACACAGTTAAGTATATTTTGTGGCATGTGAGCATTAGATCAAAATAGGCAAATCGTGTTTCTCTGTTCGTCTCTCAAATGCAGGTGGGTGTTTGGAGATGTTTACCTGGTTTAGGATTTTGTGTTCTTCATTCAGAAGCCAATCTTTGAGCCTTTATCCTGCAATGTGCTTTTGTGGGCAGACCTGTGAGCCTCTGTGAAGCCCCACTGAAATTTAAGGGCTCAGACACCTACCCACATAGAGCTCATTGCATGGAATTCATTGCGGAGCAAAGAACAGACCAGGCATGTCAGCACGGGTAAATACAACCTAGATCTTTGAGGAAAACTCACAAATCCCTACCTGAACATGTACACTGACCCAAAATGTTAGGATCTCTCTCATTTTTAGCATTATATTTCTCTATTTCCTTGAATCTGTTTTCTGGGCTATGACTACATTAGCAATTTAGGTCAACTTAAGGACCCTTAAGTCGACCTAAATTACTCCCTGTCTACATCAGACTTTCATTAACTCGACTTAAGAAATACTTAAGTTGACTTAATGAAAGCTTAAGTCGACCTAATAAGAACCACCCATTAGGTCGACTTAAGCTTTAAGTCGACTTCTTAAGTCAATTTAAGGACGGTGTGGACGGGGAGTAACCCTTAAGTTGACTTTATTAAGTTGACTTCAGGGTGATTAGGTCGACTTAACAAAGTGGACTAAGTCGACTTAAAGTTAAGTCGACTTAGTCCACTTCGTTAAGTCGATTTAATAAGGTCGGCTTTAAGTCGACTTAAAGTCAATCTTATTAAGTTGACTTAACAAAGTTGACCTACCTTTTTCTAGCGTAGACATAGCCCTGGTGGTTTGCAGTTTGGACCAAGAGAAGGATCCCATACAGGTGCAAAACCACATGATGTGGTAGGAAGGGAGTCAGAAGTTAGGGAAAGTGTTGCCATTTTCTCTGATGAAACAAAGAATTCTGGGAAGTTCCTGTATAGTCCCCTGGGGGTATGCAGGCTGACTTAGATTCTCAGTGAAAGGGGGGTTCTCACTGCAGACTTGAAAACACTTGTATACTGTTTTGGAAGCTGCAATCATAACAAAACATTTCTGAAATGCCAGACAGATTTAGCTGACATATATTCATTTTATTTCCCAAACACTTCTCCCATTACTAGGCTATTCTTCTGAGTGGGCTGTTGCATAGAATGTTGACTGTCTCCTATCACAAAGTTAAAATAAAAAGGAAAGACAGTAAGGGAGTGAAAGACAGACATGAGAGGTTGAGTCAAAAAGCAAGCAGTAGAGAAGGAAAGCCAAGAATCAGTTATATTCAGCTGAATATAAAGCTAGAAAGCCCCATTTACAACAGTGCAGGAAAGTACTTTTCCCTTGTGAATACTATGCTAGTCCATAACCAGCATATTATCTCACAGACCTTCAAGGTCTCTGGATTTGGGTTGTAAATTAGAGTTCGAACACCTTGGTTATCATGGGTTTCATTCCTTTAGAACTCACTCTGACAACCCTCCATGCTATAATATATTAATACAATCATGTTTTCCTGAAGATATAACTATGACAGCACAAAACTTGATATGTCCCCAGTGAGGAGTTGTTTCACGGTACTCTTGAGACTCAAAAGCATTGTAGTTTACAGTGTGAAAAAACAGTACATCAATTATATAATGCTGAAAACCCATAGAAGCATGCTTAAAAAACACTAACATTTTGTATCAAATAAATTCTCAGTAACAAGTATTATTACAACAAATACCAAAGGAACCTAAAAGTGCTCAGTTATTTTAGAATTGCTTTTCCATTGACTTTTGGAGCAAACTATAATCCTCCCTATATATCAGTTTAGAAACACTGAAGCCGCTTTTATCATAACCAGCTGACCCAACTTCAGCTGCTCTTTAAAAATAAAAACATATGTTTTCTTAGTTATTCCATGTGGTGATCTATTTAGTTGCTCTCTGCCACTCGCTTTTGATGCCAAACTTACAGTTTTATGGAGCTGCAGTAGCTGTTCCATCACTGAGGGTGAAGCCGGCTTTCAGTCAAAAACCCATTTTCACCCTCTATAGCTGCCCAGAGAAGTAGTCTGGTCCTCTGAAGTTTCATGTGCCTCATTTCATTCTAAGGTACAAGGGTGTAGTGGGTTCTCGGAAGTTTGGTACAATCCAAAATAGAAATTTGAAATGCATGGTGTTTCAAAGCATTCCATCATTCACTTGGGAGCATTTTCTTTGTCTTGTCAGACCTCCAGAATGACTTGGCCCACAAGCTCTGAATTTGTTTTGTTTTGTTGGCCTCATTAAGAAGTGGTGCCTTTTAGTGTGTTTGGGCAAATGATATATAAGGTAAAGCTTTATAATAAACTGACCTCCTGATGACTGCAGGCTTTGGTTCAGCAGCAAACAGACGGCACTAGAAATGGAAAGCATGCACTGGGGGTAGGACATCAGGAAGAAATGTGGCAAGACAGGTGCTTGGTTCTAGAACGATAATCTCTAAGAAAAGCAGGAGAAGGCATTTAACAACATTGGCAATAAGATACTGCCGCCTCACTTGAGGTAGGTGGCAGGGGTCCAGGGTAATGTGCTAAATGGTTAGAACATAAGAATATAAACAGCCATAGCACATCAGCCCAATGGTCCATTGAGCCCCAGTATTCTGTCTTCTAACAGTGATGAATGCCTGGTGCTTCAGAGGGAATGAAGTGAAAAGATAATTGTTAAGTGATCCATCCCCTTTCACCCATTCCCATCTTCTGGGGATAGAGGCTAGGGACACTTCAGAGCATGGCTTTAATCACCTGTCCATCCTGGCCACAAGTTGGCTGTGCATCGTGTGAAGAAATGTTTCCTCTTTTTTGTTTTAAGCCTGCTTATTAATTTTATTTGAGGACTACTAGTGTTATAAGAAGGAGTAAGTAACACTTCCTTATTTACTTTCTCCACACTAGTTATAGACTTTTATAATGTCCTCCTTTAGCCATCTCTTTTCCAAGCTGAAAAGCCCCAGATTTATTCATTTCTCCTCATACAGAAACTGTTCCATATCCCTAATGATTTTTGTTGCGCTTTTTTGTATCATTTCCAATTCCAATAAATCTTTTTTGAGATGTGATGACCAGATCCATACACAATATTTCAGATGTGGGCATACATGGATTTATGTAGAGGCAATGTTATATTTTTGTCTTAATATCTATGCCCTTCCTAATGATTTCCCATATTCTAGAAGTTTTGTTGACTGCTGTTCCACATTAAGATGTTTTCCGAGAATCACCCACAATGACTCCAAGATCTCTTTCTTGAGTGATAACAGCTAATAATAATAATAATAGCTCATTTTGATTCCATCATTTTATATGTATAGTTGGGATTATTTTTTCCAATGTGCATTACTTTGCATTTATCAACACTGCATTTCATCTGCCATTCTGTTGTTCTGTGTCCTCCCTGGAGCAGTGCACCCAACAAGTAGTGATGAGAAGCTGTTCTTGACCACTAGACCCGTCACTTGTGGAGTTCCACAGTGATTATTTTTCTCTATAGTCCTTTTCAACCTGCACATCCAGCCTCTAGATGACCTGGTCAGATGACATGGACTCAAGTGCCAGCAATATGCAAATGAGCACAACTCTACCTATCCGTCACCACATATGATTACACCACTACCACCAAGATGGCTCAGTACTTGATTGAGATCAGCTGATAAAGAACAGCTGGCTGAAGCTGAACCCAAGCAAGACAGAAGTGATGATAGTGGGAAGAGGAAATCATTTTAAAGAGTTTGCATCTATTTCACAGTCTCCTTTGGTTACAGATACACACCTATAATTGATTAATTCAATCAATGGGTTAGGAATGCTCCAGGATTCCTCACTAAGCTCTCATATGAATGAGTAAAGTTTTCTACACCTCCACTTGGCTAGGAGACTCCATCCCAACTTGGTGAATAATGAACCGGCCCTCGGTTATTCATTTTTTTGTCATTGACTATAGCAATGCAATATACCTGGGCATGAAGACTTCACATTTAGGAAGCTCCACCTGGTACAGAACACTGTAGCACATCTCCTCAGAAGCATTGGCCACTCTGAGCATATCATATTTGTCCTTTGTCCCATATTCCAGCTTCCCATAGATGATGAAATCAAATTCAAGGTTTTAGTCCTCATCTCCAAGGTACTCTATGGCTGAGGACCAAGATTCTCTATACCTTAAAACCTTTAAACTATTATTTGAGGACTTTAATAATTCAGTCTTAAGTTAGGAATCTATTACAGGAGTGGGTGGGTAAGGCTCGGCTCTGTGGACTGCATTGTGCAGAGGGTCAGATCTGAAAATCATATTTGTCCCTTCTGACCATAGAGTCTTGAGACCATACACTTGAAAGTTAGGTCGACATAAGGATGCTTAAGTCAACCTAAAGAACCCCGCATCCACACCAGGCTTTCATTAAGTCAACTTAATAACTACCGCTTAATAACTACCGCTTAGGTTGACTTAACAGCTAAGTCAATTTGTTAAGTTGACCTAAAACCAGTGTAGACGCCCTAGGTCGACTTAGGGAACTAAGTTGATCTCGGGCTGGGGACAAGGGAGCTGTGGCTCCCTGGGAGAGGGGAGCCATGGCTCCCTTCTCCCTGGCACCTGCAGCTCCCCGGCAGAAAAGAGCCATGCTCCCTTCGTGCCAGGAAGCCTCGGGGTCCTAGCAAGATGGCAGCCAAAGCTGCCCTCTCCCTGGGACCCACGCGGGTCCCGACAAGAAGGCAGCTGTGGGTACCTTCTCCCTGGGATGCACGTGGATCAGCCAGGGAGTCATGGGTCCCTTGTCTCCAAGAATACCCGGGGACTGGGAGCCATGGCTCTCCGTCAACTTCAGAGTCTAGTGTAGACTCTGTAAGTTGAGTAAACAAGGTCGAATTTATGTCGACTTATGTCAACCTTGTTAAGTCAACTCAACAAAGTCGACTTAGTTTTTTAAGTGTAGACATACCCTGAGATATCTAAAGATGAACTAAAGTTCTAGGATGAAGACCATGGTCAACAGGTCTACTCCTCCAGCATAATGTAAGACTCTATAGTATGAATAAATCTCATTGGTCCAGGAGACAGAGCTTTCTTGGGGACAATGTTACAGGACAGATGTTAGTCACATTGCTTAATGCATTACTAGAAGGAGTTCAGATACTACTGTGATGAATATGGTACAAGAGCCTATATAAAATGGAATAGGGTATGTGAGGGATGAAGACTGCATGGAGCTCCTGGAGAAATGGAACGAGGATAAATAGCTGTGGCTTTAGAAGAGGAGTGTGGAATGAGAAAATTTAGAAAGTCTATGGAGGGGACTGGCAGGGGTGAATACAGGGCTGTAGAATGGCAAGTGGGTGTTTGTTTTGAAGTGGTAGAATTTTTGGATTGTATGACATGGAATTTGGGTGTTTTCTAAACTTCACTGAAACATGCTTCCAACCTTAATTCTTTTTAAAACTATGTTTATTAGTTATACTGAGTATTATGCTTATCCACTGCACCGGGGTGTTGTGAGGATTAGCACACAGTTGTGACAATGAGTTGATTTGACCTTGATGCTCTCATAGCCCCTGCACCTGTGATATTACAGCACATCTTTCTAAAATACTCCATTTTCTTCTCTTCACTCTATCTGCACTTCTCTTGGAACTCTCAGGAGAGCTGCTGCTGCTACAGCTGAAAATGCAGTATGATGATTTTTTTCAGCATGCTTTCAATATTCAGAAGTGGAGAATAAGAGAAAATGTGAAGCATCCTTATCTATTACCTTGAGACAAATGTTGACAATTGTGTATGTTGTACATGTTGCTAGTGAAGAGTTTTTAAAATTAGAGTTAGTTGGGAATTTTCTAACAAAAGAATTTTATTGGAAATGCCAATTCATCACAAACTGAAACCATTCACAGGAAAGGATCAATTTCAAGTAATTTTTTGACTGAAAATCATTTTTGAAGGAAAACGTTTGAAATTGTCTAATATATTCCATTTCAAAATTTTCTGTAGTAAATGTTGTGGTTTTCTGATTCAAAATGACTTTTTGTGTAGAAATTTGAGCTAATTATGGTAAAAAATGCAAAACAGTTTCGTAGTGCTTTTATTTCTTTATACTAAATGCAGATATTAGAACAGTCATTGTCTCTTTGGCACAATAAGCATTTGCTCCTTGGTTAGACTCAGGAAACTACCACAGAAAATGCTCAGCAGCCCCCTGAGAAATGAATTCCATATCTCCAGTTTCTCCATGCAGTGGCCTTGACAGGCTCTTCCAAGTATGATCTCAATGAAACATTTTTCTGCAACACTGCCCCAAAAGTTGTCCATGCTTTCTATTCATACAGTTTGACTTTTACTGCTTCTCTCAGGTGATGTTCTGAATGGAGATTAAATGATCTGTGTTTGTCAAAATGATATTTCTCTTCAGCTTCCTCATCAGCACATTGAGTCTCTTTAAATGGTGCCACATTGGACCCAAATTATTCTCTGAAGTAGGAAACATAGCTCTGATTTGTCCACCATGCATAAATTAAGCTGGTCAGAATTTAACTAACACACCCACAGTTGGTTTTAGATTGGTAAAAAGCGTGGATCTTTTTGATATAGGATTCATTTATCTATGGACACAGCTCTTTTAGCTTTTCCATTCATTTGAGGATGTTCAGTGGTAACAGTAACAGGAGGGAAACTGCGTGGCCAGTTCTGGCCTCCATTCCCTGTATGTTACTCCAGCATTGCACATAGGCTGTTGATGCACTGCAGATGTCTGAAGGAAGGCTCCCTCAGTGCAGGAGAAGTATAGGATTGACAGATGGGCAGCCCCATGCCGCCTCTCTTCCTGCCTCTGGCATAGACTACATGCTGAAGTTAGTGCCAGGATCAGTAGGAAGTGCATCAGATGCAGGGACACTACAGGGATTCTGGTAGTTCACTTGGTTCACTATCCTGTCTGCAGGGCCAGCTGCTTCAAAGTCTGGTGAAGAAATCCAGCCGGAAGCAGTTTTAGAATAACCTGCCCACAGTTTTATTCATCAAGGTGGTATAGGAAATTAGACAGAACGGGAAACAAAGAGACAATGAACCAAAGATGGAAGAAGAGAACAAGAAAAGTAACTCAGAGTTCTGGGAAGAAAGATCAATCGAAATAGGACATGATGTTAATGTTAATGGCCCAAGGCAGTTGGTGCAAACCAGAACTTCCATTTTGAGTTGCTGCTTGGAAACGGAACATTCATGAAACATTTTTAGATGATGAATGGAAGCCATCACTCCAACGTTAAGATATTTGGGGGGTTGGACTAGATGACGTCCTGAACTGCCTTCCAACCCTAGTCTTCTATGATCCTATGACATTATCTTTATTGGATTAATTTTTCAAAACTAACAAGTGATTTTGGATGCCTCAATTTTTAAATGCCCAACCTGGTATCATAGAATAATAGGGTTGGAAGGGACCTCACAAGGTCATCTAGTCCAACCCTCTGCTAAAAAGCAGGACCACTCCCACTAAATCACCCCAGCCAGGGTTTTGTCTAACCGAGCCTTAAAAATCTCGAAAGATGGAGATTCTACCACCTCCCTAGATAGCCCATTCCAATGCTTCACCACCCTCCTAGTGAGAGAATTTTTCCTCATATCCAACCTTGACCTCCCCAGCTGTAATTTGAAACCATTGCTCCTTGTTCTGTCCTCTGTTACCCTCGAGAACAGCCTAGCTCCCTCCTCTTTGGAGCAACCCTTCAAATAGTTGAAGGTGGCTATCAAATCTCCCCTCAGTCTTCTCTTCTATAGACTAAATAAGCCTAGTTCCTTCAGTCTCTCCTCATAAGTCATGTGCCCCAGCCTCCTAATCATTTTTGTTGCCCTCCGCTGGACTCTTTCTAATTTGTCCACATCCTTTCTGTAGTGGGGAGCCCAAAACTGGACACAGTATTCCAGATGCGGCCTAACCAGTGTCGAATAGAGGGGAATTATCACATCCCTCGATCTGCTGGCAAAACTCCTATTGATGCAGCCTAATATGCCATTGGGATTTTTGGCAACAAGGGCACACTGTTGGCTCATATTCATCTTCCCGTCCACCATAACCCCCAGGTCCTTTTCTACAGCGCTGCTACTTAGCCGATCGGTCCCCAGCCTCTAGCAGTGCATGGGATTTTTCCGTCCTAAGTGCAGGACTTTGCACTTGTCTTTGTTGAACCTCATGAGGTTTCTTTCAGCCCAGTGTTCCAATTTGTCCAAGTCTCCCTGGATCCTGTCCCTGCCCTCCAGAGTATCTACCATTCCCCCCAACTTGGTGTCATCCACAAACTTACTAAGCACGCAGTCTATTCCATCATCAAGATCATTAATGAAGATGTTGAATAGAACCAACCCCAGGACCGACTCCTGGGGCACTCCACTCATTACTGGTTGCCAACCAGACATCGAGCCATTGATTCCTACCCGCTGAGCCCGTTGATTTAACCAGTTTTCGATCCACCTTACGGTCCACTCGTCCAACTCATACTTCCTTAACTTGCCGACGAGAATGCTGTGGGAAACCGTATCAAAAGCCTTGCTCAATTCAAGGTATACCATGTCAACGGCTCTTCCCGCATCCACAAATCCAGTCATCTCATCATAGAAGGAAATCAGGTTGGTCAGACACAATTTGCCCTTGGTGAATCCATGTTGACTGTTCCTGATCACTCTATTTTCCTCCAAGTGTTTCAGGATGGATTCCTTGGGGACCTGCTCCATGATTTTCCCAGGGATTGAGGTGAGGCTGACCGGTCTGTAGTTCCCCAGATCCTCCTTTTTCCCTTTCTTAAAGATAGGCACTATATTTGCCTTTTTCCAATCCTCCGGGACCACCCCCATTCGCCACAATTCTCAAAGATAATGGCCAGCGGCTCTGCAATCACTTCCGCCAACTCCCTCAGCACCCTCGGATGCAGTTCATCTGGCCCCATGGACTTGTGCACATCCAATTTCATTAAGTGTTCCCTAACCTGACTTTCCATCCCGAGGGCCACTCTTCTCTCCAGTCCGCGTTACCCCGTGTAGTAGCCTGGGAGCTGGCCCGCCCTGTGAAGACTGAAGTAAAAAAAGCATTGAGTACTTCAGCCTTTTCCGCATCATCCTCCACGAGGATGCCTGCCCCATTCAGTAAGGGACCTACACCACCTCTGATCCTTTTCTTGTTGCTGATATACTTATAGAACCCCTTTCTGTTATCCTTCACATCATTTATAAGGGCTTGATTTTGTGAGGACAGGCATTCAGCACATTCCGAGAATCATGCCTCTTTAAAGCATTTCACTCTGGGCACCCAAGATCGTAGTCACTCTTGAAAATGTAGGCCCTTATGAGTGAACATAATTCAGAACAGCAACACCACAATCCAGACTTTATATCCCAAGGTGCTCATTAGCTCAGATAACTCCGATTTCATGTTATGCCTGAAAATATGACATAGCTGAGGTGTGCTAAATTTCCAAGAAATTCGCTGCCTATTGCTCAAATGGACGAGAAACAATGATTCCTGGAAGTGCAAAAGCAATGCAGGACTGCATGTGGTTTGCTGTACCTAATGGACCAAAACACAGGACAAAAGAGCAGGATATTGTAAATACACAGTGTGTACATGTGGTGGAGGGAAAATGGGAGGAGGCTAAAAAGGGTGAGGGATTGATTAGGTTCCGCTAGCTTGGTGGTAAGTTTCCATGTCTGATACTTTGACTATAACTCACAAATCCCCTTTCTTTGATCTTGCTGCAGTGGAAATCCAGCTAATGTTGCCATTTGAAAGCTTGTGGGTTTCTTTCATTATTTCATTACCAATCACTAAGCAAAAGAAACAATGTGTTGTGTTCTAAATTAACGACTACTCATTACCATCATGACTCTGGAAATTTTCCTAGGCTTTCTTTGTAAGGTCAAATCCCCAACTATTGTTAAAATGAGGGGGGTTTCACTGAACTTCTGAGACTTATTGGTAAAAGAAATGTCTTTCCTTAACCACAGTATAAATAGCTTCCATGGTGGTGGCCTACCTGAAATAAGTTGGTGGTCTCAGTCCAAGAGTCCACATTTTAAAGGTACCCTTGAAACCATCTCTAATTGGTATCCTTGATGTTGGCCTCAGGAGAAAGGCCAAATCCCAAATGAGCACAGTGATTGCAGTATTTTACCTTCTCACTGCTAATGACAGTGGGCTGTTTAGCAGGGGCTGCAACACACTGGTGGGGTGGAATGGGAACTGGAGCTGTTGTTACTTACCTCTTTCTCTGGATAAACTGAAGATTTGGGAATCTGATTTAGGAATTACTGTTAGTAATTAATATTATGTATGTTACCATGTAGCCATATCTTGTTCTCCTCCCACCTGGCCCTCCAGTTGTTTGTTTTGCCTTTTGTTGTGTCTTGTCATCAATTAAATTCCAGTCTCCTTAGGGCAGGGCCTATCGCTAACTATGTGTTTGTACAGCGCCTAGCACACTAGGGCCCTCATCCTAACTATTACTTGGTACTACTGTCATATAAATATTGACTAATCATCAGATGCCATCAATTTACAATCTTACATATATTTTAATGCACATGAATCTGCTTTATCTTGTCTTGGGCATTTAAAAATAATGGGATGTTGATTTTGGTAATCTTCCCAGCTAAGCCATTGTGATTTCCCATTTTTTATTAATTTTAAAAAAATGTTTGACAGGTCATTTTATATCATTATGTTAACTAAAATATGAAATTATGAGGGTTAATGAGTTAATGTATCTTAAATGTTTTGAACATATACGAAGTGGTATAAAATCATATAAGTGCTATAAAAATTAGGCTTGAGGTGTCTGAATCAGTGCACCCAATTACTAACTACAGGGAATTAGTGGAACCTTTTGCAAATTGTCACCTTGATGTCTGTGTGTCTTTGACTGTCTCTGTAAAAAAACCTGTCAAACTCTCAGAACTGTAGCAAAGATAAATTCTTTCTGAGGCTCAAATATAATGGTGATGAATGCCATTGAAAACCCCATTTGGAAATCAATAATTCTGTAACCAGTGCAGCATTTTGATGGACTTCAGTAAATAGAGAATGGGGCTACACGTCACATGATAAGGAGAAAAATAAATTTTGAACAGTTTCCTCTTTCCTGAACATTGTCTGTCTTGTATACTGAATGAAGCAGGGATCCCATGGAGAAAAATAGTATATCATCACATAATAAAAGACCATATCATAAAACATATGCACAGAGAACTGGTAACCTTAATTCTGACATTTCCTAACTTTTGAGTGCTGAACTTTGCAATCTTAATAATGGGGCTTTTTAATGTAGTTTTATTTTCTTTCTACTGCTTCCATTTCAAGTTGTAGATATCATTTCCCATATTCTGAGAATATGAACAGGCCCATAACTGAGTAAATCAGTATATATAAAGTCACATTAGATACCCATCTTAACCTTTTAGAAATGGATTAAGAAGATGTGCTTTATCTTGTCTTAATGGGTAATATTTATCTTTCTGGCACAAATAGCAAGGTCATTGCTTATTTGTGGAGAAAAAAAGAAAAAGGGAGCTGATGGGAGAAATCTCAGACTGAGCAAAAAGAAAAACCTGTAGAAAATGAGACTGGCAAAATTTGGGGGGCTAAAAGCCTTTTGTTGCTAACAAGCCTTCCTCAGTGGAAAGAAAATCACGCAGGTTTGGGATTTAAAATAAAAGTGTCATAAAGTGTTACTATTGAGAAGGCAGGCTCAGCCAGGTTTTTGAAAACTTCCCAAATCTTCCCTGCCTTTTGACAGCTTCTCAGATAACTCACATGGTGAGTCAGACATGGTGTTGCAGCAGTCAGCAGGTGGAAAAAATCAAAGTAACAGTCTGTTGCAAGGCTCCTGTTAGCATGGCAAATTTCATATTGACACCTGGCATGCAGAGACAGAACCATCCACATGCATACCATACACAGCCCAGAATTTAAATAGCCATTCACGGTGTCTAGATGCCTAAGAAATTGCTCCTCTGCGAAATAAACACATGACATTTAATAATGAAAATGGGGAAGAAAAGATTGTTTAAAGAGCCATTATTGTTGTAGAACTTCAAAGATTATCTGGCTTAAATACTACAGTGAAAATGGTACATTAGGGAGTAGATCATGAATCTCTTACTTGCACTGGTGAGTGTTTACCCATGCAAGTAGTTCCACTGAAGTCAATGGTGGGAGTAAGTGCTCGCCCATGTGAGCACAAACCGGCTTTGGGCAAGCTGAGCAGCTGTAGCGCCTACCAAAGTTAACTGGAGTTGTGAGTACTCGGCTCCTCTGAAGGCCAAGCCCTCAGTTATTAAGTTTGATCCTTCAATGTGTGCATTGAGGGGTAGCCGTGTTAGTCTGTGTAGATCAAAAACAACGAGAGTCCCATGGCAACTTAAAGACTAACAAATTTCTTTGGGCATAAGCTTTCGTGGGCTCCAACCCACTTCGTCAGATGCACATGTGCATGGTGATGCTACTGCAAACAGTGCATTCAAATATTTTCTGTCTTCTAATTTGCAGTAATAGACAAAATTGCAAACCCAGGCTCCACAGGTGGCACATATGGCACTTTGATATGTTGTTTCTCCTAGCTAGATATTTAAAAGGAATCTAAATAAACTACTTGGTTCAGTGGGTTCAGGGAAAATGATTCCAGAATCATATTTTAAGAGGCAAAAAAATCTTAAGACGTCATTACAAGCATAATTGCCAGGCTGCCAAGGTAGAATGTCTCATTCTCAGGTATTTTAAAAACAGAGTTTGTAAAAAGGCCTCAACTATTGTCCAAATCAGCTGACAGCAGGTTCCCCACCAACCCCCACAATGCCAGCTGGCTCATCTATTCACAGACTTTCTTGGCAAATGGGCAAATACAACACACATTTTAAGCAGCTGGATTAACCTAGGGATTCTTACCAGCATATTTGTATCTGTTTTTCAGAGATAGACCACTGCCATTTAATTATACTTTAACTGAACAAAAAACCAAAGTCAATTGAGGTTAAAGTAGACCTGTAAGGTGGACCTCAAGATTGTGAATCATGGCATTCAAAGTAAAATCTTGTTAATTTCAACTGCATTTTCAATATACTTTACTCCTGCTTCTTCTTCCACTTCGTCTTTTGCTATAACTTCACATGGGAAACAGAAAATAATGAAACTGGTGCCTTTCTTTGGTAATTGGCGTGTTCTGTAATAAAATATGTTGCTGCTTCATCTGCAGTTGAGAAGCCTATTAAAGGAGACTGGAATTCTCACAGCTTTACATCATTTAACATACAGTTCTCTTTTATTTTCTGTCTGAGAGTATAATCAAAACAGTAGTAGTCTTTCTTAAAATTTCACAGTCTACATCATGATAGTGTTTGCAATGTTCTAAATGAGGACCACATGTTCCTCCCAAACCTATTTAACAGTTGTAACCAGATGTTTGAACAAATTACGAAGGACAGCTCTACTAACTTGTCCTAATGGTTACATATATAATGCTTACTTATTAGACATTATACCACTCATCCAAATTTTGCCTGCTGCCTGAAAAGAGCCAAAAGAGAGTGAAATCTTTTATGAAAAGGGTTCATCAAACCCATCATCTTCATCCTCATTCAGTAGCCTCACAGGTTACCACACCATATGCAACTCTGACCTTAAAGCATGAAGAACTTACACAGAGAGGAGAATTTATTCTTTGCTCTACAGACCTGATGAATGACAGAGTAATTCATTTTCTTGCATCAAAATGAGTTGCCCCTTTTTTGGATATATTGTGATTCCGATCCAGCTTCACAACTGAGTATGCTCTTAGTATCATCGACAGCTGGGCTGTATCCATTGACATGATTTGAATGTCATAAGGTTAATAATGAATTCTTTAATGTTAAATGCTTTTCCTGCCTGAACTGTGTGAAATAGACAAAACTCAAACAGGCAAATAACTTCTCTTTCATAATGGATGATTAAGTTCACTCATAAAAATGCAGTATATTTTGCATCTGTTTCTGTGACAGAGCTAGTGCTTATAACTTTTTTCACTTTATGAATGTATTTATATTTCATGTGACAGCAACTTGTGTCCTCTTTTACTTAAAAATTTGCTCTTTCTTCCAGACTGATAACAATATTAGAATATCCCTGGGAATGACCAATTCTATTATATGAAATTACCTGCCACTGGATATTTTTCAGATTAATTTATTTATTTAAAACTGTTTCTGAAAATAATGTAATACTAATGATTTGATACATGGCAACAGTATCCAAGACCAAATTTAGATTGCCTCATTGAGAACTGCTATAGGCTTCTCTGCACATTTGCATAAGTCAAGTTAGTAGGATTTGCCCCTGTCAATGTGTTATCTGAAAGTGTATTTATTTCTTGGGGTGGAGGAGGTAAGGACTGGGTACTTTGGGCATGATTACACACTTTTTAAAGTAAAAGAAATGCTTTCCACAAACTTTGGTAGGCATTGCATTGGGCTCTTAAAGTTTGGCGTTCTTTGTTTAACAGTAAAGTAGCTGAAATAGCTCTACATTTCATACTGAATCTATGTCCCTTTGGGTTGACATGTGGATTTCTGCACCTGCTGTCTCATAATGCAGGACTTCATCTTTAAATTCCTTGGGAGGTCCCCTAAAGAGTTCTTATCAGAAGTCACATGAAGCAGAAAACAGGCTAGAACTGTGTCCACTCGGTGCTCATAGCACACGTTCAAAATCTAGTTACTAAGAAGGAGTGGGGAGAAGAAGCAGCTCTTTTCTGTTGGGACTCAGGGTCTGTCCTTTAAACAGTGCATCTGTTCTATTGACTTCAGGATGTCTGGCAGTCCTATGATATATGGTGTATCATTTGAGCTATCTTCGCTAGGTTTTAGCTCTTTATTTTTAATCATTTAACTTCTGTATTATTGTCCAGAGAAAACTCTATGACTAAAATAGTACCAACTGTATAAGCTACTTTTAAACATTTCAAAACAGTATCAACCAAGGTGACTATTCTCCTTTACCAGTGAGCCTTGATCTGCTGCTACGTACAGATTTTCAATGTTCAAAGTGTCCTTCAGAGCACAGCAATATTCATAAACCTTCCAGTATTTGGTGATAGATGCCATTTAAAAAAAATAAGGCAGAAGTTCATTATTGATGAGGTATAAATGAAGGACTAAGAAAAAACTGAAAGCCGTAATCTTTTGAAATTGCATGGTCTACATATAGTACAGACAGGCTTTCTGAAAGTGCTTTGCCTACATCCCTCTTTCATAACTTGGAGGTGACCAGACCACCCTCTAGTGGGAGAAGGCTGAATTTCACTTTGCAATGTTTTGTCTATTCAAAGTGAAAGAATGCAATTCTGCTATTCTCTCTGCTTTGGAGGTCTTTTCTGATGAAAGATCAAATCAAGTTTATATTGGTGCAAAGATTAATAAAGGTTTCTTAGCCCAGAGGCTATTTAGACAGCCTATCTTTTCTAAGCAGTCTGAGGTTTGCCCAAGTAGAGTCATGTGGCTCTATGTCAAACAGCTCCCGTCAATATTATGGCCTCAAGATCTTAAATCAGGAAACTCATTTACTCAAGAGTCTCTTAGGTTTTTCTGCCTCTGCCCATCAAGGTACCAAGTATACATGATTCACGGAAGGGAGAGGTAACTTTGTAAACTGTACTAGACTAAGCAATACACACACAAAAGGTTAGAAAGGTTCAAAGATAAGTATCTGTAGAGCTAAAAAAACCATTCCTGATTAGAGCTGGTCAAATTAAAATATATATATTTGGGAATATGCTTTTCAACAACTGCTGGGGAAATATCTCATGAGTAACCGATTTAACAGTTATTACTCAGTCATCTTTAGATTGACTTGAATACAGAAAATGTTAGAAATAAAGTAGCTCATGATGGACAGGGATCTCCTCCTCCAGTCCCTGGGCTAGTTTCACAGAAGCACTTAGGTACCCACCTGCCAATTTAGGTGCCTAAATCCCAGAAGCAGGCAATAGTGGGATTCACAAAGTTCCTCTTCAGCTGCCTTAAACCCTAACCTTTCTTGCTGCCTAAGTTTTTTCAGTAAAAGTTCCCTAGGAGCCTGTGGTGCTGCTTCAGAGTATTTCCTGCTACCCAAGCCATGCATCCTGACACCTAAGTCCCAGAACAATGCATGAAGCAGAGAAAATGCTGTTCCTCCACCTATGTTGCCACCAGGGCCTGATCTAGTAGGTGTGAGCAGGGCTCATCTACAGATCAGACCTCTATGGAGAAGTTTTCACAAAATGTACTGGGTAGGGATGGGAAGAGAGGGGGACTCCCTTTCATAGTTTTTAGCATGGTGGTTAGGGTAATCACCTGGGATGCTGGAGCCCTTGAGTTCAAGCTCCCCCCTTTGCCTGGGGAGGAAAAAGGTTTTGACCTGGGATAACTAATCTAAAAGACTCATTGGAACTGGATTCCAGGTCTGCTATCTCCCAGGGTGTTGTACTAGCCAGAAGGCTACAGTGTCATTCTCAGGCTTGCACTCTGTCCAGTTGTAACCCATATGCCTGAAAAGGCTATCTCTGAGAGACCTGCTGAGG
>ML686127.1:466341-595003 GCA_007922175.1 Pelusios castaneus
ACAGGGGTTGGGACTGATTTCTGCGGGGCACTGGAGAAGGGCAATTTGGTTAATTTTAGCCCACCTGAAGGTTACACAGTGATTCTTTTATTATTTATCAGAATATCCTATAGCCCAGTCGCTAGGGGTGCATCTACACTTACAAATTAAGTCGATTTAAGTTTGCTTAAATTGACTTAATTTAATCTGAGTCTACACTACATTTTCCTTAAGGAAAATTAAAGTCGACTTTATAAAACCTACTTTAAAATCGACTTTACTGGCTAAGTCGACTTTACTAGACTTAGATTAGCCCTGAGTCAACTTTAAGTTGACTTAAAGGGCTCCAGGGCTCCCCCAGTGCCCTCCCTCCCAGGGTGGCTGGCAGAGGCAGAGCCTGGCATGCCCACTCACAGGGCAGGACAGAGCCCTGCCCACCCTGCTCCTATGCCCTGCCAGTGTCCCTGTCATGCTCAGCCCCCATTGTACCCATGTACAATGGGGCAAATGCTGAGCCCCCTGGCACTTGGCAAGGGATGCCCCCTCTGCCACTGTGGACCAGTCCCAGGTCCACCTTGCTCCTAGAAGTCCAGTGTGGACGCTCCAAGTCGTTTTGGTAGGGTCCTCTTTAAGTTGACTTAATTTTTGAGAGTAGACATGATGAGTCGATTTAAATTAACAAGTGTAGACATAGCCTAGAACATGGACCTAAGAGATGGTAGAGACTCAGAGCCCATTTCAAATCTGGAGCTGCTGCTTCTGTTTTCCTACCCAAAACTTCTTGTTAAAAACAGCATCGGCATGTGGCACCAAGAGTGGCAAGTGGCTTGTTACTTCCCTGCATCCTGGATTTAGGCACCTATCTTTGAAATAGGGGGCAGGACTTGGCACTAAGGTAGCCAAGGATCCTCCGAGCCTGCTTGTTTTTTTGAATGCTATTCTAAGGGTTTGTCTTTCCCCATTCATTGGGTAGGGTACTGAGGTGCCCAACACCAGTTTTGTGAATTCCAATGGTTTTCTAGGTCCCAAAAAGTGCATCATCTTGCCTAATTTTCTTTGTGAATTCAGCCTCTATCAGTACATTCTATATGAATACCATTGAACCAGCTCTACTTGTAACGTAAACAACAAGGAAGGAGGTACATCATCAGTGGAATCATTCCTACTGAAAACAAACATTTTCCAGCTTCACCCTCTTACAATTGTATCTTCCCCTAGCCCCACACTTCCCTTAAATGTAGAACTATAGTGGAGATATGCTAGCTTTGGAGTGTGAAATAGTTTGATACGACAGAATCTTCTCTTAGGCCAGTACTAATAAAGTTAATGGAAAGTCTCCCATTGGTTATGGATCACGTCCTTGGACCTTTTTTTCAGTGCAACACATAATGGCTTTAGCAAACAAAAAATAAGCCCTGGCTGAAATTTTCAAACCTGAAAAATTGCCTATCCTAAATCTGTATTTTGACACCTACATAGAAGTGGCCTGGTTTTCAAAGGTACTGATCACCTCGGCTCCCATGGAGGTGCATAGAAATAAGAATTTTCAGCATAAAGGTTTGAAAATAATGGCCACCATGACTAACCCATTGAATCAGCTTCATACGGCCCGCCTCCTATTTAATCTTTGTTGAGTCTGCGTGATCACAGCAGCATGTGTCTTCAACTGTGCTTGAAAAGTGTCTGGTTCACTTGTAGTGCCATTGTGTTCACAATGAAATATCAGAGATGTGCAGCTGTTTTTGTATGAGGTGATGCTGAGGTATTGGAGTCAGAGCTGAAGTCCTTACAGTGCTCTAACTGTGTCACCTTCCATGGGAACAAGAACAATTTGTATAGTGGGGATGCTGTGAACCACTGAACCAAACTGTAACCCCTGTATATAATGGAAACCACTTAAAGTCCATGTGCGCAGCAGCACCTCTAGCTCTAGCACTGGTGGTCACCCCCTTTCTCTGACCCTCCTCCATTATATGATTCCAGCTTCAATGCTCCATTTGTCCATTTCTCCCACACCCATTTATGGCTTTCTCCCAGGTGCTCTCCTACTCATGGACCACCGTTCCTGAATTGGTCCTGTGCTGGCAGCAGGGAGTGGGAGTGACCTAAGTTACCATATGATAATTCAATGCCACTGAGGTATCCACTTTATGCTGAGGTAGTCCTCCTAGGGTGAGCTTCCAGCTCTAAACCAGATTGTGCTACTGCCACTTCTTTCTGGCCCTCAGTTGCTGGTAGGATGTATTGCTGTATGCTGAGGATTATTGCTGACATCCCATCACCATGACCCTTCCCTAATAAATATTGCCACCGCATTGAGTGAAGGTGAATACCAGCAAAGAGCCCATGTTGGGGTAGGTGGCAGCAAGCTGATCCTCAGCTGTATTTTTGCCCCCCTAAGTCCCAAACTGTGTAGCATGATGGAGAAGACTGTCTCACCCAACCCAAAAGGACTATTTCTGAAAATCATGTTTTGCTATGGTTGTTAATGCACTGCAGCTGCTTGTGGGCCAGCATGTGGGTCTTGTTTAATAGAGCATAGCAACGTTACCCATATTACACAATAGTTCAGGGCAGAAAGTTGCAAAAAATAACAACTGAAAACTAGGATGGATTTGCTGTAATTGCCCAGATATGAACTTGGCCAATAAAGCTGGGCTAACAACCCTACTCTGGGCAAAGTACATGAGCTCTTTAATGACCGCAAATAGTGAGAACTATCATTTTATGTCTCATCCCAAGGGTGGCATCATGTCAAATAATTCAAGGCTTGGCCACTGATTTGGTACTGACTTGAACACCATCTACTGAGTCACCAGTGTGCCACTTTTGGTCTTTCCATGGTAGTCTCCCTTCTAATTATTTATCACATTTGTCCCTGGTTATCTTACAGCAAATAAGGATCCCCTAGTACAATGTGGTATGTATGATTTGCTGTTAATTATGCCCTTCCACTAAGGTTTCAGTGGGTGTCATGATGGTGGCGTACAAATTGTAGGCACACTAAGTTCTTGGGGTAGGGACCAGGCCTGCCTCTGGGCCTGACTGTGCCTTGGCTAGGGCACGGCCATACAGAAGTGTGGGGGAAATAAAGACTCTTCCACCCTAGTATGTGAGCTATCCCTATCACAGGTTCAGACACATTAGAGAGAATAGGGATTGCACCTGAACTGCCCCATCAGGATTAATTGAGTGGGGAATAGACAAAGCCACAACTTTGTTCCCTTCTCACACATCCTCTGTTAGAGTTGGTTATATGGAAGGCAAAGGATGCTGCAGTCCATAAATGGACATCACAACTCACTCACCCGGAGCAAGTTGCCTACACACAGTCCTTTACTATGGGCAGCATGCAGATAGATTGACTGAGCCTTCTGGATCTGGAAAGTGCCTAGCACATTCTGAAATATAAACAAACAAGGAGGTTGCACACTTTGTTACTTTTTTAGGGTGAGTGTATTGTGCACACCAGGGGCTCCCTGCATTCTTCCTTTCCACCCACAAGTTCCTTGTCTGCCTCTCTCTATTTCAAGGATTCTCTTGAAACTTCCCTCCTACATCTCCTCTCTCATGCCAGGAACTCTGTGTGTTCTCCTTTCCCCTTTCAAGAGTATTTGTGTGCTTTCCATTTTCTCTATTCCCATACCAGGGTCCCCCATTCTTCCCTATGCCAGGGGCTCTGTGTGCCTCTCATCCCCCTTTATCCTCATGACAGTCTCTGCATGCCCACATTTTCCCTCTGCCACAGGTCAGGGACTCTTCATGCACCTCCATTCCCCTCATAGCTTCCTATTTTTCTATTTGCCATGTACCACATGCCAGACACCCTGTCCACCATGCCCCCCATTCTCCTACACCATTGTCCCTTGTCTTCCTCCCCTTCCCAGGATCTCTGTTTTCACCCTTATTCTCCTTTTCCCCAATTCCTCCCTTCCACGTCAGGCAGGTACACTGTGTGTACCTCCCATTTCTCCCTCCACCACATTCCAGCAGCTTTTTTCATTTGGAAAGGGGATTGTAGTGGAGTTGGTTCCACGATACGGCTCCGGCTCCCTAGCCGGGCCAGACAACCCTCTGGTCCTGTAGCTTCCAGCCCTCTGACGGGGTGAAGGAACTTCCAAAGTCTGTAGCCTCTGAGCCCTCAGGCAGGACGAGGCAAACACACAGAAGTCTGTAGCCTCTCAGCCCTCATGCAGGGTGAGGCAATCTCGAAGTCTGTGGCCTCTCAGCCCTCAGGCAGGGCGGGGCAAATACACTGAAGTCCTGTTCAGCTCCAGGTGGGTAGGATATAAACTCAGGAAGCAAGATGGGAGGGGAAAGCAGGCCTAACCAACACCACTGCGTCCCAGCCCATGGCCCTATCCAGCGGCAGAGTGGTCTACCACTGGAGTCAGCGGGGCTCCAGCCAAAACCCACTGCCCACTGCTCGGCCATGTAGTTATCTGCTGCCCCGGGCTGCTTCCTCCTTACCCCTGCCCATGTACCTGAACTTTCTGATCCTCAGCTTACATGTCAGGATACGTAGCCAGAAGAAGTCCAGTCAGGCCTTCAGAATCAGCTGGCAGCAGGTCCAGCAACTCCCCCGCTAAGGGTAGCTCCTCCAAGTCTCAGGGGTCATTCGGGGCTAGCTCCTCTCCCCAGTTCTCCAGGTGCTCTGCTACGGGTAGTTCCTCAAGGTCCTCCCTCCTGGTTGCCCCAGGGTTCTGTTGTTCCACCTGGAGGAGCAGTAGGACCTTCCCAATGGGGTTGCTCTTGGGGCCAGTTCCTCCACCTCTGGGGAGGCTCTGGTAGCAGCTCTGTCTGCCACCTAGGAGTTTCCCCCTGTGGGGTTTCGGTCCATCCTTTTATGCGGTCCCCTCTCCCCTTGCCTCCGCCCCTTGGGTTCCTAGTTCCGCCCCATGCGGGATTGTCCTCTGGCCAGCGGGGAGGGGTGGGGGGATAAAAGTTCTCCTGGGCCCTGACCCAAGGCCCGCTGCTTTACCCTGCTACAGTGGTAAACAATGAAGTGACAAAATTTGCAGATGATACAAAACTTCTCAAGATAGGTAAATACAAAGCAGACTGCAAAGAGTTACAAAAGGATTTCACAAAACTGGGTGACTGAGCAAGAAAATGATAGATGAAATTCAGTGTTGACAAATGCAGAGTAAGGCAGGCTGGAAAACACAATCTCAACTGTACATACAAAAAGATTGGATCTAAATTAGATGTTACCACTCAAGAAAGAGATCTTGGAGTCATTGTGGATAGTTCACTGAAAACATCAACTGAATGTGCAGCAACAATAGAAAAAAGCTAACAGAATATTAGGAACCCATTAGGAAAGGAGTAAATAATAAAACAGAAAATATAATAATGCCACTATATAAATCCATAGTATGCCCATGCCTGGAATACTGCGTGCTGTTCTAGTCACCCCATCTCAAAAAATATACATTAGCATTGGAAAAAATACAGAGAAGGACAACAAAAATTATTAAGGATATGGAACAACTTCTAGAAGAGGAGATATTAAAAAGACTGGGACTTTTCACTTTGGAAAAGAGATGACTGGGTAGGAAAGTATGATAGATATGTATGAAATCATGAATGATGTGTAAAAAGTGAATAAAATTGTTATTTACTCCTACACACAACACAAGAAACAGAGGTCACCCAATGAAAATAAAAGGCAGCAGGTTTAAGCACTTAGTATTACTGCTGTCAGAATATAGGATACAGGGCTATATAGACCATTGGTTTGACCTAGTATGGCTGTTCTTTTGGTCCCTGTGATGGGGCAGCCCCGCCCCGCACTGCAGGAACCCAGCAGACCCTGTAGGTGGATAAGGCCCCGCCCCTTAAGCCCTGCTGGGCATGCTCAGCCTGCAGTTTCCCTATAAAAGGGAGCAGCTCAGTTCAGTCAGGGCTAACCAGCAAGGAAGAAGGATCTCTGCTAGCAGCTCCTGACTTGGAGGATCTCCCACTGCAAGCAGCAGGAGAGAGAACCCTCAAAAGGAGCCAATTGGAGCTGATGTCATGGGTCAGCCACCAGGAGCCTGATCCGCAGGCACCCTCTTCAGTCCTCGGATCCCACGGAGCAGCAGCCGACAGTGACTGTGGGAGTCGAGGAGCCCAGAGATGAGCCTAGGCCAAGGGAAAATGACTGACCTGGGTAGGGAGTAGCCCAGGGGCCTGGGTTGTGGAGTTGGCAGCGGGTTGGCATGTTGTGGTCTGGCTCCCTGCCGGCCTGGTGCTGGACACCTGGTGCTGATAGGGCCCTGGACTGGGACTTGGTAGACTGGGAGGGCCTGAGTCCCCCCTACCTCGGGTGACCCATCCTGGAGGCTGCTGCCCCTATAACTGCCTTACAATGAGGGCCAGAAACTGACTCTGTGGCTGCTAGGCTGGACTGCTCTGCAAAGAGGGTGAGATACTGACTCTGTGGCTGCTAGGCCAGATGGCCTGGAGCCCAGGAGGGGGCACATTTGGCTGATAAGGTTCTGGCCACACCCTCTTGGTTTGCACACACCCCCAGACTTTCCCCACTTGGGGGGGTACTGTGGAGGGCATGGCCCGTGACAGTCCCCCATTTCTCCCTTCTCGCCATCAGTCTCTTCCCCACCATGGCAGGGGATCTGTGTGTCCCTCCTATTCCTCTCTCTGCCAGGGCAGTCCTTGGGGGGGATGAGGGGGACAAAAATGGGGTGATTGCCCAGAGCCCTGTGGTTATGTGGGCCCTGTGCTGCCCCACTGGGGCCTGCACCACTGCCGCCCTTTGGCCCGCCCACTCCCCACTGCCTTTGGCAACAAACCAAAGGCAATGATGTGGGGTGGAGTGAGAAGCCCAAAGTGGGGAAAGGAGGTCGGGGGCCCCCCACAGGCCAATTGGCCCTTGGCCCCACCTCCCTTAGGGATGCCCCTGCTCTCTGTGATATACTGGGGATTGACTCCCTTATGTCCCCCTCCCCTATATCATTGCCCTCCATTGCCCCACCCCATGCTTGGGATCTTTATATGCTTACCCATTTGTCCCTTTTCCTGTACTCCTTCTCTTACATACCAGTGATCTCCATTCCCTTCCCCAATGCCAGGGGCAGGATATGTGCCTCCCATTCCTTCCTCCCCCTACTTTCCATTATTATTATTTTTTCTTTCTTTCTGGGAGATAATTCATTCAGATGACATTCTGGATTGATTAGATGCAACATTCAAAAGTCATAGATATGTTACAGGCAAACAGAGGACTGCTATTGAGTTACATGTGAGACCTGACTTGGCTCAGTCAATAATAAGTGATAATAGTAATTGTAATCCTAATCTCTTTTTTAAAAAAAAACAGTGGTGTCCTATTTTTTTTTTTTCCTCTGAGCCAGATTCCAACATCCTTACTCACACTGAGTAGCACAAGTGGCTTACTCCACAAGTGGCCCCACTGAGGCAATAATTTTACACAAGCAAGGAATAAAACATTATGAACAGTTCTCTCTCACTGCTTCAGGATGTCAGTGCCAATATCTCAGGCCAGATCTGCCAATCCTTGGTTGCACTGAGTAGCAGTCAATCACAGTGGTAGTCCTATTGATTTCAATGGGAATACTGGCCTGCCTAAATAATTGTTACAGAATCGAAATCATAGTCCTTTAAAAAACAACTATCAAGGGTTGATTTGTCTGATATGGCATTATGTCAACTTCAGACTCAGACACAACACACACTCTGCATTTACTGAAATCCTAGCCTTTCTATAGAGCCTCTAGGGTAAACACAACTTTGAACTGCTTTTCTTTCACCTAGATTCATAAAATTATGAAACAAAGTAGTTGCTGTATTGCATTGCAATAGCTGAAATGTTTGTGCTACATTGTCTTGTAATTGCATGTAATAAATTGAAGGATACAGGGAGAAAAACAAACAATGCTTCCTAATAGGTTCAAGATACTCAGTGAGCCATATAACCAGCTCGGTGCCAACACACTAAATCCTTCCCTCTCTCCCTTCCCCAGCCGCTGTCATATTTCTGTGAGGCTTTGAAATTACAAATGATGGCATTGAGAAAAAACTGAAAAATTCAAAGATTATATATTTATAATTGTGTGCCTGCCTACCAGTACTTTCTAGAAAGCATGTATACCAAATTCAGACATGTTTTATTAGTACATCAGATAATGTTGTTACTAAATTGTATGATAATTGTAAAGGCCCACAGAAGATGGGGAATTCATAGATGACACTTTGGGAGAGTCACAGAACCGTAAATAAGGAAAAAACACTAAAGATCAGATTCTGTTGCCTTAGTCATGCTGGGTAGTTCTTTACTCCAAAAGCAAAGCCCAGTGAATCAATAGGACTAATTGTGGAGTCAAGTGTGATGATCTGGGAATCTGTCTATACAACATATGGATTCTGTGTAAAATTATGGACTCTCTCTGTGAATTTACCAAGTTGCAAACTCTATTTTCATTGTGGAGGTCAGTTGCCTTTTCTGTAGTCTCTTTACCTCCATGCAGGGTGAAATTTAAGGTGTAAAGATGCAGGACTGACTACAGAGAGCCATTAATCAAGACAGTCCTCTGTGAAAATAAAAGTATCCTAGGCAATAGACTTGAACCAGTTTTGTTACCTGGGAGACATCAGGGGCAAAGTTGCCTGGCATGAAGTCACCTGAGGAGGAAGATTTGGGAGTCACCTGTTGGAGGCATGGGAATGTTATAAAGCAGTGGTTTTCAATTTGTGGACCCCTGGGAGTCCACAGACTATGTCTAAGGTGTTTGTGAAAGGTTGTGATTACTGTAAAACAATGGTTTTCAACCTATGGTCTACAGACTCCTGGAGGTCTGCAGATTGCTAGATTTCCAAAGAGGTCCACACCTCCATTTGAAATTTCTTTAGGGGTCCGCAAATGAAAAAAAGATTGAAAAAAACACTTTAAAAAGGACAGAACTTGATCTCGTTGGAGGTCTTTATATATTTACATCAGGTCTGGGGAAATGTCAGGGCTCTGTTCAGATTCACAAGACTTAGTTACCACATCCTGTGTTTTTTGGGTCCTCTCACAGCAGTCTGCTGACAGGACAGGATGGGGCCCTCAACTGGACCTGTGACAGAAGGTACTATGCAGTTGAGTGAGGATGGCAGAATCTGATTTTAAGAAAGTACCAATTCCAACTACATTTTCAAAGAATGTGTGTAATTGTAAATGTGAGTAATTGTCCCTGTTCATACATTCACACCTTCTAAACAACTGTAGTGAATCGACCTCATCTACCTTAATTGATTTGACTTAGCTAGCACTTGCCATTATAATGCTTCATCCTGGCATGTGTATATATACCTCTCAACTGTAGTTTCCACTTCATGCATCTGACAAAGTGGGTTGGAGCCCAAGAAAGCTTATGCCCAAACAAATTTGTTAGTCTTTAAAATGCCGCAGGACTCTTGTTGTTTTTGTATGAAAGCTCATGCAATAAATACATTTCTTTGTCTTTAAAACCGCCAAAAGGACTCCTTATTTGTTTTGCTGCACTAGAGTAATACAGCTACCACTTTTGAACTAAATAACTTTGGCTATGTCTACATTTAAAAAGTCAAGTTGACTCTGTTAAGTTGACTTAACAAGTTGAGTTAACTTTTCAAGTGTAGATAGCGCCTTGGCTCCCTGCTGAGAAGGGACCTGCAGCTCCTTTCTTGACGAGACTTGCCCGACCCACACAGGTCCCGGAGAAGGGGGCGCAGGCTGGGGCTCCCTTCTTGTTGGGACCTGCACGGGTCCAGGCAAAAAGGGAGCTGCTGGGGCTTCCCTTGGAGGTTCCCCTGTCCATGGAGCACTGGAGAAGACAGCTGCGAACCTGGAGGTTCCCCTGGGGCTCCCTTGTCACCGAGCCACAGCTCGCTTCCCCCAACCCTAGGTTGACTTAAAAAATTAAGTTGACCTAGGGCATCCACACCGGTTTTAGGTTGACTTAGATCTTAAGTCGACCTAACAGGTGGTAGTTATTAAGTTGACTTAAGGACGCCCTTAAGTCAACTTAATGAAAGTCCGGTGTGGACATGGAGTTTGTGTCTTCTGAAATTTGCTATCTCATCATCAACTTCCCTCTCTTTCTAGATCATTAATACATTTGTTAAACAACACAGAACCTCGAGGTACCAGGCTGTTAACCTTTTGATATGATGAAAATTAATTATTTGTTTCTCCTTCTTGTTTCTGCCTCCTAACCCATTTTTGATCCATGACAATACTATGTCTCTCACCTCAAGAAAGCTTAGCTACTTTAGTACAGATGGTTGAAAATGTTCTGATAAGTTTTCCATCAGAAAATATTGATTGTATGGAATGGAAATATTCTGTAGAACCGTGTCAATTTGGTTGAAACTTTCAAAAGTAAAGAGGTAGGCAGGCTTCCACCTGTCCAATAGCCAACCTGTTAGGAAGTTTGTTTCCTCATGTTGCCAGCTCCCTAGCTCAGTGACTCACTGTGCTGCCCAGACAGCTTGTTGAATGCCTCCCTGAGTGCCTGGAATTTTTTTTAAAAATTCCATTTTGGTTCTTCCAGGACACAACCTTTGGAAATTTTCTGTTCTGTTGAAAATTGTGCCTTTCCAACTTTTGGTTCTAATTCAGAAATAAAATGTATTTAGAAATGCAAAATTTTCCAGTGGAATGAAATTACAATTCCTGCAGAGCTTTGTTTAGTAGCGTCTTGTCAGGGACTTTGTCAAAGTCCTTGGAGGTCTAAATAAACATGTCAGACGGTTGTCCTTTATTCATTATTTCACTGATACATTCAAAGAATTTTAAGAGATTAGTAGGACACAATTTTCCTTTGCAGAAACTGTGCATGACTGAATCATATTCATGATTATGAAAGTGTGTTGTTCTATTTTTAATTATAATTTCAATCAATTTTAATTACTATTTGAATGTAAGACACAACTTAATGAAAGGTTAGGTCAATTTAATAAGGACCACCAGTTAGGTTGACCTAAGCACAGTGCGGACGCTTAAATTCATTTAATTAGGTCAACCTAAGGGCAGTTAGGTCGACTTACTAAGTCCCTCGTCAGGGGAAGCACTTTTAAGTCGATCTAATAAGTATTATCTAATAACAGAATGATTCCTTGTCCATTAGCTTTATAATTTTAACAAGGAAAAGGAAAAGCAAGGTGGTTGTTCCAATCTTAGATAATTTTTCCAACTTCATGAAAAAGGTAGTATCAGCAGCATTATTTTGTATTTCCTGAATTTTTTATTAACAGACACATTTATTATAATTAGTAGAAACAACTTTCAGCAAATCCTCCTTTGAACTTTTAAGCTTAATTTTGATTGGAACCTCTTGGAAACATTTTTGTGTTCTCTTTCAATGAACATTCAAGCAGCTGAGTTTTATTAGCACAAATATTTGTGGAAAACACATTTTACAGTTGAGCGCTCAAACATCTGCCAAAGTCAAATTTTGAAAGGCATATTTAATTCCAAATTTTAAATTGTAATACCATGTTGCGTTAGTTAGGTCTGCATTAACTTAGGTGGAAAAAAGGGCCCCCAAAGAATCAAAGGTGTTAACACAGCCTCATCACTGTGCAACATTAAACCATTTTATTCAATATTTGGGATTTGATACCTCAGCCTGATTAGTACCATGGCAAACACATCATTAAACATAATTTTAACCTATTAGTTAAGGTACAGAAAAAGAAAGGAAAACAATTAAAACACTTAGAATCTTAAGTATTAAGAAATCTTTCATTTTAACATCTTTTGTTCCTTTTCCCTTCAACTGTACAGTGATTCAGAAAAAGGTCTGATGAACTTAGTGGAGCTTATATATGAGTATGGCAAAATATATGGACTGGAGTTGAATGTGGATAAGACAAAACTTTTTAGTGGTATGCCAGGATCCTGAAAAAACACAAATTTCAATGCACAACATAGCCATATAGCAAAATAGAAATTATTGCTACTTAGGAAGCACAATGATGGAAGATTGAATATTGAAGTCAGCCCCAGAATAGCAAGAGCAAAAGACACATTCTGGAAGAATAAACATCTGATGAGAAGGAACATAAATCTGAAGAGTAAATTATGACTTGCATTTGGTCTCTGTTAAATTACAGATGTGAAACATGGACATGCAAACAATTGGTTATAGAAACTATAATCCTTCTAATTATGGTGATATAGAAGATTTCTCAAAATAGAATGGATAGATCACATAACTAAAGAAAGAAAAGGTATTGGAGATGATTGGAACTTAGCAAATGTTACTCATAGATCATATGAAAAAAAAAAACATCATCTTAAGCCCCTTAAACTTAGATCTCCTCTGTGATCATTAGATGTTTACTGTGCATCATCAGACTGCCAAGAAAGGACCACAAGACAGAAACTGACCAGGTGAAACTAGTCATCCATAGATTTACCTTTAAGTACTAGGGCAATCTCATTCAAGAAAACTTTTGATAGAAAGGCTATTATGTAAAGGAGTAAATAACATTTCCTTATTCACTTTCTTCACCCCACTCCTGATTCTAAAGACCTCTATCATATCCCCTTAGTCATCATTTTTCCAAGCTGAAAAGTCCCAGATAAAATCTTTTATTGGACCAACTTCTATTGGTGAGACAGATTAGCTTTTGAGCTACACAGTGCTCTTTTTCAGGTCTGGGAAACGTATTCTGAGTGTCAGAATTAAATACAAGATGGAACAGGTTGTTTAGCATAAGTAGTTAACACATGTCAAGGGGGTCATTCAAGGTGAAGTGGCCTGTTAGCATCTCTTCAGCCATGGGGAAGGGAAAAAAGCTGAGTAGGGAGTGGTTGGGGACAACCTCTCTGCATAGTATGTCTTGCCTAATACCTGGAAAGAGTTCAGCTAGCTAGGTGCATCTAGGATTCAGCTGCAATAAAGAAGTACCTTCAGTTTGTGTTAGCCTGTCCATTGCTGTATAACAAAGGTATTTACATAAATGTCATCTCTGAAGATATGTCTCTTATGAAATGTTTCTTTTTCTCTATGAAATGTGTATTATATATTTCCTCAGTCCATTCCAAATTATATCTCATGCTTTGGAAAGTTTGGTTCCTGTTTTTCATGCATAAGTTAAGAAAATTCTTTTAAACACGGGGTAGTTTTGGTGGCCTATTGCTGGAGTGGGTGGGTGAGGTCTTGAGGCCTGCACTTTGCAGGAGGTCAGACTAGATGATCGTACTGATCTTAAAGTCTGAGTCTAGTCGTCTCCCATGTGGTATCAAGTCAAATGTCTTACCAAAGGTAAGCCATTTTCCAGTGAGCTATTCAGCAAGCTATTTTAAAACTCTTAGATGCAAATTATCTGAAACCTGCTTATTCAAAAATATCTAACTGAAATAGTTGATATCTCATGTCAATGACAAACAGCAACTATTTTTTCCAAAATACAGAACAAATATATTTACTGAATACTTCTGCCTTTTCTGTATTATTATTGATCATTCTACATTTTCCATCTAATAATGGACAAATACCATTGTCAGTTTCCCCTTGTGTGCCTTTTACTCTTACCACTTTTCTACAGTTTCTATCTTCTAATTTATATTCATTACTCCCAATTTCCCCTTTCTCATATATGTGTGTGTGTGTGTGTGTGTGTGTAGGAATATTATAGTTGCCTTTACCTCCCATCTAAACTAGGTTGGTTTTTTTAACTAATACAGTTTTCTTTCTCATTAGTGGAATTGTGTTTTGGGGTGTATTTAGCAAAGTGTTTTTAAACAATTCCCTATTATGATTCACATTTTTCTGATTAAATTCTTCCACCCAGCTGCCCCATAACTTTTATTCTGTGAAATGGCCCTTTTAAAATACCAACTCTCTCTCTCTCTCTCTTCTCTCTCTCTATATTCCTTCTCTAGACTTTATTCTGTTTGCACATTATAGATGTTATCAAGTCATGACACAAATACTGCTTTCACACAGATGTAAGCCCAATGACGTAAAACATGGCTATCCACAGTGGATAAGAGCATATATCATCAACTGCACCAAAATCTATAACAAAGAAATGCCTTTCTTGTAGTTTGTTGGCATTACACTTGGTTGCAGTGAAAGAGACTTCCCGAGTCAAAGCACAATTTTTGACATCGTTCTCCTTTGTAACTTCTTTTTCAGCTCTTCTTCCAGCCTTTATTAGGCTTTTGTGTGTTCCAGTATTAGTAGCAGAGATATTCTCTGGGACTGATTAAACAAAATGTCATGTTTAGATCAGAACAAGACTCTTGCATGATGACCTTTCTCAGAATGGAATTCTTCTGGGAAGGTAAGGTGAACTTAATGCAGAACTTGCTTCAAAGATCAGAAACTCAGCTGGTGCAAATTGGCATAGCTCCATTAACATAAATAAAGTTACAGTGATTTACACCAGATAAGGATCTAGCCCCGGGCATGCAGCACATGTTACAACTGAAGAACAACATTTTCTTTCTGTCTAGAATTATCAACGCAGAGGCTGAGAATATAAAATGTTTATATTTTGGAGGAAGCAAACAAAATGGCTGAGAAAAGATTTGGTTAAAATATGAAGCAAAGGGAATCTGAGGGCCTAAACAAGTCTTTAAGGAACTGTTTCCAATCTTAATTGCCCTATTATTACAGTGATATAACTCCACTGCATTCAATGTGATACTTTCAATTTATACCAGTGAAAAGGAAATCAGAATTGGGCTATACGTTTTTCATTCCTTTTCCCTCACTTCCGACTCCCAAATATTAAGAAGGAGACTGGTATCAGTTCTTCATTGTTTTGTGCTCTGTGTAGTTATATACATGCCTCCAAAATGAGGATAAATTAGATGTTAAAACACTACCCACAACATTCTCAGCCCCAAATGCATCAGTGAGGTAATCCTTCACCTGTTTAGAATCTGGGCAGACAGAGTTAAACTGCATGTCTAGCTATATAAAACATATTCTGCATTGATTTCAAGCCCCTGTATTGGAATTCAATTGCCATAATCATCCCATGCAAATTAATGATGCATTGCATTCAGCCATCTTTGGACTCCCGTGCAAAGTGAGAGCTCTGTTCTTTGCGTGCACGCATGCACACGCACACACACGCACAAGCAAATGTTGGGTATCATGACAGCTCAATTTATTACAACCACAAGGTGCACAATTAATATTTTGCACTCTGCAATTTGCACAATAATTCATTATCAGTAATGCCCTGCGCTGCCTCTTTGATAAGTATCGGCCATTGCATGCACATCTATAGACAGTAACAGCTGCAGTAGGGCATTATTCTCCATGGTCTAGTGGATCACAATGGATGGGGAATAAGGCAATGTCAGTTCTAGTCTTGTCTTTGCTGTGTGACCTTGAGCCAGCCACTTTATCTCTGTATCTCTTGTTCCCCCAAGTTATGGCTGTTTTATCTATTTAGATTATAAACTCTTAGGGCAGGGACTTTATTTATTTGTCAAAACTAGAACAAAAGGTAGCCATACCTCAGAAAGGACCCCCAGTTAATACTTTACTAGAAATAAAATAATAACATCACATGTATCTGAGTTAATGGTGAGAAGAAGAAAACATTTTATAATACTTCCTGTGTGTAAAAGAACAGTGCCCATCATTATACAGCATAATGTAAAATGGGAACTGATGCTCTGCAGCGTTGTATTTACTATTATTAGCTGCTGTGATTGTAGGTAAAAATCCACTAACAATCTTGCAGCTAAGCAAGAGACCAAAGGAAAGCACTGGTGTTCCAGATACAAACCCCAGGTGGGGATGTTGGAATATCTTATGCAAATTATGATGGACTTTTGCACAAGCAGGAGTTAGGTCATTAGGTGAACCTAAATTTGGTGTTTGCTCTCTGTTCAGTTTTTATGAAAGTTAAATGTTTTCCTATGTTGAATATAAGCAGGGGTCCAGATAGTCCATGATTTAAAGGCAGCAGAATTTGCCATGGAATCTACCTCCTGTCGCAGAATAGTGTTGCAGAATCTGATCTTTTAATCTTGTTTTTAGTCCATAGGATTGCAAAAATAACTTTGAAAATGTGAATCAAGTATGTGCAATGAAGTGATGTCTGCCTGAACCTGCAAAACCTGATGCAATAGCTCTGAGGGGTGTGAACTGCTCCATTCATCTTAACTAGGACTCTGCAAATGACATGACTCTACAACCAGGAAATCTTGCATTTTCCCAAGTTGCCATGGAATTCAACATTTCTATTGCCACCAAGCATCTGAGACTTTTGTTTCCCTGCCCTGCCAGGATCTGCCCAGAGATGTCTCTTGCTCTCCTTATTTTCCCTCATAGACAACTTACTTGGATTTTAGTGCATGTCCCTGCATTGTTCCAAGGAGCCAGGCAGCAGAAGCAGGGCCAGATTATTTTAGGGGTTTTAGAGGCTTAAACTCTGAGCCCTGGCCAAAAAGGTTCCCCAGCTCCAGCCCCTAAAACCCTGCAATAATCTGGCCCTGCTCAATGGGGGCACTGTTGGTGCTGGGGGCAGGGCCTTGGGGCCAGAGACTGGGCTCTGTACTCCTGCCCCATCCCTGGGCTGGTTGGACAAGCCCCCGGGGACAGAGTGGGGCAGGCCAGCCCCAGTTTGCTCCACCTGGGGGGTGAGGCTGGCTGGCGTACAGCACAGCCTCTGCCGCAGCTCCCAGGGCAGGACCCGGCACTGCACGCGAGTCAGCCCCTCCCCCCCACCTGCTGGGCAGACTGTCTAGAATGGGGTGAGGCAGGAGTGCCTTCTGGCCCTAGCACGGCCCCCCCAGTGACAAGGACCATGCGGGGGGGGGGGGCAGACAGAGGGGGCCCTACGGTGAGGGGCAGCCCAGGGCCCCCAGGCCAATTCATCCAGCCCTCAGCAGAGGGTTGCTATGCTAAAGCTAAAATCCAGTTTGCAGTCAGGGATGATGGAAGTCAGATGTTTAATTTGATGTGGTTGTCAGTATGGACAACAATGCAGCAGCTAAAGAGATGAGTTTTAAAGCTAGCTACAAGCTCCTTTCTTCCCCAGCATACATGAGGAGAAGAAGGGGAGGTTTTGAGCCATGTCTCCTGAACAATGACATAGAAGATATCATCTGCAGGGTGAAACAAGACCAGCAGGAGAGCAAAATGAAAAGCAAAACTTTGAAAATGTTCATCATGAGCCATAGTTGTGCAGGTGGTGAGAGGCAGGAATGAAGGGTATATTGTGACGCAATAACACCTGACTGAATGGCTGATGTCCCTGAATTCTTTGGTGGAGTACGCAGGGCCCTGAAAATATGTATCCATCTAAATATTTTTCCTTTTCAGAGTTCAGGAGGAGGCTCCTGCCCTTTACTTTTTGCAAAATGGAGATATATTTCCTTTTGGCTGGTTTTACTAAGAGTGGAAATTTCTTCCCACAGCTCTTTCCACACTTGGCAAATTGTACGCATAATAATCAGCTCAGCAGAGCGCCTAAGTGTAGACTCTATAGTGAAAACAGTGGAATATGGAAGGAATGGCTTTGTGCAGAAAACTGAACTTGTCATGGATGAAGGTGATCATCACTAGGGATATACTATACATGGAATATTCCCTCACTATCTCTGCAACAAATGAGTCTGTGCGATTGAGAGGGGAAAATCAGGCACCCAGCTGGAAGATATGTATGGACCACTTATGTGCTATTGCTGACTTCTCTACAGAGCACACTATATGTCAGTTTCATTACTCATAGTTCAGGCAGGAATATACTTTGCTTCTCACTCCTCTTCTTGTCATTCAGAACATGCAGCTGTGAGATAAACAGATGGCAGATACTGTTTTTCACACCTGTTGTTGCCAATGGCCAAATGGCAAAAAATTAACTGGATTTTTTTTTTTAAGGTTACTAAGTTTTGTTGTGGGTTTGATCTCTTTTTTGGGGTTTTCTTTTGTTTTTTCAGGTTTTTTTTAAATTTAGGTGCCATGCTTAATTTGTGCCAGGGCTTGCTAAGGCTGAGCCCCGCCACCTTTACGCATGGCAGTTTATAGCCCCAGCACCTCTGGGCTAGCTGCATCAGTTATGAATGTAAAAAAAATTGGCTTGAGCCCCAGCACCTCTTTCATTACGTATTAGCACCACAGAGGTGTATGTGTGAAGGGAGGGGGAATGATAATTTTAATTAAATGATGGGGCTGGAGAATGGAGCAGAGTACCGTAAACAATGCTCAGGAAGGAAGACTATGCAGGGGGTGCTACTTTTTTGCTTTGCATTCCTTCCCATAATGTAAGACAATCAGCAGCCATGCATCAACATGCTTTGTGGACCTCAGCCAAAGCCTAGTGTAGTTAATGGGAGTCTTTTCATTGGCATCTGTAGTTTTTGCATCAGGTTATGTATCAGTTTCTTTTGCCATTAAGGTGATTTCCCTCTTCATCCATATTTCCTCTTTTTTAAATTACTTTTTGTAGTTTTAATTGTATCAAGAAGGAGCATTCAGGGATCAGGGCCCATTGTGCTCTGCAGTAGCCACACACATAACAAAAAGATGGTGCTTGTCCAACAGATCTTACCATCTATTCATGCTCGTAATCAAGGCAAAGCATTCCTCCTAGCTCACTGGTGTTTCCATATCCGGTCTTCATTGCTCCTCAAGTCCAGTACCTCTTCACTGCCATCTTACTTAACTTCCCTGGTTTAAACAACAAGCCTCCAAGCATAGCTAACAGGAGTGATCCTCAGCAGCACTGGCGTTAGAATTTTAGAGAGGTTTGGTAAGATGATCTCTCTAATGAACTAAAAGACTCATTTAAAATAAAACAAGTCTGTGTGGTGGGGGGAGGGGAAGAAGTCCAGTTCATTCCATCAACTAAATTGAAAAACCGAACCATTTATTAAGCCATATCTTCCCCCAAATCTGGAACAGTGGAACAAGTAGTACATGAACTCTGCTAACCAGACCAGCTGTGTCCCACTGTGAAGTCTCCATATCATGTGTTGGATCACAAGCCAGTTTCACGCATGAAGTGTGGATTGTATTAAGTCTTTGTGCAGTAGCATTAAATGATATATAGGCACAGATTGTCAAAGGTGCACCTAACGTGCAGTCATTTCAGTGCGAGTTAGGCTCCTAACGAGCTCTGAGGAATTGGGCCATACGTTTTAAATAGTATGTTGTTGTATCAGCACTCAAACTATGCAGCTGTTTTAACAGGAAACATAGTTAAACTTGGCCAAAAAAAATTAAAATAAAATAACAACACATCTAAAATGTAAAGCTTTTTCTACTTCAAAGATTTAGCGCTTTTGTCCTTTCATTATGTCTCACTCTCTACTCAAGTCATACTCCTGGCTGACACTACTCTCTATGATGGAGTGATAGGTGTGTTTTAGAAACCAAAATATAAATAAATGAACACATACCCCAGAATTCCCTGCTAAGAAAAAAATAATGACTCCTCATGCTCCATCCAATACAGAGGTGCCTCAGTGGTTCCCCGAACAATAGGGTTCAGGTCAGGAAGTACCAAACTGGGGCTTCTGTAGAATCCCCATTTGCACAAGCAAAGAGAAACTTGATGTGCTTCCAGCTGTCACAGTTCCACGTAACTGTATGATTTTACAGATTATCATCACTCATCTTGTATTTTCCTGCATTAAACATTTTTTTAAAAGCCCTGCCCAAAGCTCTTGGCTTTCTTTGAATAGGGAAAGCATTCAGACTGGTTATGTTCCATTTGAAAATTTCAGACAATGCTCCGAGACTGTTTGATGAAGCCCAGTTCACACAGATCATCCAATCCAGATCATGTGCAGATACATACAACAAAATGTCAACACATCCCTAAGCAAAGTGTATTTATGGTTTTAAAAACTTAGTTTTTAAAAATATGTCTTTACTATTTTGGGTTTTTTTAGTTAACCAGAGTTATTGCAAATTGAATAAACCGTTTACAGACCTACAAAACTTGGACCAACACCAACCTTCTTATCCTCTCCATGTTTATTTAATGGGATTGTTATTACTGCGTGGCAATGCCATTTACTAAAGCAGAGAGCTCAAATATCAGGAATTTTTATAAGGTTTCTAAGATTTCTGTTGGGAATTCTTTAGAAATGGACCCTCTTTTAAAGATAACATAAGCAATACACCAAAACTGCAAAAAGTGTCATCTGCAGTGATTTTTTTAATTCACATTTCTCACCATTAAGAGATGTCCTTTTTAGCTGTACTTTACTGAACTAATAGAATTCAATAAGTAGCTGTGAGGTTATTGACAATTTTAGTTGGACATTCCAGGTAGGTATCCTGGAGAAATTATCCCAGATCTCGTATGTTAATTACAATTGGCATCTAGGTGAGTTATCAATAGGTTTCTTACCCATTGAGTTAATCACAATGTAAAACAATATTAGGGTTTTTATCATCTTTTTCAGTTGACATGTGTATCCAGAATTATGTATTAATATAAATATTTCAGGAAACTCTTGGGTGAGTAGGCCAAATAATTACACACTCTTATGCTAATTTTTATTATTTGCAACATCAGAAGTGAAATAATGAATATTCACATTATATTATACCTATGCATTCTAATAGCATTGCCTATTGAACTGTTGTATAGTAGTTCAACTCAGTGATGACATAAAATAGAACAGTCTGTCTCCTGGCATGTGAGTGGAGAAGTGAAAGTGATTCAAATGGAAAGATTTGGAATGTCATGGAGGTGACCCAGGAATACCTATTGGAGTTCATGGTACACTATACTATATATTTCATAGTATTTTTCATGCATACACTCTAACACAAAAAGTATGGCTATTGACAGCTCATATAGCTGATTGGCTTTGGAGGGAATACATGCTCTTCCATACAGAAACACTGAGTTTCAAAATACTTGGCCATTTGAGAGTTTGGGCTAACATCATTCAGATTCATATTGATATTGATATTTTAACTAATGACAAGTAGAAATATGTGAATAACATATGGTTTTGGTTTGCTGGCTGTTCTACAAAAAGAAAGTTTGGAGATGAACCAAAAATTAAATTTTTCTAAAAGGTTGTAAAATGAAAAGTTGGGGAAGGTTATATAACGGGAGGTACTCCACTATTGGCTGGGGTGTGGGCATTTTTCTCCAGATCAAGAGGAGGGAGAAAGAACCCAACATGTAGGTGCCTGATGAGGCAGGACACCCTGCCTATCTTTCTGAACTCAGCTTGTGCCTCCCCACTCCTCCACCTCACCTCAAGGACTCCCAAGGGAAGGACAAGCTAGTAAGGATCATTATGTTTAAGATGTTTGTTGTGTTCTAAATGATCTATACTCTCTGGTGCTTTATGTGATTAAATGAAAGAATAGCTGTGTTAGAAACTGCACAGAGTGTCTGCTTGTGTTAAAGACTTTACACCTACCACCCTAGAAGAGGTAAAACTAAAAGCTCACACCTTTGGGTGGGGTTCTGAGAGAGAATATTTTGAAGCTATGGGGAACTGTGAAGCGTCACCATTGAGCCCAGAACCTAGGCAGCAGGACACTGGGTTCCAGGCCTTGAGGTGAGGGAAGAGAGTGCACTTAGGAACCTAAGACTGGGACTGTATTCAGACTCCGGAGACTTGAAACACCTTAGTACAGCTGGATTCCTCACAGCAGTCTAGATTGGCCAAGAAGGGGTGCTCAGCTGAGAGCTTTGACAGGATGCACAGTGATTCAAGGCAGCTTTCCTCCCTTTGCATGTTCATATAATGGCCAGGAAGAATCAAAGTTCCTGTGCCCAAGGCAGCCTAGGAACTGATACCCAACTAATTCACTGAAGGGGTCAGGAAGAAAGAGGGCTGTGGCTCTAACCATCTATATACTAGCTAATGAAAGTGTCTGAGTGAAAGGGTTGGGGTGACTGAGTGACACCGCATAAAGAGATAGTATCATATTTAATCAGCTGGTGTGGCCAATGGCTTAGATATCAGCTTCGTAGTCAGAACTGTAGGTTGTTTCCAGATACATTTTGAATTGCTGTATGACCTTAACTTTTCTATGGCTCATGTTCCCTGTCTATCATCTGAGGACAGGACTTACAATTTTACACCACTTTGAGACTTGTAGAAGAAAAATGCTATAGATATACTAAATCTTTTTTTAATCCTCTGTGTTTTGTGGAAATACCAAGAGGCAGAATGCCTCCCAGGGCAGACCTTCACCTCCCCAAATGCAGGGTTATGTCCTTAGTAACTTGTATATTCACATTTAAGCCTTTTCCTTTTCTGGGGGTAATAAAAATCCCTTAGATTCTCCTCACATTTGTTTGAATATCTCAAGCAATCTGTCTAATTGGCTATTCAGACACTTCATTCATCCAAAAGTCAGAGTTATTCAAAACCAAACAAGCTTTATTTCGGGAGGGGGGGCACGTTACATGTACAGATAAGCATCAAAAGTAAATTTAATGACATTCATATTAGGAGGCATTTCATTTAATTTTTCAGGTTTTCTGACTTTTTTAAGCTTTTTTTCTCTGACTCAACTCAATAGTTAATTTAACAACTATGTTTTTTATTAGTTGGTTTATTAATTTCATTCTTGATGTATTCTAGGCACTTTACAAGCAAAAGAAAAGGCAAGTTTGTTATACTTAGAAAATGAAAACCAGTAGGAGCTTATTCACTGGGATAAGGCAATGCACCATGTTTATTGTGGAGAGAGAGAGAGAGAGAAATTTCAAAAGGCAAAGGAGCATTAATTAATTCTAAAAGCAAGAGAATCAGTTTAAAGAGGCAGAACAATTTCCTATTCAGTCACAATCCCCCACACACATACAGACAGAGAAAAGCAGTAAGTTTTACAGATATTATAATTACCAGCCTTGTTGCTTGTGCTCATCCACAGGCCAGGTGGCTAAGACATGAAGGTGTGGGGAGCAGGATTCTGCCAGTGATTCGATGCTCCTGGAGTACGGTTGATAGAACCAAACCCAACGTTTTCATCTTGCTGTACTCTTCTTATAGGACTCTGTTCCCATTTGAGCCTATGGGTTCTGCTTAGTCATGTTGCTTCTGTTTGATGTGATTATTGTTAAGCACTCAAGATTATAGCAAACACAACATCTCCTTGCTGTTCTTTCATCTCCATCTTTGGGCATTAATTAATTTTATTCAAGTTCTTCAACCATTTAGACTGCAAAACTTTGCTATCTTCGTTTCCCCCTTGTTCTGCAACAGTTTCAGCTGGTATCCATCTGAGGCTACTGCCTGCTCTGTTACTCCATTATCTTACATGTATAAAGAATCTTTCATTCATTCAAACCTTGATGTTTTCCTTATTTTACCTTATAAGTGAAAAGCACAGCACAGATGTTCCTTTATAATTAGTTATTTTCCTTCCTTTAAGAATTAATTATTAATTTATTATTATTAATTATTGTTAAATTTAACAGTTTAACAGCTGACTACATGAAATATTCAACTACTTGATTAGGTGAAAATACAATGAATTACAAAGTCTCAGGAGGTCTTCAAGGATTGTTACAACATATAAATTAGGTCACATAGGTCAATGTTACATAGCCATCTGATGCTTGATTACAGGACTTAAAATCAAATCATTTTAATACCATGGGCTTAGGATCTACAAGTTCCCTGCTCAAAGGGTCATAAAATCTAATTAGACAACAATGAAATGAGAAATAATGGATGGGATGCTACAGAAACCAAGTGAGTGTGTAGTAATGTTATTTAATACACGTTTACTTATTTTGTTAACTGTTCTGTGAGAAGGATAGGCTTTATAGGCCTAATGGAAGGAAGACTAAGGGATGACTTGAATTAATCATGGGCAAGTGGGGCAAGAGGACAATTCCAAGTATGGATCCTACGCTGAAGAAATTTAAGAGATGCAGTATGGTCACCTCTCACCATTTTACCATGGGTCTTGCAATAGTTGGTGTTTCTGTAGTATTATATTGGAAGGTTGACATTGGCTTGCTACTTGCTTGGTGACTCACGTAGGGAGGAGATTGCACAAATCAAGGCAAGGGATGATTAAGCCTTAGAGATGGTTTAGCATGTGGATGGAGAAAAGTTAACAAATTCTGGAGATGTGCTAGAGGAAATAGCAACTGAATTGATCTGAGAGGAGAAAGGGGAAGGAAAAATTCCACTGAAGTTGTGATCTTTTAGGATATGGATTATTTTTAAAAATGCGTGAAATAGAAAAAAATGTTTTTTAAGAATTTGAAAGACTAGAAATAGCAATGGAGAAAGATAGTGAAGGAGACTAAAGGTTTTTAATGCACTTGTTAAAATATTAACCTCCTGAAGTCATCTCAGCAAATATTTCATATCTGAGCTGGACTTGACTAGCTAGTGTACACCTGATTCTCTCCCATCACCTAGTACGGTAAGTAAACAAGATGGTAAAGGTGAACACTTTTCCTAGGTATAATATTATAATGGGACAAAGAAGAAAGAGTTGGGCCTGACCAAGCCAGAGGAATAATCCCAGAAAAATCTAGTGTGCCATTTGGTACAAAATGACACAGTCATGGGATTAGATAAAATTATTAAGTAACATTTTTATTGAGGTAAGTGTACAAGGAAAGATCAAATTGTTTAGAGTACAAATACTGGGGCAACCGTCAGTAAAAGAAGAGAGGAGAGGAAAAGGTGGAGCGACAGTAAAGATGTGCCTAGCTCTAACAGCAATAAAAATTACTGCATTTATTTAGTCATGTTCCTACGAACAGGGGAGGTTCTGGATGATTAGAAAAAGGCAAATATAGTACCTATCTTCAAGAAAGGGAAAAAGGAGGCTTCGAGGAGCTACAGACCAATCAGTCATACCTCAATCCCTAGAAAAATCATGGAGCAGGTCCTCAAAGAATCCATTCTGATACACTTGGAAGAAAATAGAGTGATCAGGAACAGTCAGCTGGGATTCACCAAGGGCAAATCTTGCCTGACCAACCTGATTGCCTTCTATTATGAGATGACTGGATTTGTGGATGTGGGAATAGCTGTCGACATGATATACCTCAACTTTAGCAAAACTTTTGATACGGTTTCCCACAGCATTCTTGTTGGCAAGTTAAGAAAGTATGGGTTGGACGAGTGGACCATAAGGTGGATAGAAAACTGGCTAGATCATCGGGCTCAGCAGGTAGGAATCAATGGCGCAATGTCTAGTTGGCAACCAGTAATGAGTGGAGTACCCCAGGGATCAGTCCTGGGACTGGTTCTGTTCAACATCTTCATTAATGATCTGGATGATGGGATAGATTGCACACTCAGTAAGTTTGTGGATGACATCAAGCTGGGGGGACTGGTAGACATGCTGGAGGGCAGGGACAGGATTCAGGAAGACCTAGACAAATTGGAGCATTGGGCCAAAAGAAATCTCTTACGAGGAGCAGCTGAAGGAACTAGGCTTATTTAGTCTGCAGAATAGAAGACTGAGGGGGGATTTGATAGCAACCTTCAACTACTTGAAGGGGTACTCCAGAGAGGGGGGAGCTAAGCTGTTCTCAGTAGTAACAGAGTACAGAACAAGGAGGAATGGTTTCAAGTTGCAGCTGAGGAGGTTGAGGTTGGATATTAGGGAAAAACTTTCTCACTAGGAGGGTGGTGAAGCATTGGAATGGGTTAACTCGGGAGGTGGTGTAATTTCCATCTTTGGAAACATTTAAGGCCCAGTAACTATGTCTACACTTACTAAAGTTAGTTTGAATTAGTTAATTTGAACTAACTAATTCGAACTAATTTTAGTTAGTTCAAATTAATTTAATTCGAACTAGCATGGCCCCACTAGAATGCTAGTTCGAACTAAGCAAGTGCCATGCATGGCACTTGCTTAGTTCGAATTATTCAATTGCATTAAGGTCAATGTGCTGGTTAGTTCGAACTAAGCGCTTAGTTCAAACTAACATGGCCACATTGGGTTAATTTGAACTAACTAGTTCGAATTAACCGTTAGTTCAAAAGTATAATTTAATTTATTAGTTTGAATTAAGGAAGCCCTTAATTCAAACTAATGAAAGCCTAGTGTGGCCAAGGTTTAAGTTAGTTCAAATTAAGCTTCCTTAATTCGAACTAACTTGCCAGTGCAGACATAGCCAGTTAGACAAAACCCTAGCTGGGATGTTTTAGTGGGAGTGGTCCTGCTTTTAGCAGGGGGTTGGACTAGATGACCTCATGAGGTCCCTTCCAACCCTAAGATTCTATGATTTATTCTATGTTCTGGCAGCAAAGTGGATTTGAATGGGTGGAAAATTCCTTTCAAGATCCAGCTGCTTGAGAAAATCGTTTGAGCCAAGAGCAATCCTAAAGGATTTCTTCAGTCTTATCATGGCACAAATGTCAGTGGCAGGCACATGTCAGCTCTTTCTCCCATTTCTAGTGTTGCAAATTACCACATGAATCAGCATTGCTGATGATAGGTTTGCTCTGGATCTAACTCTCCTCAAATGCTTCATCAAAGTATTTTCTTATAACACAAATGAAGTATAATTAAAATTGTATAATTATAAAAATATTACCTCATTACTCATAGACTTTAAGGTCAGAAGGGACCAGTACGATCATCTAGTCTGACCTCCTGCAAAATGCAGGCCTCAAGACCTCACCCACCCACTCCTGCAATAGGCCACCAACCTATGACTGAATTATTTACCTCCTTAAATCATGATTTAAGGACTTAAGATACAGAGAATTCACCGGTAGGTGAACCATGCCCTGTGCTACAGAGGAAGGCGAAAAACCCCCAGAGCCCAGGCCAATCAGCCCTGGGGGAAAATTCCTTCCCGACCCCAAATATGGCAATCAGTTAAACCCTGAGCACGTGGGCAAGCCTCAACAGCCTGTTATCCAAGAAATAATTCTCTGTAATAACTCAGAACCCACCCCACGTACTCTCCCCTCTTAGGCCACTTGTAAATCCACCACATGTAGCCAAATATCAGTCAATTTCCAAAATAGGATAATCATACCATCCCCTCCATAAATTTATCAAGCTCAGATTTGAAAGCAGTTATGGTTTTTGCCCCCACAACTCCCCTTGGAAGGTTATTCCAGAACTTTACACCTCTAATGGTTAGAAACCTGCATTAGTGTTAACTGAGGTTATAAGTACAAAAGAAAAGGAGAATATAAGGTATTCCTAATACGACATTTATAGCCAAAGTGTGGGATATTCAGAAGCACCTCATGGACTTAAAAACACTAGTCCTATTGAAAATCAAGTCAATTATTTTTTTCCTTGCGATTGTGGTTTCAGTAAAAATCAGAGAAGCTTAGTTAGTTCATTCTAATAGGCATTATAGTCTGCTACTGTCACAAGAATATTTTGTGAAAGACTGTTTTTCCTCAATAAAATGTGCAGATTTTTTCCCTGTCAATCACCACCAGCAACAACTAATTCATAACCAACAACCATGAATTTATTGTATATGCCCTATAAAATTGATTGAAACAAAACATTTTAAATTCTCTCATTTTGTAGCCTTTGCTTATATTTCTTGTTTATTGCTTATATTTAGGCCTAGGTTACATGCATATATTTTATTATACATGTATATCTTTCTTGATAAATTTAAAAAATCCTAATCTTATAGAGGTATACTTAGCATAAATAGGTAAATTAGCATAACTTTAGTATTAGCAGCTAAAATGCAAGGGACCTACAGGCCGCATTGTAAAATTTTTATAAATTTCCAGGATGAGTCTGTATGTAACAGCTTTGCAATATATAGGTGGATGTGAAGTTAAAAATATGAAAGAGTAGGTCTTGTTTCCGTGTGATCAGCCATATCAGTTCTTCATATAATATGGGTGAAAGGTAACTAACAATTTTAGTGAAGTCTTTGACTTTCCAATATAACACCACAAAACCCACAAAATAAGTAAACAAACTAGGGAAAGATGACATGGAATATTCTGGTAGAGAAAATACATCAATTGTATACATGAACCCCTTCACCAATAATCTGAAAGTACCCTGACAATTTCTGGAGTAAGGGCCCATATTTGGGTAAGGAAATATGAAATCATTTGGTTTATTTTTAGAGGGGTATAAAGGTATAGAATCTGTAATGTGTAAGAAAGAGGTATTTAAGTCCCTAAAATCTGGTAAGCTACAACGCTTCCATATCTTTCACCCTGAGCTCAGTGTCTAACTTTCAGCTTTCTTCCTTAACTTTCTTCTTTTACTTTCTTCTTTTATTTTAATTAAGTTTTAGTTAAGTTTGCTTAAGATTATTAGAGCCTACACTCTTCATTTCAATGTTTGTATCCTAAGGGAGTGTAAGTATAAACTATTTATAAATTGCTTTATAAAATATATAGATTTAGTGTTAAGTTGTTAACTGTTTAAGGTTTGTATAACACCCTGTTAAGTTTATTGTATTGTATTTGATTATTTAATTATTTTATTGTTTTATGTTTATGCTTTTGGTAATAAAAAGTGTTATAAAATGTATTAAGAATCCTTTGTAATCCTAATTGTTCTTTTGGGGAAGTCCTTATTTGTAATTTTATCTGTGGCTGGATCTGACTAGAGCCCTCTTCTGTAACAATCAGGCAAATCATTAATTCAAGTCTTCAAAATTCCAAATTTATCCCCTAATCCAGTCAACAATTTATTCTAGCAACAAGAATAACCATTTCATATTTAGTATGTCATATAAAATGGTCTGAAAGAGCTTTACAGATCTATAAAAGAATCCAGAAAAAGCAGTACAAAAAGATAAAAGAAAACAAATAGGTCTTCCTTGATTCTTCAGCTGGAATTTAAAGACATACGACTTTGCTTACCAAACCACATTTTATTCTTTTCAAAGTATTTGGAAGATGCAAAAAGACATGTTGATTCTGGATGTGGTAGTGCTTTTATAAGGATTTACTTGATATCATTTCTTTTGCCTGATCTTCTAAGTTTTAGAAATTCACCTTGCTTACCCCACTTCAAATCCCAGTGAAAACCTAACAAGGTAGAAAAAGGGTTTCAGAGTTTGGAATACCTAGTAACATTTTTAGAATGTTTACAATTCCTTTTATTCCTGACATTGTATTTTTAAATAATGTTGGTGCACAGATGGTAGCAATGTACAGAATCCCTTGGAGAAAGCAATCAGGTAAGTTAATTTATCAATACAACAACTAATTTCAGATGCAGAAATATGGAATGTGAACATGGAAAAATATGCTTTTTTCACACACAACTTTTCTCTGCTGTAGTATCTTATTAGGTGTTTTTTCAAGGAGTGCATACTACAATTAAACCAATCAAGTGTTTCAAAATAATTAATAACATTTACCTCATTCACTTGTATTTATTATTGACTAAATTGTGCCTTTCTGCATAGTGTGTTAAAAAGGAGAGGTGCAGAACTGAACAGTTCCAGAAGGAAAATCAAGAGGCAAAATGTCTCCTGGGGTTGTCTGGCATTCAGGGAAAATGCACACACACAACTGCCTCCCTTGATAGGGTGCAGTTTGTCAAAGGGTGTCATGTTAGCTCTCTGCTGAAAACCTATTTCACATTGATTATCATCTTCATAATGGATGCCTGTTTAGAGATTGAGCAAAATGCTGATCAAGAGATCATGAAGCCTCCAGGGAAGTTTCTCTACAAGAAAAAAACAAGCAGCAAGAGTTACCCTGTTTAAAAGTTCATTAGAACTATATCTGAGGAATCAGAGGTACATCCCAGTTTATTTCACCTAGGAGACAAACTGCCAGTTGATTTGTCCCACAAATGGAGAATCACAGCTGGTCTGACTGTTCAATGCTGGAAGAGACCCTTTGCATGAAGTAAACTTTATGAGACAAGAGACTCATTAGCTAAGTTTAGGCCCTAGAATGTGTGCTGTGACTTTATTCCATATGTAACCACTTGTTTCCACTAATTCTACTTGCATCTTCTCAAATGTCAATTCTTTTTAGAAGAACTTTTACATTTATTGTCACTATAAACACATATAAGAGCCATACACTGTGAACAGTGGAGGTGCGCAGGTATCAATGGTAAGTTGAGGTGTGCTGTTCCTTTGGCAATAGTGAATTTGTGAATGCTGTGAGTATCCAGTGGTCACTACACACTCCCAGGAAACACTTGGAGCGCTTGAGGGTTGGAGGGTGCCTACTGCTTTCTTGGAGAGGGACAGCAGAGCCTGTGCAGGCTGAAAGGGGAATGTTGGTATTCCCTCATGCTGGTGGAGATAGGGAGCTGACTTCTGGAAGACACAGACAAGGCTTCCTCACACGAAGGCCAGATAGTAATGAGGTAGCTCACAGCCCTACATGCCCCTGGGAAACGTCACAGCATTGCAGGGGAGGATGAGAGACAGTGCAGGTCACGGCAGTGGGGAGAGCAGGCAGCACTCTTTCTTCTATTCCATGGCGAGGGAGGGGGCAGCACCAGCTTATTAGTGAGTAGGCTGGACTTGTGTGTGTGGTATGGGGTTTGGCTGCATCTCCATGGCTACTTTCTGACATCTCACCCTGGGGTTTCCTGTGTCCTCAAAGTTGAAAAATAAGGGGCTGTAAATCCAGACATCTCCATTCTAAACCTCCTTCTCCTGGCACTGACGTGGTAGGTGACGATGAGGAAGATGGTCAAGCCAATGTTTTCAAAAGTGGCCACTGATGCCATGTGACTTAGTTTCTGGACACCCAACTTGAGAAACTTCTGGTCTGCTTTTTGAAAATTGGGTCCTTAACCCTTGTAAACCTCTGTTTCCCTAGCTGTACACCAGTAGTTAAAGTATAATTTGACGGGCCCCGGAACTCTCCTAATCTCCAGGCCCCCTTCCCGTATTGTCTGGGCCCCCTTCATGCCTGTGTGGGCCCTAGCCCAGGTAGGCATTTGCAGTACCACATGCATCGGTTATTGCTCCATAAAAATATTTATAATTTTATATGGAATTTATGTCTATAGCAATTATTGTCACAAACTAGCAAACACTGCATAACACAATAAGTATTGTGATTAGCAGCGGTGGGGTGTAGGACTTGCCAGCAGCCAGGGCAGGGCAGAACATGCGTTCCGCCGAATTTTTCTATTTTTAGGGGCCCCAGAACTCCGGCCCCCTCAAATTTGGGGGCCCCGGAACTGCGTTCCAGTGAGTTCTCCCTTACTTTAACCCCTGCTATACACTGAAAGCAGTAATATTTATTTGTTTCGCACAACTGTTCTGACTTCAATGAAAATTATAAATAAGGCCAAAACAGTGGCGGAAGTGAATCTATAGCTCAGAACCTCCCAAACATTAGTGCTACTTGTACATACACAATTCTGCATACATTCTCTCCTGTGCAAATGACAGAATTTACATGTTCAAACTACACTAACATGCACACATGAGTTTTGCGTGAGTTATTTGCATATCCAGGTAACTTGTACATGTATGAATGGACAATGGGATGGGATCTCTTTGAAAAATTTGGTCCAATTGTGTAAAAAATGAGAAATTGGGTTATAACTAAATGTTCTTTTTTTAGTGTTTTGAGTAATAATTCAATTAATTTGAGTATATTTTATAATAGTTACTAGTGTTGATTCAAATCTGAATATCCTACATGTGTCTGCATGTCTCTGTTGAACCTACAAATACACAAGATAAAATTATTCAGAATGTTACTTTAAGCAGTTTACTTACTCTTTTTATATTTGATAGGGTCTAGTTCATAGTTCTGAGAGCTTCTGTTCCCTTTGCAGTACCTTTAGCCCCTCCATTTTTCATTTCTATCTAAAAATCAGTCAGCATCATCAAATTATTTCCAAGATTTAGCATAAAATAATTAAACATAACAGAAGAGGTTTCCCATATGTCTCATTTCTGTATTAATGAACAGTTTCAAGAACAACAAGTTCTGATATTGTAAGTAAGAATATAAAATGCAAACTTTGTACTTAAACTGCTTAATTTATAGATGTAGTATTTTAAAAAGTCTGATGAGGCTGCCATTGAAATCAGTGAACAGACTCCCAGTGAATTCAGTGGGCTTTGGATTAGACCCTTTCAGACTTCTTTGTTCCTAGGCTGAATCCAGCTTCCATTGAAAACAACAACAAAGCTCTCAATGACAGCTAGACAGAGCCCTCAGTGTGTACTAGATTTATTAATGTTGCTGTAAATGATAGTGTAATTTCCTCTGAAGTCCTTTTATCTCTGAGCTAATTTTATTCCTGTGCTCACTGGCACTCAGTGTGACTGTACAATCTGTCATTGGAGTAACTTCACCAAGTCAATATGCTTACTATAAATCTTCCTTTAATCAGTGATCTTTTTAAAATCCAGTTTATTCCCTGATAGAAGTAGATGAAGTGTATCCCCTGACAAACGTAGATGAAGTTATTAATTATGAAAGAGAAATTGTTGCTTCTTATTCAAGATGTGTCTCAAGGACTATGTCTACACTAGCAAAGTTAAGTTGACTTTGTTAAGTTGACTTAATAAGGTGGACTTTAAGTCGACTTAAAGTCCACCTTATTAAGTCTATTTAACAAAGTCGACTTAACTTTTCTAGTGTAGATATATCCCTTGCATAAGTGTTTCTGTAACACTAAGGCTATGTCTACACTTGCACTTTTAAGTCGACTTTAATTAAGTCGACTTAGTTAAGTCGACTTAAAGTCGACTTAGTTAAGTCGACTTTATTTTGTTTAAGTCGACTTAAGCAAGCTACTTAAGTCGACTTAAGCAAAGTGTAGTGTAGACGCAGGGGCATTTAAGTCGACTTAAGCCAAGCTTAAGTCGACTTAATTTACCAGTGTAGACGCAGCCTAAGACACTTGGGTTCAAATCATATTAAACTTTATTATTTTCCTATAACAAATACTTTGTAATAATAACAGAAAGATTGATTGCCAAGGAGGATCAGAAGTTGTAATTGCACAGTATTAGGTGCATGAGTATGGCAACGAATATTACCTGGACAAATATGGAAGAAATACTGGCTAAATCTCCAACATTTATTACATCTTCCACTCCTATTCTAGATTTCTGACTTTCACCCCAGCACTGAGATTTGGCTCCCATATCTATCATTTTCACTGACACAGCTATCACCATGCCTGTTCATGCTCCCTCTATGAACCAAACCAAAATAGGGCTTCCCTTCTTTTCTGGCCATGGGCTCAGTGACAGATGAAACCTGTCTCTCTTTATCCTGTTTACATGTTTAGCAATTTTGAGAACCATTTCTCTAAGTCTACCAGAACATGACCATTCCCACAGTCAGGCCTACAGTCATCCCTCTAGATATCAAAACAAAGAAGGAATCATGTGACATTTTTTAGGACTAACAAATTTATTTGTCACATGAGCTTTCATCAGTAAAATCCCACTTCATCAGATACATGAAATGGAAAACTACAGTATATGTGATGTGAGATTGAAATCCTTTCCTTAGTAGACAGGATTTTAATAGAATTCACTTAACGTTATTGCTTAATGTTTCAAATGTTTTCAGATTGCTCATGTCTTAAGTTTCTCTCATAACTGTGGAGATCTATCGCATGAAGCAAACAGAGTTCAAACTGAGTTCTTTGTCTGAAGTTTTGAGTACATCATCATCCTCTTTGACTGTGGACTGTAAATTGGATAATGCAGGTTTTCTGTATTCTTCTGTCCTATCACAGGCCCTACCTATCTCCCCAAATTCTCTGGGGACATAGTGGATCAGTGCCTTAAATCCACGAGGTTTTGATGAACACTAATCTTCGATGGGACAAACTTTCTCTGACTAATGATTGAAACAAGAAGTTCAGGATGTGACAAAAGTGTCTCTGAAATCTAAAAATATAAAATCCCAATTCCTTTGCATCACAAATGGATTTTAGTAATAAGGGGACCGATAATAAAACAAAAAAAAATATTTTTACTAGATTTAAACGTTATTTATATAATAGTGACACAACTCTCAAATTATTTTTAAATGGACACTGACAAAATATTTTAACCACACACGCACAGCAGTTAAATAAGCCTTTAAAGAAGAACAGTATAATATGAGGTTTTAATTTAGATTTTGCTGATTTTTTTTCATATTTTTCCCCATAACAAATTATTTTAAAAAGGGGTCAATAATGTATAGGTCTTACATATTAAAAAGAAAACATATAATTCACTGTCATAGTATATGCAAAAAGTTGTTTTTTCCATTTAACTTTGTATATGGCCAAAATGTTTTTTGAAAATACCAAATTTTACTTCTGGAACTCATTGTCTTCACATCTTCTGGCCAACACTAACAGGGTTCAAAAAAGAACTATATAAGTTCATGGAGGATTGGTCCATCAATGGTTTCAACCCCATCCTCTAGGTATCTTCTGACTGCCACAAGCTGGAAGTGGACCATAATAGATAGATCACTCGATGACTATCTGTACCGTTCATTCCCTCTGAAACACCTGGCATTGTCCACTGTGGGATGATAGGATAAAGGGCTAGATGGACCACTGGTCTGAATTGCCATTCTTATGTTCTTATCCTCAAAGTTAATTTTCATGAAATAATTGAGTTTTGCCCTGTGGACAACAAGCATATATAACAGAACCCTGTTATACCCATCAGCAAGTGGTGAGGCCATCATGGTCCTCTCTGTTGATGGAGTAAAGTAGAACTAGAAAGGAATCAACATAATAAATACTCATCATCATAATACAATGAAATCATATACACCACTGTGAATGGCATGGAAAATATAGTGATCTGAGTATTAGGACAAATCCTTCTAGAGTTTTAGAAGGGGATAAATTCATTTATGAGTAGTCTTAGTGAAGCCAATGGGTCAACACACATGAGTAAAGTTATTCACTTGTACAAGTGTGTCATGGTCAGACCTGTTGCTCAGGATTGCTGATGGGCCAAAAAATGCCCAGTTAAATGACAGACTTCAAATCCATTTCTGCTGTTTAGGGGCACCAGAATTCTTCTCAAAACATTTGGCCCAGGTCTGGAACTAGCCATGCTGAAAAAAACTATGGTTCATTCTTTATAACCTGATTTTTAAACCTGATATTCTCTTGGTATGTAGAGAATTCACGCTTGTAACTTCTTCATATATTGAGGAAAAATAATGCTACTTTATAGCCATGATGTTTCTTCTGTCTACTGCAATATCCACCTTGAGCTTCTATGGTGTTTTCTAATACAATTTTATTAACTTATTATTATTTGCATTTTATTTTGTTATTGCTGCTGCAAATGTGATTGTGTCAATATATAAATTCCTCACTAAATTTTTAAAATCCCTTTGTGTGACAGAGTTGGAAATGTTGACCTAAGCATGGTCTGAATGTCCTGCCAAGCTATCTTACTCACTTAAATGCAGCCCAACTCTTTTGCGATTGGGGACCATCACCATGAGATGGCTGTTTGGTTGCTTGTATGGGACCAGTTGAGCTCCGATCCTGCAAGCACTTAAGCACATTCTTAACTTTAAGCACATGTGTGGGGTGGGGAACAGGTATCTGGGCCAGGACCATATTTGCATGAGCACGTTTAGGTCCCAGCATGAAAAGCCCAGTGAGGACACAGGAGCCTGTAGGTCGACTTCGACTTCCTTAAGTCGACCTAAGGCTCCAGTGTGGACGTACCCTAGGAACTAAGAATTAGAGATTAGGGCGGAACCTCAAGAGACTGACCTACAGAGGTCATAGTAGAGAACCATGTGGTAGCAGAAGGTGATAGGGTACAGTAGGATAGCTAGTGAAGGGCTATTATTAGAGCGGATGATGAGGGGTGGCCAGTGAGGCAATGAATGGCCGGCAGACTAGCCGGCAGAGTGACAGGCAATCAGAGAGAGTCAGCTAACAGAATGGCCAGAATGTAGTGGCTAGACAATAGAATGAGTAAGGTGCCTTCCTTTTCCTCTCCCACCAATCAGGGTGAGAGACGAATGCTTCACCTCCATCCCTAGGATCTGGTTCTATACTGACTATGGACACCTGTGAGTAGAGTGCTGTGAAGGGAGGGACACATTAAAAGAACTTTTTGTTGCTGCCCTATGTTCTCTAGAATGGGTGTTTTGCTCATGGTTTTACGCGTGTGAATCCTGCTTGCAGCATTTTCACAAGTTAATGCCGTGTTACTTTCCCCCTTTTATTAAAACTCTTTTCTACACTCATTCTCTGTACTTGTGAAAGGGGAAGTATTGCCTCTAGACACACTCAAAGTGTGGCATGTAATTATCCCAGGTTACTGGGTGAGAGCTCTAGCCGGTTTTGTGTTGTATTGTTGGAAAGAACCCGTAGGTATTGACCCCAACCTTTGTTGCTGCCGACTCTGACTGACAAAAGGGTTATATATAAAAGTTAAATATTGTTTTTTTCCATGTTATCGTAGTATGCAGTTCCATTATAAGTTGCCATCTGTAATATAATCAAAGGAAAATTGGTTGGAAACCTTACTGTAGTCCAAGGAGCATTCCTTTTTACATGAATTTACTGACTTTAACAGAGTTTAGACTCCCTGGCTCGATTTGCAGTTTTCAGAAATGCTAGGAAAGACTGAGTCAGAAAAGAACTGGGATGTTTCTGGGATGTCCCCTAAACTTACCATTTTTTACAAGGGTGTGTAGTATCATCAGAAATGCTCCCCTATTAAGTTAGAATCTTTCAGTTGTTTTATTATGCAAGTCCACTTCACCTCACTTCAAACCACAGTTTCTATTGCAACCTTTTCTTTTGCTAGGTAATGCTATTACCAATTTCTAACTTAATAAATGAAGAGGGAAAAGCATATATTAGATCAATTTATTTCGCTCCCTTGATTTCTTTTTATTGCCTGGATTTCTGACTTTATTTATTTATTTATTGTTATATCACCCTAGTCTTGGAGCAGGACTCCATCACGCAAGGCAAATGCAGACCAAAAAAACAGTCTCTGCCTTTCAGAGCTTACAACCTATATACAAAAACAAAATGAGAGACAACAGGTGAAAAGAGGAGTGCAATAAGACAATATTAGTCATCATGATGACAATGGTTAGACTGCAGATGTACAGAAACCACTGCCTAAGTTTTTTTCCCTAGGTCTCATAGCAAAGGAGAGCTTTAAAGCAGGAGAAGGAGGTAACTGTGCACATGTTTGCTGGCCATTCCGCCCAAGCCTGAAAAGCAGCATGGGGGGAAAAACACAAAGGTGTTTGAAAATTTAACTAGTGAGCAATGAGTTGCTTTGCTCAACAAATAGAGCAATCAGCATTGTATCTAAAACCAGTGCCTCATTTGCACCCTGTGCTCATTAGTATTTGCTTTTGTTTCCATGATCATTTACTTTGTGGCACATTGTGGTTTAAATCTAGCCCGCACCAGCCTTAAGTGAACTAATGTCCATGTGGACATGTTGCTGCACACCAACAGTTCCTACTACACTTTGATCTACTTGTGTTTCAAAGTGGGAGAGATCAAAGAAGACAAGGAAACTGTTAGTGAATGGCAGCAGGGACACAGTTCATAACAAGCGAGTGCAGAGTAGATTTATGCCCCAGCTTGCCGTGAACTAAGAGTTCATGTACACAGAGTTAGATTCTATAAAATAACGTACAACAGACAGTGAATGTAGACTTGAGCAAAGACGTATTGTTTGAACTTCCACTTACATCATATTTATAAAGCAGTACGAGTGCTGCAGGGATGGGAATGAGCTAAGGGAAATGGAAATAGGAGATGGGATCTTTCATGTCTATCTTACTCACTTAAATGCAGCCCAACTCTTTTCTGACTGGAGACCATTACCATGAGAAGGCTGTTTGGTTGCTTGTATGGGACCAGTTGAGCTCTGATCCTGCAAGCACTTAAGCACATTCTTAACTTTAAGCACACGTGTAGTTCTGATGGGTTTTTGCAGGATCAAGCCGTAGTAATTTCAGTGCAGCTCCTGGTGGACAGGTTTCCACATCAGACACACCACTAAAGCAGAGAGGCCAAGGATATGGAGCTGGTTGGATGGGTTGTGAAGCTTGAACTTCAGAGGTCTATGTAGTACCTGTAAAAGATCTCCAGTGCTGCCAAGACAGGACTGAGGTTTGAGGCATTCATCCCAGTTTTATTTTGTTTGGGGGGGAATATTTTAATCCTTATATTTCTAATACTTTTTATAATTAACTCTTGCAATTTTCTGCTTGTTTTTTAATCATCAAATCTTTTCCTCTTTTTTTTTAACTTTGAGTCATTGAAATAGTCTTTTTCCAGTCTTGTAAATGACAGTAGCCCTGGCCTCCTCTGATTTATTTAAATCCCACATTTTAAGTTTATAAATGAATGGTTTTTGCCATTTCTATTTCTGATTCTTCTGCAATCTTCAGATTTCACTGGTTGAGTGTGTGTGTGTGTGGTTTTGGTTTGGTTTTTTTTCCGCAAATGACACAATCAAAATTGCCAACTCTCATATCTGGAACCACTTTCTTTTAAGTGTGATGCAGTGGTGTAAGCCATGTCACAGTTAAGATGGAAATTAGGTCTCCATTTAAGACAACTTTCATCCCATTCCTCAACATCCAGACAATTCCTTGAAATTGTATATGTCACAAAAAAGTTATTGGACCAGATCCCTTTGGGCCACACAGGATGGAAAGCTGACTTAAACTCCCATCTGAGGGCCTCTTTTATGTAAGAAATTCCTTGGGTGGTGTAAAGGCAATGTAGCCCATTCCATCCATACACACTTGACGCCCCTCAAGCATGGGGTGAGTGTCACTGATGGAACCCTCAAGTGATGCCCAAAGGCATCTTTAAGACCCATTTGTACTGCTAGGGCAGTGCTAAGGATGTTTAGGAGGGACTAAGAATCTGGCCAGGAATCAGCCTGTGGAAGTGGTAGTACATAGCTGCTTTGCCCCAGGAGGATCTTCAAGAATAAATTATGCCTCACAGAGCTACATTGCATCCTTTGCTCCCCCTTGTCTCTATGTTCTAGATGTGGAAGTAAATCACTTCACACCCTTTCATAAATACAGTTTACTCCTCTCATCACTTGCACCTATCAAGTTACTCTGGCCCAGCTTCTACTTGGTGAACACTCATGCTCTTCTCCCTTTCCCCTCCTCCATGGTTGAAGCCATAATCTGAGCAGTCAAGCAGGGAAATAAATGGGAGACCTTACTTTCCCCTTATCCTGCGTGCAGCAGAGCAAGATCTAGAGCGAATCTAGCCCAATATAAGCAATCAGTAATGTGCAATTGATTTTCTTTGCATAACAACAACAACAACAAAGAACACGGGACAAAATTAGGGTAGCTTGGGCTGTATAAATGGGATGCAAGTGATGAATCTGTCTATATATGTCCCCCATCATCAGCACCTGAAGTCCCAACAAATATGCTGACTAGGTCCCCTGCATATTTTCAAAGATTCATGTAAAGAAAGTGTAATACTCTATGGGGGAGCAGCGGTTTAATTGGAGTCCTATAAACTATGCTTTCTATGTTACCTTGCCTTAAAATGTTTTTGTTTGGGAATCTGTCATACAATTTATACCGTATAAAGGTATGAGCAGAAGTTTGATAGTACCAATTGGCGTAACAATCACCTAAAAATCCACTTCAAGATTTGCTACTCAGTTGTGTCCTTTACAGACTGAAAGACTTTAAAAGAATTATTGAAGAAGACTCACATGAAGTTTGTGAAAGGACTTGTATGGAGATATTGGTCCTGTATTTTGTTGTAGTGGGTCTGTGTAATTTTTGTCTTGCATAGCTTGCTTATCAATGCTAGGGTGAATAGTCACCCAGTTCATCTTCAAGTTCCTTTTCCACCTCCTCTACTGTATTGATAAGAGAATGGGGTGCAGCAATGCCAGAACCATCTGCAAAAACCCAACAACTCACACTTCATGAAATGCTATAATGGAAAAAAAATGTTATTCCAAACCACACTGAGGTTCTGGGATTAATTCAATTTATAACATGCAAGATACTGCTGCTGCAGACCTCTTTTTTCTTTCCATTGTGGAAAGTCATAGATTTTGCAGTTGGTGTAGCATGGAAAACCAGGTTCCCACACACCAGTATCTATAGTCTCCCTTATAAATTTACCAAACATGCAAGAACTTCTTAAAAAACAAGGTCAGGCTTGAGGAAACAGTTGGAGTAATGCACTTCAAATCACCATAGAGGTGACATTTCTAAGTTAATTGTTGTGCAATTGGCTCAGTGCTAGTAGACCCTTCATTTCCAATTGCTATTATGATGGTGGCATAAAAAAACCACAACTGAAATAAGGATGGCCTTTGTGCTAGGTACTCTATGCTACAGCAGGATAAATAGCTGCTTTTTCAATTCACTGGCAATTAAGAAACATTTTTTTTTAAAAATCATTTCTGGTCAAATCAAATGCTTTCTTTGATCAGAAATGCAATATTTCATTTCAATTCTGAGCATTTTTTAAATTTTTTTCAATAAAACTGAAGCAATTTTAGAAACGAAAAGTCATTTTCAATGGAGAAATTGAAACTGTACATCTTGGTTTGAAAATTCTGAAAAAAAATGTTTCTAGTTTTCTGGAATTGTTGTTGTTTTGACATAAACAATTTGGCAAAACCTATAAAAATTCATGAAATACTTTGGTCTTGCTGAAACTTCCCCCCCATCATGAAGAGTTTACAATCAAAATAAACAAGACAGACAAAGAGTCTAAGGGGAAAAATAGGCAAAGTGACTCGTTGTCAGTAGTTCCAGCTCTTGCCCAAGGTCATTCAGCTGGTCAGTGGAAAAGTCAGAACTAGAACACTTCTTTCCTTCGTCTTAGTGTAAGGCTGCATCCCTTGGACTATACCACCTCTCTGGCACTCAAGGGATATAGCTTCACTCATTGGTTAAAAATGACCAAATGTCATTATGTGTATGCAGCATTATTGTACCCATGGTGAGCCCAGGATATTAGAGAGACAAGGTGGATGAGGTAGTATGTTTTATTGGACCAATTTCTGTTGGTAAGAGACAAATTTTCAAGCTTGCACAAAACAGTTCTTCAGGTCTGGGAATCTTACTCAGAGTCCTAGCTAAATATAAGGTGGGAAAGATTGTTCAGCATAGATAACCCAGTAACAACCCCTGCAGCTGTTTTTTAATCCACTATCAACTCCACATCTCCTTCTCCTTTCATTTCCTCCCTATGGCTGCGTCTACACTGGTAAATTAAGTCGACTTAAGCTTGCTTAAGTGGACTTAATTTACCCTGCGTCTACACTACAGTTTCCTTAGGTTGACTTAAGCAAGCTGCTTAAGTCGACTTAAGGAACATAAAGTCGACAATTAAAATTAAGTCGACTTTATAAAACCACCTTCTTAGTAGACCTAAGGCTTAAGTTGACTCCCTAGAGTCGACTTAAGACAGTGTAGACGTGGTGTAGCCTGGCATGCCCCCCCACCTGGCAGGGCAGAGCCCTGCCCACCCTGCCCCTATGCCCTGCCAGGGTCCCTGTCCCTAAGTACAATGGGGCAAAGGCTGAGCCCCCTGGCATTGGGCAAGGGGTGCCCCCCTGCCCCTGTGAACCTCCCCTAGGTCCCCCTAAGCCCCTAGAAGTCGACCTAGACATCCAGTGTGGATGCTCTAGGTCGACTTTTTATGTTCCCCTTTAGGTCGACTTTATTTTTAAGTGTGGCCACACTAAGTCGACTTAACTAAGTCGACTTAAAGTCTACTTAGTTAAGTTGACTTAGTTAAAGTCAACTTAAATTACCAAGTGTAGACATAGCTTATGACTGGAGTCTTGCTAAGGGGCCACTTCACCTTGAATAGTTCTTTGAAATATACGTTAACTACTTATGCTAAACAACCTGTTCCATCTTGCATTTAGCTGTGACATTCTGGGTAAGTTTCCCAGATCTGAAAAAGAACTGCGTAAGTGCAAAAGTTTGTCCCTCTCACTAACAGAAGTTAGTCCAATAAAAGATATTACCTCACCCACCTTGTCTCTCTGGGTGCATCTATTCTGGCTAGTTAGTTTGACTTAAGCACACTTAAGACAACCTAAACAAAGCCGTGTCTACACTGGGCTTTTCTTAAGTCGATTTAAGCATTTCCTTAAGTCGACTTAAGGAAAGCTTAAAGTCTTCTTAATAACACCTCCTTTTAGGTTGACTTAAGCCATAAATTGATTTAAGGCTAGTGTAGATGGGGATTAACACTAAGTCAACTTTATGAAGTCGATTTAAAGCCAATATAATGGTTATCTCTGCTGTTAATTCAGTTTAACAAAGTCAACTTAAAGTGTAGTCAATTTGTTAAGTTGACTTAACAAGATCGACTTTAAGTTAACCTTGGTAAGTCGACTTAACTTTGTAAGTGTAGACATAGCCTCTAAGACTTCATGAGAAACACACAATGCAGAATAACCAGACAAGACCTCTCACGATACTTAAGGATTACATTAAAAGCTTTATTATTTTCAAAGAAGAATCATTGTTTGCATAGCACAGTCTTTCATTTACTTAAAAATAGAACACCAGACCTTCAGTTGCTCTGAACTGATATAGTTACATTGACTTTGAGGGAGCTGCGCTTATTCACATGGGGGGTTAGAACTCTGACCTTCAACTATAAAAATTAATGTCCTCATATTAATTATTAAATATTAATTCAGGACAAAATGAACAGAAGTTAGTTTCATGAAAATCAAAATCTTAAAGAAAAAGGAGTTCTAGAAGCGTGGTGATTCCTAATCCCTCCCAAACTCAGAGTCTGACTGCTAGAGTAGTTGTTTCTAATAACAGTGCTTCTATTAAGTAGCCATAATTTTCTTCATGTAACATACTTTGCCCACTTTGATTCTTAGTGGCTGCTGCAAAGGATTGTTATTTCCGAAATAATAGTCCCCTGTCTCCAGAAGGCCATCAAACCTAATATATTCTAGCTCAATTTTAACCAAGATATAACTGACCATGGTTACAACTAAACCATTACCAGTCACCAGCCTAGCACTCTGTTCTCAATAATACACATCTTCAAATTCCTACTTTTAAAAAACTTTAAAAATAAGAAGAGAAGAGTGCACAATTACTGCCCTTTTTAGGCAATGGGTAGGCATAGCAGCGCACAGTTGTGGGCACTTAAACCCCTCAAAAGGAAGAGTATAACAGAAATTTTTAATAAAACAGGCATCAGGATGTCAAAGAGAATTTTTATGTATATTATAACATGGTACCATAATTTAAAATAGACAAATATCTTCACTTCATAAAATACCAGCTTTGTGCTAAGAAAACTCAGGATTTTTGCATCCAAGTCACTGACCCTCAGACACCAGAGAATTTAGCAAGAAATGTCCAAAGTTAGTTTCCTGGAATTAGAAAAATAAGCTCCATTCCTGCAAACCCTCATGTATGAGCATCTTTGTTCCTGTGAATAGTCCCAGTGAGCTCTATGAGAACCCCAATGTCCATTTCATAATGAACATTTGTATTATTGTTGAGGCTCTGTTATGATGAATCCATGTGAAAATATAGCTCAAAATGACTAAGAGTAAAGGGTGTGGAACTGCCAAAACACTTGACGCATTTGGGATGAAATCTCAACTCCATTGAAGCCAATGGCAAAACTCCCACTGACATAGCTCTGGAAGCAACAAAGGATGAAATCCTGGCCCCATCCAGTTCTCTCTAAATACAATGATAAAAGAAAAACATAAATCTATTTTTTTGTTCCAGATTTGCTTTTGTGAAACAAATAAATTAAAATAGCTAAAATCAATTCATTTTTATGGCCTGATTCTGGTACCCTTACTTATTGAGTAATAATTTACTCTTTGGTTTTACCCACTAAAATAAATAGTGACACTGTGGAGTAAAGTTCTACTTTACATGAGTAAGGGGGACAGAATCTGGCTGTTAGAAATTAAGTTCTTTCTAAGCTGGCACTCACATGCTAAGCTTTTGCTCAGAAGGGTTTTTCCGCCAAGTTATAAAACCTTAAATATAGTGTTTATGATGGAAAAGGTGACAGATTCTTAAATGTCATGTCACCAATGCAATGCTATAATTTCTACAAGTTTGAAGATGAAGTTTTGTTGATGAAATATGGTAATTAATCATGCCTATGCTATAGATAATAAAAATGAAGATGTCAGTTGTATTAATAACTATAGGGCCTTTCCTGTGTCAGCTGTAGAACAATGGAATCCTAAAAGTGAGCATGGTTATTGTCTTTGAAACAATGAAAAAGCTGTGGTAGGTACATTTTACATCACGTTATAAAATATATTTGAGTAAAAACACATGCTTTTTTTGATCATTTAGGTTTTTCCAATTGGAGGAGCCAAACTGCATAGTACTGTAGAATTTACTTTGATTTTTGTAATGAATCACTGAAGAAAATCCCACAAGACTGTCCAATGTAATAAAAGATTAACTGTTTCCCAATACCAAGAATCATGTCTGTGGAAACGTGCCAATGAACTGTAATTCAGCATGCTAGAAATGTACCCCCAATATAAAGTAGATATTTATTGTATCTTCCTGTTTGTGCCTTAGTTCTGAGTTATGTGCAGTGTTTGGGTTATGTCATATTTCATTAGGGCCAAATTTTTCAAAAGCTGCCCTTAATTTTGGGTACTTCAGTATATGGGTGCCCACCCGAGATACCACAATTCCATTATTCTATCAAAATCTGAACGGCTCCAAATCAGTGGCCACTTCTGAAAATTTGGCTGTAAATGATGAATGGATATAAACAAGCAAATCTTGTTGCTTCTTGTTGGTCAAAAGGTGTTAGCAGGAGTATGGGAAAGTATCTTCTTCTGCTAACTGTAACCACACAAATACTTGTGATGCCTTTTATACATAAGATGCATTTTCATGAGTTCAGGTTGTGCTATACAGCTTTTCAGACTTTTTTTTTCTGGGCTTTGAAAGGAAACTTTATTTAAGAGTGTGTTTATACCATGTTGTGGATAAGCTTTCAGAAAAATGGTGCATACTCGTGACATCCTTATGCATCCTCGCGCTTACTTTTACACTGCAGAAATGTGTCTTACTTTGTTGTGGCTGTGCAAGGGAATTTCCACCACCCCATTATGACTATGCCCACCCTGGACATGGTGGCTATGTCTACACTTGTTCAAGTAAGTCGACTTTGCTAAGTCGACTTAGCATGTCTACACTATAAATTTAGGTCGACAAAGTCAACCTTGTCAAATCAACTTAGAGCGTCCACACTGGATGCCTAAGTCGACCTGTAGGGGCTAGGTGGACCTGGGAGCAGTGCATGGTGGGAAGGGGGGCACCTCTCGGGTTCCCCCCTTCCCCAGGCATCTCTTCCAAAGTGTCAGGGAGCTCAGCATCTTCCCCATTGTACCAGGGTACATGGGGGCTGAGCAGGACAGGGACAGGGGCAGGGTATAGGAGTAGGGTGGGCAGGGATGTGTCCTGCCCTGTGGGTGAGTACACCAGGCTCTGGCTGTGCCAAGCACCCTGGCAGGGAAGTCAGTGCGGGAGCCCTGGGAGCCCTCTAAGTTGACTTTAAGTCGATTTACAGCTAATCCATGTCTACACTGGTTTAAGTCGACTTAATAAAGTTGACTTAATCAGTAAGTCAAAGTAAAAGGAAGTCTTAATAAGCAGCAGTGTAAGTCAACTTAAGGAAACTGTAGTGTAGATGCAGAGTAAATTAAGTTGACTTAAGCCTGCTCAAGTCGACTTAATTTACTAGTGTTGACGCACTCGGTGTGTGCAGAACAGGTGCCAAAGAGATGCTATTACCCCTCAGAACCATTGGGCAAACTCTGGTGTTCAGTGACCACTCACTGCATAAAGGGAGTGCTTGCAAGACATCAGTTTTATTTTGCATCTAGTTCTAAATGGCTGGACATAACAAAAGCATCACAGTGCCTCACCCACTCTTGCACTCTTGGGGTGTGTCTACACTTACAAATTAAGTTGACTTAAGGAGGCTTAAGTCAACTTAAATTACTCTGCGTCCACACTGGGCTTTCCTTAAGTCAACTTAAGCAGTTCCTTAAGTCGACGTAAGGAAAAGTTAAGTCAACTTAACACCTCCTTTTAGGTCAACTTAATGCTTAAGTCGACCTTATTAAGTCAACTTAAGCCAGTATAGATGCAGAGTAGCCCTAAGTTGACCTCCATGGCCTCCAGACCTTCCTCCCTGACCTCCATCCCAGAGTTCCTGGCACAGGAAGAGTCTGCCCTGGACAACCACAGGGCAGGACTCACCCCTGACCACCCTGCTCCCCAGAGCTGGCCAGACCTGCTGCTTGGGAGCATGGCAGAACAGAGCCAGTGCCGCAGGTGGGCCCAATCCTGGAGCCACCAGGAAATCCTGGACCTGCTGGCCTATGGGGGGATGAGGCAGTCAGCTCTCAGTTGTGAGGCAGCCATCGCAATTGGGAGGTGCATGCCTCCATCTCCCAGGCCCTGGCTGCCAAGGACCACACCCGGAACACCCAGCAGGTCCGGGTCAAGATCAAGGACCTCCGCCAGGGCTACCAAAAGGCCCGGGAGGAGATGCTCTGGACAGAGGCAGCCCCCACCAGCTGCCGCTATTACCAGCAGCTGGGTGCCTGTCTGGACCAGGAGAGCGGCAGCCTACCAGCCCACACCATCAATTCTGCTGAGCCCCCCTCCCTCAACAATGACCAGGAGGAGGGCTTGGGGGATGAGACTGTGGTGCTGGAGCAGGGGGAGGCCAGAGCCCAGCAGAAGGCGCTGGAGCCAGATGCCAGCCCGGACTTCATCCCTGCCCCGATGGCAGACTCAGCCTCACAGGAGGAGGGAGAGGAGCAGGTTCCCCCCACTGAAGAAGACCCAGATGAGGGGACATCACACCAGGCACCTAGTGGTGAGTGCTCCTTCCCTGTGGGCAGGGCTGGGCATGCCTGTGGGACAGGGACTGCAGGGGGACATGGCCCAGGGACAGGCAGGGTCGGAGGGGGAAGGTGCCCCCACAGGGGCAGAAGGACTCGGGGCTGCATGGCGGGGGGAACCTGGAAGCGAGCGGTGCAATGGCATGTCTGGAGTTGGGGTGGGAGGGACCGTAGGTGGGAGCACCAAGGCCAGACAGCATGCACCCAACACCAGTGGCACGTGGCCTCAGGAGAGACCCCTGAGGCAGGGCTTCCTGCAGCTCACCACCATGGGCACTGCACCCAACTTGGGCAGCACAGCAGGCCAGTGTGTACCAAGGGGTCCCAGTCCCAATGGACAGGGAGTGGGAAGCAGAGGGATGGTTAGGGGACAGCAGCTGCTGTCAGGCTACATACTGCACCACCTAATAGGAGGGACTCTCTTCTTTGCTTCTCCCCAGCAGCCCCTGCGCCCTTGAAACGTGGTACTTCCGGCGCACCACCAGGCCTGATCATGAGGAGAAGGAGGGTGCGTTGCTCGCGGGATGAGCTCCTCAAAGACCTGGTCTGCATCAGTGAGTGGACTGAGGCACGCCTGGTGGCGCAGCAGGAGCAGGGGCTGCGGAGGGGCGAGCAGAGGCTGCTTGAGCGCATGGCGTGGCAGACCCAGTCCCTGTAGTGCCTGAAGGAGCGACTCTTCCCTCAGGGCCCCACCCTGCAGCCCAGAGTCAGCCCTCCTCACCAGCGGGCCAGGACCTAGGGCAGACTTCTGCAAGCCCGGGACCCACCGTCCAGAGGCCACTAGCACCGGCCCCTGCCCCTGACCCTCTTCACACCCCCCAATTCCCCCAACCTCCACAGCTCCCAACCCCCATTTCCCCCTCTGAATAAATACCCTGAACACCATTATACAGTGTGTCGTGCTTTTTATTGGTGTGGGGACAGGGGGAAAATGGGTGCTTGGGGGGGCAGGCATGGGCGGGTGGTGGAGGTTGCTCTCGCTGAGCTGCAGGCAGGTCATGAGGGCCCTCCAGCAAGTTGAAGGCATCCGAAGGCATGCTCGATGACGCTGCGGCACCAGTTGAGCCTCCGATAGAAGAGGTCCCTGCTGTCATCCATGCGGCCCATGTATGGCTTCATCAGCCAGGGGAGCAAGGGGTAGGTGGCATCCTTGAGGATCAGGACTGGCACCTGCATGTCCCCAATAGTGATGGTGTGGTCGGGGAAGAAGGTGCCTGCCTGCATGTGCTTGTACAGGGTGGAGTTGTGCAGGATCCGTGGGTTGTGCGCCTTCCCCGGGCAGCCCACATTAGCCCACTTAGCTAAAGTCAACTTAAATTAACAAGTGTAGACATAGCCAAGGGCAAGGGGCTGAGCTCACTTCCTCTTTTGAAGAAGTGGCCAGGGGAGGGGAACCTTTCTCTGTTGCCACACTGCCACGCTTCCCACAATGCACCTCTCCAACCTCCCCACCCCCCCAGTCAATTTAAGAATCTAGTGTAGACTCTTTAAGTCGATTTAATAAGGTCGACTTAAAGTCGACTTAATAAACTCAACTTAACTTTCTAAGTGTAGACATAGCCTTTCTGAGTACCTCAGCCCTTAAAGCCATAGTTCCCAGTACCACACCTTCCCTTCCTAGCCAAAACTTATTAACAATAACACTTAAAAAACCCAAAATTAATATAACACACAATTACACATACTTATCAGCCACCTAATAACTAAACTTACTAATAATGTTCAGTTAATCTCTGAGGTGGCCTCCACAGTCACTTGCACCCTGGACCATCAGCATTCTGTCATGTGAAGGCGGCAAGTTCACCTGTTCTGGTTGTTCCTTGTCCTGGGATTCCATTGTCTCAATCTGCTGTGATTGTTGTCTGTGTGAGACCCTCTCAGGCAAAAGAGCAGCCTCAGTGCCCCCTTTCTCCCTCTCTTCTGGGATTTAGAGACAGTATTGCTTATTCCTTTGTAGTATGTGTCCATTTGGAGTGAGGACCGCATATGGTTGGGGGTATACCGCTCATGACACCACTGCTGTTTGCCACCATTGTTTCCCATCACAGAGATGCACCGTTTTCAAGAATTAGAGGCAGTTCTCATGATCCAAATCATATTGATTTTTTTTGTTTGTTTGTCTCATTTTGCCTTTTCTGGCTCTTTACACATCTGCAAGTTCCCACTGACTCTAAGATCACTTTCTAACAGTGCAGGAGTTCTTCTTTTCAGTTTTCTGTTAAAGAAAATATCAGCAGGTGCTAAATACAGACCAGAATCTGACTCTACAACAGTTTCAGTAGATGCTTTTTTATTTGGATGCTGTTTTCCACCAACTTGTTGGACTGGGGATACTGGGGACATGTTGAAACCCATACATAACTGAAAATTGCTGAAACTCATGCTCACTGAACTCTGATAAATTATCAGACTTGCTACGTTAGGCACACCATGTTGAGCAAACCTAGATTTGATCTACACAGTCACTTGGGTTATGTCTACACTTACAAAAGCTAATTTGACTTAGTTAATTCTAACTAACTAATTCAAACTAATTTTAGTTAGTTCAAATTAACTTAATTGGAACTAGCATGGCCCCACTAGAATGCTAGTTCAAACTAGCCATGGCCATGCAGGGCACTTGCTTAGTTCAAATTAGTCAGTTTCATGAAGGTCAATCTGCCAATTAGTTCGAACTAAGCAGTTAGTTCAAACTAATATGACCACATTGACTTAATTGGCACGAACTATTTTGAATTAAGGCTTAGTTCGAACTAAGCAATCAAATTTATTAGTTTGAATTAAGGAAGCCCTTAATTAGAACTAATGAAAGCCTAGTGTGGCCAAGGCTTAAGTTAGTTCAAATTAAGGAAGCTTAATGTGAACTAACTTGCAAGTGTAGACATAGCCATAGATTCCACGATCAGAAGAGACTGATCATCTAGTCGGACTTTATGTAAAATACAGGCCATAGAATTTCCCAGAATAGTTCATCATATCATTTAGAAAAACACTCCACCTTGATTTTAAAATTCCAGTGATGGAGTATTTTTCATCAAAATGTTGTGAGGTAGCAAGTGAGACACCTTACAGAAATCTAAATATATAATGTCAATACTATTACCTTTATCAATGAAACTTGTAATATCATTAAAAAAATCGAGTTACTTGGTCAGCATCTATTTTCCATTAACGCTTGGTGATTGGCATTCATTACATTATATTGATAACAGGCACTGGGAACATGCTTTTCCTGCTACCCTGTGCTAACAGTTTAATTACATTCTGGAGAGTCTCACCCTGAATAGTAGCTCTGGCAATCAAAGCCCAAATTTGTCTGATCCTGGATAAGTTTTTTTAAAATCTATTTGACACAGATGTACACATCCTAGCTTTGTACTTTGCTGCACTACACTTTTATCAAATGTTCTACAGAAAGTGTCTACAACCACCAAATCTCTCCCAAGTTTATATAGAATTTGCAAGTTATACATTTGTAGTTGAAAAAATAATCTCTGTATGCTGGGGAGGGAGTGGGGGTGGCAGGATGAGGAGAGCAGTTTGTTAGTTCCCTTTTGATGATGACAGTCAGCGGTTTATGGTCACTTTCAGCGAGTACTGGCATCCCGTAAATAAAGAAATGAAACTTTGACACCTGTGGACTAATGCCAAAGCTCCTTCTTTATCTGAGCATATTGGCACTCGGTTTTTTGTTAGCATCTGTTTTCTCTGGTTTTGCCGAGACTGTAAGAACTAAACCAATATCCTTCTTGGAGACAACTGTAGACAACTTTATTTTGCATTTATAGTCATAGTACTGCAGGATTGGAACCACTTTTGTTAACTACTTCAGTTTCTTAAACTCTGTTAAGATTTGCATCCCATGTTCATTGGATATCTTTTACAGTAGCACTCTTAGCTGGCTTTGGCAGCTAAATTTCCCTACATAGTTCTCCATTCTAAGGAATCTTTGTACCTGTTGCTTGTCTATTGGGTCATGCATGCTGGGTATGGCCTTCGCCTTATTGTGATCTGTGTTTGCTGTGTTAACTTTTCTCCCAGGTATGTTATTTTTGTTACATAGGTTTACTTATTCTTTTAGGTTTAGATATGCAACTCTGGTTCTTTCCAAAGCAGATTGGAGCTTTTGCTCATGTTCTTCTATTGCTTTTCCCCAGATCTCAATGTCATCTATGCAATCTTAATACCTCCATAGCATCAAAAAACTATTTTCCAGTGAAATGCCACAAGTGTTGAACACAAACTCAATGGCAGTCTGCAGAAACAGTGTCTTCCAAAAGGGGTGTTGGATATGCTTAAACGTGTGGTCTGATTTTCGAAAGATACTTACCAGAAACCTGCTGATACATCAAGCATAAAAAAATATTTGGCATCAGACATCTCCCTTAACTTGTCTTTGTCTTGTATGGAGTGGAAAAATGTTCCCTTTTTATACTTTATTTAATTCTTTGGGGACGATGAAAGAATGGTTGTCTTTTTTCTCTACAAGGAACAGACCCTCTCTCCTTCTTCACTCTGTGATTCCCAGAACAATGAGCTTTTTTAATTCCTCTTATCATCAGAGCCTTAGGGCAAGATGAACTTTCCTAGTGGCATGACTTGTGGAAAACCGGAAGGTTACTTACTTGTAAGTGTCCTTCTTCGAGATGGGCTGCTCACCTACATTCTAATGTAGGTGTATAAGTGCGGCAGTGCACGCTTGCTCAGAAAGCTTTTTTACCCTTAGCCTCTCCTTGTAGAGTCAGCAGCCAACGCCCCCTTGAGTGCCGCACTGATGGCGTGATATAAGTGATAACATTGACCCTGCCCCGACTTCAGTTCCTTTTTTCTGCCTGAGTGACAGTCTTGGAACTGCTTTTCTCCTTGCAGTTTTCAGGCACTTGTTTCCCCTTTGTTCAGTGAGAACTTTCCTACATTCCCTGTGTCCTGAAACTCCCCCTCAAGTGTTTTGGTCCCCTGCCCTTCCAAAGAATGCACATCCTGATAAGACCAAGGGCTTAACACCCTTTTAAATCAATGATGGGTGCTCTTTTCCCTGGTATATTTTTTCTTATTGTATCTATTCCAACTCATTACTTACCCATACATTTAGTTCACATAAACCTTTAGTGATGATAAGTCCATCACTGTCAGCCCTCAGTTTTACCCATTTGCCCTTCCATACCCATGGCTTTTCTTTCGATGTTTTTATGTCAATATTTCTGGTGACACATTGGCTTGGGCACCAATGTCCATCTTAAAATGCAGATATGTCCCATTTGATTTTAGGTAGCTAGCCCAATCATTTTCTCCTACAATGCTATTTGTTGCTCTTTTGAAGAATTCTTCTGAGACAGTGGAACTGCCATTGTCCTCATCTATACTGTCCATACTCTGCTGGTGCTTGCAAACTCTTTAGAGTTATCCATTGCATCTATTGCATCTTCTTCCACAGGCCAGGAATAGCCCTGGATTATATTGGTTGCCACAGAATGTACCCCTCTATATACCGTTTTTGCTGTACTCTTACTTTGAGTTCCACATAACTTTCTGCCTCTGGTCTCTTTTCCTTGTAGTATTTGGATTCACAATTGTGTATAAATTGCCAGAGCGCTGCCTGTCGGTCGTTATTCAGCTTCATGCTGCACTGCATAATTTCCTTTGCTTGGCTAATTCCAACTGTTTTTCTCAAAGGTTTAATTCTGGGTATTCCCAGTAGTCTAACTTTTTGTGTTTGTTCCAGATTCCAGTCATAGTCTGGCCTCTTAGCAGGGACTCAGTAAGCTCTCCAAGATTACAGGTCTGGCTCTTCAGCCTTAGCCAATGACAACCTCTTCTATGGTTTCACTTTCTTTTGTACCCTTTCCCTAAAAATATTTCTTCTGTATGTCTTCCATTTGTATATAGTGTGCTGTGCTTCCCAAATGTTTGTCATACAGATTCATAGTTAGCCTTTCCTGCTTGAGTTAAATGAAAACTGTTAAAACACATCAGAAGCTTCAGAATCAACAATTGTCAGAAATAAGACTATCTTCTGTCTTCCTTTGAGCTAATACTCATTGCTAAGTACACCTTCCTCAGGAATGGACAAGGAATTTTGGGAGAAATTCTGAGTTCTTTTGAAGCCTTTCTACACACTAATTTGCGCTAGTCTAGTTAAACTGGTTTAGTTAAATCAGTGCAAACCCCTAGGTGGACACTTTTGTTTTGGTCTTAAGAGTTTATTTTATTATTATTATTATTATTATTTATTAAACCTGTTCCCAAATTGACTTATGCTAACCAAATAACATTGGTTTAAGCTGAAATATGAATGTCCATGGAGACTTTTGCATCAATATGAATAAAATGGATTTAAAAATCACATCCTAAGTTAAACCAGTGAACTCTGACTGTAGATTAGCCCTGAGTTGATATTCTTTCCCAGACTCCTCCAGGAACAGTATACCTCTTCCCTCTCTTCCACCACCACCCCCTCTCCAATTCAGGAACAGTAATAGTGTCTAAATCTAGCCCCTTATTAGGCTGGTAATCGGCACTGGTATTAAAATATCTCAGATAACACCTTTTTAATTGTTAATAGTCCAGCAAAGTGTAGTGATGACAGACATGAGTTCCATACCCATCAGTCACAATATTTTTCCAAAGAATGCTGTACAACAGGTTGTTTTTTTATTTGAAGTATTAACCTATAGCTGAAGTTAAATACATGGTGAAATTTGCTATTAATGTTGCTTAATCTCATAATCAGTTGTTTATTCATATCTCATACTCTATCCTCATACTCTATCTTTGATATGTTATTTCACCTGAGGAAAGACCTGGGAATAAATACTTATGTCTTCCTCCTAAAGTCTGAGTAGAGGCATCAGAACCTGGTTTTCTGTCTATGTATTAAATAGTAAATTGAAATTTCTATCGTTTAAAAATATTCTAGAAAAACAGAACCACAGTTAGTGTCTTCTAAAAGCAGTTGCTGTAAATTCATCAGTCAGTGCATGTCAGTAGGAAATTACTTAATGCTGGGGAATTTGTTACATTTTGTGCTCTGCAAAAAATAAAAAGAAATGCTTTGAGGTCAAGGTGACATCTTACTATTCATAAAGCAGCAGAGATCAGCAGGGAGCACAGACAATTCTCTGCACATGCCATCATCAATCCATTTTTATATCAGCACAATCACAGACTAATATTACTTTATATTAATTTCTGTCCTTAAACAAAGAGCAACTGGAGTTAAAATGCTGCAAAAAGCACAAATGGAAGTAGGTAGGGACTGTGTTGTTATTTTATTTGCATGTACTGTATTTTTAAAAACCTTTTAATAAATAGCACCTAGAGCTTACAATAGACATATTTTTTTTTCTTTGTGACAAAGGATGAACTTGAGATTAAGGTATTGAGGTCAGTTTTTTGTTCTGCCATAGAATTTGTATACAATCTTAGGAAAATCACTGAGCCATCTGTGCTTCGGTTCCATATTTTTAAAATTTGAATAATAATCCTTCCTTTCTCTGTCAATTTAAAGTGCAACCTTTTTGTGATAGAGCCTGTGTATGTACAAGACCTAAATGGGACCCCAATTTTAACGCTTTTATGACAAAAATAATAATTAAAACAACGGCTATGCACTGAAATCAATTACTTAATAAAAAAAATAGTAAAACAAGTAGCTATTAATAATGAGAATAAGAGAATGGTCTTTTTTCTATTCCCAGCTATGCCACAGACTTCTTATGTGGCCTTTAGCAAAATATTTATGCACCAATTTCCCATCTCTAAAATAGAAATAGAGATAGCTGCCTTATAGCAGTGGTGTTGTAAGTCAGGCTTATATAATTAATATTAATAAACAGTTTAAATTCCTTGGATGAAAGACATTATAGGAATTCACAGTCTTTAATTGCTTAGATTCTTTCCCCAAAATATAATTACCATGTGCTAAGTATTTAGGACTTATTTTCCACTGCCTGGTACCTTTTATAGTCATTTACACCAGTGCAAAGTAGATTTGAAACTGTGTGATTTACTATTTGCCTTCATCCTTCAAGAGACACACTGAGATCTGATTTCTGTCAACAACTGTCTTCTCCTCTTTGTGTTGTTCCTAAAGACAGTCCTCAGCATATGGGCCCAGACTGAGCCACTTCAGAGGTAAAAAGTACCGTATGCTGCCATAAAGCAGTGGAATTCTGAGCAGAAGGCGCTGCTGCAACATACCACCTATGCTCAGTGCTGCTCTATGTGTTCTTAGAACTTCACAATTGTTTTTATATGTTAATTCAATTTTCTACAATACAGGGTTTTTTTGTCAAGAACATTCAGACTAAATTCCTTAAAAAGTTCATTTCCCTACAGTTTGACCTCCATTGACTTGTTTGCATTTCTGAGGCAAGGTATTTTAAAAGTGCAGAAACTTCTCACAGCCAATGGTCTTACACCAATATAAATATTTTCTACTGAGCTAATACTCAAAGTTCAATCTCTGGCGGTTCACCAAGAATTTTGTATAGGAATGCACTGGGTTGGAGACCTCTAATAAATTTTATGTGACACACTCAGCATCCACTTTTATTGCCATGTCTGATTTTCCCAAGCTCATACAATTTTAAAGCTACAGATTCTCCACTCTTCTTCTTGGAACAAAGAGTAACAATTTCACCACAGCACATTACCATGATTGCACTTATCTGTGGACGCTTAAGACAAAAAAAGCTATAATATATCCCCCCCACACCCCTCAAAAAAAAAGAAAGGAATATGCAGAGCTAAAAAGTGTATTTTAGTGAAAATTGCACATCAGATTGAAATTACTCCATTGCATAAAAATTGGTTATTCTCAGTATTCTTAAATCCATATGTAAAGAGTAGTGACTTCTACTTTAAAGGGCACATTTCAGTCTTGCATGGGCATACAAAAATATTATAATAAAAGCCTTGAAGACAACAGAGGACTTGTCTACAAGAGGACTTAGTGTGTGGCAAGTTGGGATGTGAATTCATACTATCATACACTAACCCGTCACACACTAAATCACCATGTGATCACTGCTCCTAGGCACTAAAATTCCACAGTGCACTTTGACACACTCCATTTCACATGGCAGCTAGTGCACTGTAGATTCACATCTGGGCTTGGTGCACTCTAAAGGTACGTCTACACTGGCAAGTTAGGTCGATTTAAGGAGGCTTAAGTCGACCTAAACAAAGCCACGTCCACACTGGGCTTTTATTAAGTCGACTAAAGCCCTTCCTTAAGTCGACTTAATAACACGTCTTCTGAGGTTGCCTTAAATTGACTTCTTAAGTCAACTTAAAGCCAGTGTGGACAGTGATTAGTGCTACATCGACCTTATTAAGTTGACGTACAGCCAGTGTGGACGGCAATGTCTACTGTTTAAGTCGACTTAAAGTATTGCCACTCTGTTAAGTTGACTTAACACGGTTGACTTTAAGTCGACTTAAAGTCGACCTTGTTATGTTGACTTAACAAAGTCAACTTAAATTTGCCAGTGTAGACATAGCCTAAGGCCTTGTCTACACTGAAAATGCTGCATCGATCCCCACGGATTGACACAGTGGGCTCAATTGAGCGGCCACTGCAGAGCCACTCAATCAATCCTGGAAGTGCTCTCCCTTCAACGTAGTAACTCCATCACTCCAAAAAGAGTAACACTACATCGAAGGGAAAGCATTTCCTGTAAACCCAGGCGAGTGAAGATGCCATGGTAAGTGAAAGTAAGTAAATTGACTGGAGATATGCAATCTACGTACTGCAGAATGCGTATCTCCCATCGATGTTGCACCGTAGTGTAGACTAGGCCTCTGTCTCTGTGAAGACAAACCCATATTGTCGGTATTGGTATCTTGTTAGCTAAATCACAATATTTCATAAAACAAATTATGAGATGTAATATTAATATGCTAATAAACAAATATAAAAAACCCTTTACACACATCATTAATTTAAAAAAAAACCAAGGAGTTCTATGGCATTTTTAAAGATTAACAAATTAACTAGACTAACACGACAACCCCTCTAGAACTTATCATTAATTGAGTCTCACAACTCCTCTATGAAGTAGGAATTAACCCTGTTTTGCATCTAGTAGTATACTAAGGCACAGAGAATTTAGGTAACAAGAACATAGGGAACATCAGAGCTAGAGCTGGGAATGTAAACCAAGAACTGGACTCAAAAAATAGCATCCAAGGCCCTGATTATACAAACATATACACAGCTACTAAACATTAAGCATGTAAGTAGTGTCATTGAAGTCAATAGAACCACTCGCAGATGCTTGAAGTTAAGCACATGCATACCAGTCTTCAGAACTGGAACTTAAATTTCTATCTTCTCAAATATTCAGTATCAATGATATTTTTTAAATGGGCTGTGCAAGAACAGGTTTGCTATATCAAATGAGACCATTAGTCCCTTTGATTCAGTAGCTTGCCTTGAGTAGTGGACCAGATATGATACTTCAGAGGCAGGGAACTCCTACTCCACCACATCTATTCTATATTCTCTCTCAGTCCTTGACTACACTAGAAAATTATGTCTGCTTCACTCCATCGGTCAGGGGTTAAGCCAACCTAAGTCCCCATGTAGGCAGTACTAAGTTGATGGAAACTTCCTTCTGTTTGAGTAGGTAGTGTTTACAACACTGAAGCAGTACAGTGGTGCAATTGCAACAGTGCAGCTATTCCACTGAAGTATTTTAAGTGTAGACAAGTCCTCAGAGAGCAGCTGGCTACCATCTAGGGTATTCTTATCTGCTGGAACTTGTCAATTGAAATTATTTGTTTAAAAGAGGATCAAATATTCATAGATCATTTTTACATTTTGTAAAAGTAGAAACAAGACTTGTCATGGCAGATAAATACCAATGTATGTATGAGGAAAGAGGGAATGTATGAGGGAATTAATGTATAATATATTTTTATATTCACAATAACCTCCTCCCCTTTTTCTGTTTTCCTTCATAATGCCAAAGGCTATGTCTAAACTAGAAAAAGTTAGGTCAACCTTATTAAGTCGACTTAACAAAATGGTTTCCATGGACATGGGCTTAGTCCACTTTGTTAAGTCGACCTAACTGCCCTTAGGTCGACTTAATAAAGTGGACTTAAGTGTCCACACTCTGCTTAAGTTGACCTAAAGGAGGGTTAGGTCAACCTAACCGGCAGGTCTTACTAAGTCGACCTAAGCTTTCATTAAGTCGACTTAAGGAATTTCTTAAGTCAACTTAATGAAAGCCTAGTGTGGACGCGGCTTAATTTAAGTTGACTTAAGCCTCCTTAAGTCAACCTAACTAGCAAGTGTAGACATAGCCAAAGATTTAAGATGTTTCAGAATAATCACATAGCCACATAACCCCATGTGATGCAGTCCTCTCAGCATTGCCATTGGATATGGTCGGTTCACATTTTGTTAACTTTCAGAAATGTTTCAGACATTTTACTCTCCTTCTAGGAAACTCCTAAACTAACACAGAATAAGCTTTTCAATCAGCACTTTCATATAACAGCCAATGTGGAACACAAAGTAAGGATTTCATTAACTAGAACTTTGTTGACAGATTGGTTATTTTCTATATGGGAAGAGTAACAAGATTTATTTCTGCCGATTCTGGGTCAGTTAGAATACAATACAACTTTCTTCTCTCTTTTGCAGTATTGCTCTAACGAGCTGACCCTTCTACATTCTTACAGGAAATAGTAAGTCTGCTTTGTGGTTCTCCCGCCATCCTCTTCACTTGACCCCCAATATCAACAGCTTATAGTTTAGGGGGAAAAAAGAGTACAGGCTCATTAACCGGCTTTCTGAGGCTTCTGGTCCAAATCTCTTCCTAGGAACAGAGCAATCAAACCAAAACCTTTTATTTTGTTCTAAGTATCCATCACACTTGTTGAGGACAGAAATGAGACTTTTAAAAAAATATTTTATAAATTGAATGTGCAATGGATATCTTTTGGCCTAAAAGGCAACACATGTTGATTTTTAAAAAAATGTTTTAGTCTCTTCCTAGCAGGCATCCTTTAATCAGATTTTAGATAACCGTGTCCATGGGAAAACATATTCTCTCAACTCTCTTGTATGTCATCTTGTTCTCTTCAGAAGAGATGAAATCATAAAGGTTTGAAATACTGCATCTGGTGCAATAAGAATTCATGGGTCTGACCAAAGTATGTTTTGTCTCCCAAAATATGGGCATTATTAGAACTGAGATAGCAGAGTCTGCCAAGACCACAAATGTTCCCTCAGAGAACTTTAAAAAACAGAACTCTAATTTTACAAAAATTTAACAAAAAATCAGAATAGTAGATTAACATTCCAGATGTTAAAGACATTGAACCAAATAACAGATGAGAGTCAACAGGCTGTTCTGGCCATAGTATATCATCTTGCAAAACAAAGTGCAGTTCATAGATGACTTTCTCAAAACAGGTGGATGATTTATTGACTTATGCCACCATCCTGTAAAAAGTAACTCACATGGTTAGCTTTAAGCATCTGAGTAGGCCTACTAAATTCAGTGAAACTCTTCTCCTGCTTAAGTTAAGTACATAAATACAAGTAATTGCAGGATTAGGGAATTAGCAAATTCAGTTAAAAAGAGTTCAACACAAACAATGATGTGCACCCCACACAATTAATATGCCTTGCAAGGATCTGAAATGTTACTAGGATAATGAGATGCATTAGACAATTCTGTGATTATTATTATAGGCAGAGCTAGTAGCGCCTCCTATTATTAAGGTTGCCCTGCATTTCCCATTATAAAACCCTGTTTTCAGTTGATTCTAACATGGCCAAACATTAACCATTTGGGCTGAAATTTTAAATGTCAGGTCGATGAATGTCAGGATGATTGTTTTTGGAAAATATCAGCCAAAGCAGTTTCAGCTGTTTCTGAGAATGAGGCTTGGAAAAAAAAAAAAGATTATTTTGCAAAGTTAAAAAATTCCAATGACCTTTACTTTGAAAGTTCATGCTTTAGGGCAGGAATTTGAAAATTGGCAGGCAGGAGGCCTTTATGTGAGGAATTTTCCTTCTACTGTTCTAGTGAAAGTTTGCCCATATTTGATCAAATTATCAGACTCTGGAAGAAAAATCTCATTTTCCACATAGCAGCTAAAATCTCAGAAGTGTCTGTGTACACAGAGTATGCCTGAACCTCTCACCAGTCTTAGTACTGACCAGAGAACCATACAGAATGAATGAGGATGCTCCTGCCTGCCCTGGATTACAGGGCAGAATTGGAATTTCTCTGTGATAGGTGCTCTTGACTGCTCTGAACACAGCAGGCGGCAAGCACTGGAAATGAGACCTGTTTCTCCTGCCCTTTCACTCACTCCTCTGCTGGGCCCGAGGCAGTCTGAAAGAGGAAGCCACTGAGCAGGTCTCTCCTGTGCACTGAATGAAGCAGGGGTCCTGTGGAAAAAAATAGTACATAATCATATAATAAAATACATAGGTACAAAGGGGATGAATTAATCTCGTATCAGCAACCTTAATTCTGGAATTTCCTAATTTTTGAATGCATGGCTTTAAGACTTTAATAATATTCTTTTAGTAGAATGATGTGGTGGGGGGGAGTTGTGCTGTGAGATCCTTAGTTTGATAGAGAGAGTCCCATTAGAGTGTTAGCCTCTTTGGGTGCATCTACGCTTACAAATTAAGTCGACTTAAGAAGGCTTAAGTCGACTTAATTTACTCCACGTCTACACTGGGCTTTCCTTAATTAGACTTAAGATGCTTCTTAAATCGAATTAAGGAAAAGTTAGTTCGAATTAATAACACCTCATTTTAATTCAAACTAGCACTTAAGTCGACTTTATTAAGTAGTGCCTAGGTGGACCTTTTTAAGTTGACTTAAAACATTAAGTTGACTTAATAAAGTCAAAAAGGGACCACGTCTACACTTGAAAAATTAAGTCCACTTCTGTTAAGTCGACTTAATAAGGTCCACTTTCAGTCGACTTAAATTTGACCTTATCTAGTCGACTTCATAAAGTTGACAACTTTTCAAGTGTAGACATAGCCTTTAATTCCATATAGACATCATAGCTTCTTCTCTGAACTTATGATGATTATGGCATTGGCCTCTTTTAAGCAAGTCTTTTTAAAGCATTTTATTTTAAATAGTTTTTGTCATAGATCAGTGGTTGCTTTAGATTTTTTTCTTCCTATTTTTTATTTTATAACATTGAAAACTGACATTTTAATTTTTGGTATAGCTTGTTGTTCTGAAGCCTGGAATGTCTATGGTAGAAAGAAGCCTTACAAATAAAAATTATTATTATTATTATTTATTGAGTATTTATTTGTTTATCTATCAGAACCATGGAAAGAACTATAATCCTGTTTTATTTGGATGGAGAAGTTGGAAGGTAATATTGGAATTCTTCCAGCTAATATTATTCCTTTCCTCTCTCTTTTGTTCACCCTGCTATGAGAGATATTCAAATTAAACATTCAGAGCCAAATTCAAATCTCAGATCCACACCCTTTCCAAAATTTGGGAATATATCATGCATCTAAGGCTCTTTCTGCAGCCTCCATGCCAAATATCGGATCCTCCATTGTTCTGTTATCCTGTGAAATGTGCTGATCCACATATCCTTCACCCTTGTATTAATTCTCTAAGTAAAAAGAATTGCCAAGTGGTTTAGAGAACATATACTACAATTGATTTTGGAAACAATAATCCCTGTTCTTGTGCCATTTCTGATGTGTAACCAATAGGGAACTGTCTAGGTATGTGAATTTTTGTTCATCATTCAACTACATCAGAAATCCAGATGAAAAATCTACTACTTACCTACATTATATGTTATTTGTGCTGGTCTCTGAAGGACTTTACAAATCAGCCAGTGGATTACAGTAAAAGAGTAGTGTAGCATTTAAATCTATGACAAATATAATCTTATTCAATTTCCTTACCCATTTCTGAACATCATGTGTGGGAGAACACAACGGGTTTTAGCTGCAAGTAAACTATGTTATATATTCGCCATACAAAAAAAGGTGCAGCATTTTATAGCATGTGACAGTTGCATATCCTGCTAAAAAGTTAGCATATAATTTAGCTTTCAGTTCACTGAGAGGCATAACAGAGATTCAGCCAACTAATGTTAGAGATGACTTCTTCAACCTCATCGTCTCCTCGTGTTCAACCTCATCATCTGTAAAATAGAGATAATCATACTTACACACTTCACATCAATGTTGTGAGGCTTAACTTTGATCACAAGAAGCTCTGAACACACACAGTTTCTGCTGTGAGCCATGGCTGCACAGCACCTCCCACAATGAAGCCAGTGCTGGAAGAAATGGTCCCTACAGAACAAGCTGGCTGCAGACTAGGCAGAAATTGTTTTGACCAAGTCCTTGCATTGACCGGCTACATAGAAGCCGGCTACTAACACCGATTTAAAACAACAACGGTGTTTATCCATCCTAGTTCCATATAAGATACATATGACAGAAAGACTTCTACTGAAACTTGCAATAGCCATGCCCAGTCACCCTACAATTGACTCATTGAGGAAATGCATAGTAATCGCAGATTCACAGAGTATCTCAGTGATGTTGTCAGCAGCCCACAAAGAATGAACAATGGACTCCTGCACGGGTCTATTCTAATTCCAGCACTTTTCAACCTATAATACCAGCAATATTCCACCAACATCCTCTCTCAAGTTCATATACACAGATGAAATCATGCTGGCTACACAGCCTTCCTCAAAACCTCAGAAAAGGTTCTAGAACAGTACCTAACAGTACTAGAAACCTAGTTCAAGGCATGGTGGTTAAAAGCAAATGCCTCATGCCATGGTCTCATCTTTCCATTTGAATATATCCAGGCCACACAGACATTCAAAATCCATTTCTGTGGATCACCTTTGAGGCATGATCATAATTGTGGTACCTGGGGAAATTCTGGACCACATACTCAACTTCTGCTACAACAACGAAGGCCAGAATCAACATCATACCTAGACGTATCTTGGGGAAGCAATACCTGCACACTCTGAATATTGACATTAGTTCTGGTCTATTACACAGTGAGATATTGTTCTCCAATTTCCCATATCAGTTTGGAACAGAAGCCCAGACACCATTTTAATGGACACCAAAATTAATGCCATTCTTCACATAATCAGTGGCACCCTCATATCAATGCCACTTCCATAGCTACCAGTACTGCCTAATATTGCACCACAAATATCCAACTAGATACTGCAATAGCTAGGGAGTACAAAAGTTCATGGCAAACACTACACTACCACTACACTATGACCTAAATACCTCCCCCCTCAGCTCCATCTAAAACAGTTGTCTTCAACCTGGGCAATATCGCCCACTAGTGGGCATTTTGTGATTTTTGGTGGGCACTACAAACAGTTAATTTAATGACAGTGGCAATTTATAAAAAGTAACAATTTATGTAGGTGGGCAGTAAACTTACTACAAATGTGAAAATATTGAAAAAGTGGGCTCTGGTCCAAAAAAGGTTGAAGACCACTGATCTAAAATCAAGCAAATCCTTATGGACTTGTGCCATACTTCTCCTTGCTGAAGATAGGTACATTCGCAGAAGATGGTCTGAAGCCCCGGCAACTGCCAAAGTACCAAACAAAAATCTAATCAATGACCCAACTGTATGAATGCTGGGCTTCTCCGCCACATGGCCGATATAAACAGCTCCAAACTGTATCCATACCTGACATGGAAGATTACTTGGAAAGTGAGGGACTTGCTGAACTGCAACTGTGATATGGTGCAAACTGCTGGACACGTTGAGAATGATTTCCCAATCTATGCTCATCCTGGAGGTGTTTCAGCCACTCACATGGCTATCCCCTCTTCTCTAGACTTGATAAGAGACTTTAAGATCCAAATGTTGTCACACCATTGTTTTCACTAATCCATTATTGGCATATGAAAGAAAAAGATGAAACACCTTAAAGGATCAACTGAGGATCTGCCCTCAAACTCCCAAGTGCCCACTCAAGGAAAACTTTGTAGTCAATGGAGGACATTTTGCATTATGCTTGTAATCTAATTTGAGACTTTCAGATGGAAGATGATTTTAAAAATGCAAACTATATTTATTGGTGTTCACCATCATCCTCAATATCATCATCAATTACTTATATAAATAAGACCTAACCATATATGTGTCAGCTAGACTGGAATGTTGAATTATAGTTTGTGACCTTAAGTCACAATTAATTTATCAGAAGTGAGGATGTTTCTGTAATTGAGACATCTATATGGAATTGCACAGGGATAACAGATTTTAGTACTTGCACAGAACTCTTTTATATGGAGCTTTTCTACCATAACCAGAATGATATTTACAATAACAACCATCCTTCTCCACTGTCCCCATCAAAAAATTCTGTCCAAACCAGAGCTTCCTATAACTATGGAAGAGAAAAGAACCAAAAATTTCATGGCATCCACTAGGGATTTCTCTCTGCCACTTTAATTAACATGGGAGATACTGTGGTGATGAGTGCAATTAAAAAACCCTAAAATGGAGACTTGGCTAGTGTTGGCCAGTGATTAAGGCAGTAGCCTAGAAGTTGGAACACCTGACTTAAAGTCCCTGCATGGCCGCATGTTTTCTGTGTGACCTTGGACAAGTCACTTAGGCCCAGACCCTCAAAGGTATTTGAGTTCCTAACATCCATTGATATTGGTGATGCTGTGGTCAAGTTTTTGCTATGATAATGAAGAGGAAAGGTGTCTCTGTGTAGCTGAAAAGCTTGTCTCTTTCACCAACAGAAGTTGGTCCAATAAATGATATTACCTCACCCTACCTTGTCTTTCCAATGATACCCATGGACGTTAGGAGTTTAAATACCTTTGAGGGTATGGAGCTTAACTGATACATGTCTCAATTCCTATCTCTAAGTTGGATATAATAGTACTTTCCTATCTCACAGGTAAGTTGTGAGGCCCATTACAGTAAAGAAGATGAAGTGCATATTTTAGTGATGGATGTCATATGTTGGCTACAAGAATTGTACCTATCATTTTCAGCCAACGTATTTTTATTTTTCATATAATGCTAATTGGTGTATCAGGCTTCCCAGTGATATCTGTACTCCTCTAGTACCAATGTCGGCCAAAATAAAAAAACACAGTATCATACACATTTTTATTTTCCAAAAGTCACTGAACTTTTCCAGTTATTCAAAATAAAATCAAAACTTTAAGTTCAGTTCAGCTCCAAGCATTGTGTGAACTTTCAAGTTGATACTTATTTTATGCAAACTCTTTTGTTATTGCATCCCTATGAATGGTCACAGTGGATGTCATAGTCTATATTATGTTCAATACTATCATTATATCATGGCCAAGTCAAACCAAGGAAGAACTTGGAATCTATTAAATAGTTTCATTGCCTGGAAGTTTTAAAAGTAAGTAGGGAACTAGACTGGGTAAGGCACTAGAAAATATAGAGAGATCAGTCCTACACTGCTCCTAAGAGACAAATCGAAAGACCAATTGTAATAGAGCTTTTCCTGCTCTAATTATTAGAGTTATAAGCCTATTCAGCACTGAACAGCCGGAATGAGGCATGTGATAGATACAAAAATGGTTTAATATCTGTCCATATTATATGCATGGTTTCGGTACTGACCATGTTTGAGAAAAGTGTAGCTTTGGAACACCCACTCACAGCCATATGTGTAAACACATATACGTGGGTATCAAAGAGCAGAATGATTTAGGAATTCTGCTGTCCTTTTAATGCATATCTTTGAGCACTGTAGGTTAGGACCTTCATTTTTTGATAATTAGACCCTTTGTTGCAAGTACCTACTAATATAAAGCCTTTTTACTTCTTAGGCTTTATTCTGAAAAGTGTTCTGACAGAGTTTGTGCTTATTAGTAAAAGGAAACAGCATAGAAACAGAGGATTTTAGCTGATTACACTCTCAGTCCACTCTATTAGAAGGACTGTCTAAAATCAGTGCTCTGACTTATATTACAGAGGGACAGTATGTTATTTAGGAAAGCAAAATTACTAGAATGGGACCTGGTTTACTTACTCTATTAATTCTTACATATGATACTAGCTTGTTATTATATGTTGACAGATTGCAAGCTATGGAATTTACCTTCAAACACAATCCTTATTTTGTTAGGGCCCATTTCCAAAAGACTAGTAAACCTATTTGGCAAATTACTGTAATTATTTGTTCATTCCCTTGTCCATAGTGGGAAGTTCAAGTGTGCAGGGTAACTACAAAGGGATTTGTCCACTAAGTTATCTAAGTGAATAGCCCATCTGCATCTTCCCCTGAGATGCAGACTTTTCAGGTTTAGACCCGTCAGACATTGAGTAAATTGTGTCTGTTGCACAGTTCACTGATTACAGACCTACTGAGAGAATGTGAGGGTTTGTAGTTATAATGTCCTCTATAAATTATCCCAAACAGCTGTAAAATAAAAGTAAACAGTTTGTAATTCTTTCCCGAGAATCAATCCATAAATAATTTTCTACAATATAAGAAAGGGGTTACAAAATTTGCATGAAATGTAGGTAACTTTGCATGTACAATGAGTGACATCCCTCAAATAAGGTACACTTCAGAGCTATGCTACTGAAAACATGTTCATTTTCTTCTTTGAACAATGATGAATGTACATACCACATTTTATGAGGAGTTTAAGGGCTGATCACCTTGTTTCCTTGAAATTCCTTCAAGCTGCCAGTGTCAGGACAGCCCTTTCAATGTGGAAACAGAGGCCTTGGTGAAACGGTTAAATAAACACATCGTTACTTTTGAGCTTTGGAAAAGGATATTAGATTACATACCAGGAGAGCAAGCCATGTCTGTCTTCAGTGTTAAAGAACATTTGAGTCTCCATTTTCTTGTAGTGCTGTGTTTAGTTTTGGTTATGAAGAGCCCAGAAGTTTAGTTTATTTATCCAAGCATTACTCTACATAAACTCAAAGCGCGCAGTTCCACCTTCAGTGATGCAGATGGAACTCAATAGGGAAAGCACTTGTTTAACTGAGGACAGAAGTGCAGCCGTTATCATTTTCCCGTGCACCTGCATTTTTATTTTTATAAACTGCTTTAATATTTTAATCAGATGGTCTTGATTTTTTTTTATAATGGAATTGTTGATTATAAAATGGATGATTAAAAATTCAATCATATTTTATTTACTGTTGTTAGAAACAGTACTGATGGAGGCAGAAATAGACGGGAAGAGCTGGGTGCTAGGGAGGAGGTGAAGACAGTGGGAAATAAAAGTTATGGGTGAGGCAAGTTTTCTGAAGATGGAGCAGGAATTGTAGAGGAGAAAGAAGTAAAAGGACAGTTCAGGGGCTGGCAAAAGTTTGGCAGTGAGGAAACCAAACCAAAGGGAAGGGATAAAGGTGTCATGATACAGAAAAAGGAGAGGAGAGACTGAATATGAAAGCTGTGTCATGACTGGGATAGAGATCACCAAAGGTGGGAATGAGGCAAAGAAGGAGGTGGGAAGGAAAAGAAAATACGTGTAAGGAAAGAGAAGTGGGAGAGGGAGTGGTGAGGATGTTGTTGAACTTGTCTGAAGAGGAAGGGAGACATATATTAGAGGAATAAGGAGGTAAAAAAGGTCATTGGCTAGAAGGTTGGAATCAAATGACCTACAAAAATAAAGTATGAGACTCATGAAAAGCATCAGATAAGTGCAGCAACAATGTACTTGTGAGACTGAGACAAAAATATTCTCTTTTTTTTTAATTCTGTGATTGGCTTTAGCTATCAAATGACAGAAAACAGCTGCATTCCTAAAGCAACAACTGGACTCAACTTGTAACCTAATCCTTGCATTTGACACTTGGAAAAAATGTTCTGCCTCCACATGTGATCCAGAAATATGAGCAGTACTACTTTTATGAAATCAGTGAAGCAGTAAGATTAATTACACTGTTATTAGCTTCCCTTCTCATGATTCCTTCCCCCCATCTCTTTTTGGTTAAAAAGAGATAACTTTTTTTAGAGGCTGTGCATTGTCTTCAATATCTGAACTAGGATTTTTAACCTCTCTTAGCTTCTGGCACACTCATAATTTTAAATACTAAATACTTTGTCTTACAAAACTGCCTCAGAGTTTTGTATACAAATAAATAGGATCAGCAAGTGAAAGTAAATAACTGCCAAAAATACCCTTAATATCAGCATTTAGCAGCATTCATACTGTTGGAGGAAATTTTCAGCGAAAGTTTTCAAACCAAAAACCCAGTTAATAAAACATTTTTTGATCACTTCAGCTTTCCTTTTAGACAAGAACTAAAAAATACAACAAATAGCTATGAAGCTAACCTAGAGGAACTGACATTTAAGATATGGAAGCTAATTCCTTAATGCCATAATTACGTATGTTAGTCTTTAAGACAAAGATGTTGTACACAGGAATGTGAATGCGGAGAATGTTTCAGCAGAGACTGTGACAAGGAACAATCAGAAAAGTTTTAAGAAAATACCAAAGCTATTACTACTCATCCAACACAATAAAGGCTAACAACATCCCACCAAAGCTGCAGTCCTTTCCATTCTAGCAAGGATTAAGGCTTTGCTGGCTGAAGAATCCATGAGCCCCCACTCTACCTCCCACCCTCCTGCCTTTGTTGGGAATGCTCAGTCAGGAAGGGGGGTATGGAAGGAAGTGACTCAGCTCAGTTGGGGTGGACTGCTGATCAAGAAGAAGGCACACTGCATACACCAAGAGCTGAGTCAAACTGCCAAATCCCAGCCAGAGCCCAAATTTACAGGCAAGCCCTGAAGAGGGACTGAGCCATCGGGGCCATAGGGATGTGAGATCCTGGAGAATGACGACAAGGTAGGAAGTAGCTCGGGGAGCCCAAAGGATGTAAAAAGGGGAACAGCAGAGTCCCCACCACTGTGTTTCAGGTGAAACTGCACTGATTCACTGATAAACACCCTCAACACTGGCAGGGCCCTGGTCTAAGGCTCAGGGGAGCAGGGTGGCTTGAGGGCCCCTATCTGGGCACCACACCCCCAGGTGGCACCCCACTACCCCAATGGACCCTTACGCCATGTCTTACTGGCTTTAGCTCGGGATAGGCAACTCCCAGCACATGTGCCAACAGCAGCATGCCAGCCATTTGAAGCAGCATGAGGTGTCCTCTGTGGTGCCACTGAAATTGCCACTCCTGCCACTGAAAGACACTCCAAGCAGCTTCTTTTGGGGGAAGCTGGGGTGGGAGTCCTCAGCAACACCATGGAAAGAAGGCTCCATTCAGGCTCTTCTTGACAGCATGCCTGGGAACGTGTCGGGGAGGAGGAGCCAGCACAGGGGTCAGTAAATGTTGCGGACCACTGCTCTAGCTGTTGGTCCATGCTATCCCAACAAAGAGGGTAGCCTCATTGACTTCAACCATTAGACCTCTCTGCCCAACAAAGGGGGCTGCCTTACTAACACTGGCTGTTGGGCCTCACTTCCCCAACAAAGGGGGATGCTTCATTGACTCTGGCCATTAGGTCATGCTGCCCCGACAAAGGGGCCTGCTTTACTGACTCTGCCTACTAGGCCACATGACCCTGATTACAAGGGCACTCTGCTAACTAAGACCACTACCCATAGGTCACACTACCCATAAGAAAGATGAGTCCCGGCAAGTGGGACCTCTCTGCTGCCATTCCAGGTGGGAACCTAGCAGGCTCAACATAAACCCATGGCCTTTTCCCCACCTCCGCCACATGTGAGCCAACACCAGCGATGGGTTGTATAAGCCCTCTGATGACATCACATCTCAGTCATCTATTTTCAAGATGAATAGTCCCAGTCTTTTTAACCTTTCTTCACATGGAAGTTGCTGTATACCACTAATGATTTTCGTTGCCGGTCTGTATTTAGTCCAATTATAAGATATCATCTTTTGGGATGAGGCAACCAGCACTGCATGCAGAATTCAAACTGTGGGCATACCATGGATATATACAGTGACATCATGATCTTTTCTTTATTATTATCTAGCCCTTTCCTAATACTTAATAACATTCTGTTAGGTTTTTTAACTGCTGCTGCAAATTGAGTAGAGGTGTTAAGAGAACTATCCATGATGACTCCAAGTACTCTTTCTTGAGTGGTAAAACTAATTTAGACTCCATCATTTTGTATGTCTAGTTGGGACTATCTTTTCCAATATGCATTAATTTGCATTGTCAAAACTGAATTTGTTTGACTGAATTGCATGTGCCATTTTGTTGTCCAGTCACCCGGTTTTGTGAGATTCCTTTGCAATTCTTTGCAGTCAGTTTTGGACTGAAGTATCTTGGGTAATTTTGTATCATCTGCAAACTTTGCCACCTCACTGTTTACCCTCTTTTCCTGATTATTTATGAATGTTGTACAGCACTTGATCCTAATACAGTTTCTTGGGAGATCCCACTTTTTCCTCTCTCCACTGTGAAAACAGACTGTCTTTTTCCTACCCGTTGTTTCCTATTTTAACATGTTTCTGATCCATGAAGGTATCATTTTATCCCATGACTCTTTATTTTCTTAAAAGCTTTTGGTGAGGGACCTCATCAAAATCTTTCTGAAAGTCCAAGTACATTGCATCCACTGCATCACCCTCATCCACATGTTTGTTGACACTCTTAAAGAATCATAATAGATGATGAGACATGTTTTCCCTTTACGAAAGTGTTGACTTTTCTCCAGGAAATCATGTTCATCTATGTGTTTGACAATTCTGTTCTTTGCTGTAATTTCAATCACTTTGCCTGGAATTGAAGTTAGATTTACTGACTTGTAATTCCCAACATCTCCTCTAGAGCCTTTTTTAAAAATCAGCATTGCAGTAGCTATTCACTAGTCATCTTGTACACAGGTTCATTTAATATTTAATAGTTCTCCGGTTTCATATTTGAGTTCCTTGAGAACTCTTGAGTGAATATCATGTGGTTCTGGTGACATATTGCTGTTTAACAGAGGTTACTTACATGTACATAAACATACACATACAATATTAAACAGGAGAGAAAGGCAATCAGTGTGATGTGCCACATGACAATCTATACTAAAAACTGATTCAATTACTCCGAAATGAGAACAATATAGTGGGAGATGCTAAGCAGATATATCCGTCATATACACTCTCTCTCTTTCTCGCTCTCTGTGTGTGTATCTCGCTGTCTTATACACACACACAAATATACATTAAAGATATTTTGTCCATCCATCAATGCTATCATATACTATTAGGTTTTACTGCTTTACTGAACCAAAATAAATACAACCATAAATTGTTGGGTAAAAGAAGGAAAGAAATATATGACCCAGAAAATGTAACATAAAGCAGATTAAGTTTAAAAAGAAACCATACAAAAGAAGGTATGTTATCCGAAAGCCAGCTATGTTAGAAAGGGGTAGAAGCCATTCAAATGGTCAAGTTAAAAGGCAAACAGTTAGAGCTGACTTGGAGCTCACAGCTGTTGGTTTTTAAACTCTTGGAAGATGACCAAGTTAGCCCTCACTCCATGTTTTTTAACTTGATCACTTCAATGACTAATTCTTTTCTTATGTGGCAGGTTTTTATGAATATCACATTTTTATAAGGCAGAGCCTTTTATTTTATGTTGGATTTTGTACATGTGAAATCTTTTTGATAATATATCTTTAAGCCACTGCAACTCATTCTTTGTCCTGTATGATATCTGCTTCTGTGGAAAATCCTACAGGGGAATGACTGATTGATTTCAAAACCATATGAAAGCACTCAGCATCTCCTACCATATAATTCTTTGTTTCACAAAAGGTAAATCAGCATTTAATGCTGATTATTATAGGAAGCATTACACCAGTTCAATTTTTCATAAAATTTTTCAGTTTAATTTCCCATAAATGTGATTGAAACACATATTCTTTCTTGCAAAATACAGATCGTCATTATTTATATTTTATCACTATACTGTATAATGAGTTTTTCCAAATCACAGTACAAAAAAGATTTGAAATGGCCACAGGTCCCAGGGCTGGATCGGGCCACCAGTGGTGGCCAGGCCCCGGGTCTCCAGCCCCAGTGGGGGCCTGATTGCGCCAGCGGCAGCCAGGACCTAGGTCCCCGGCCCCAATGTAGGCCACATCAGGGCACCAATGGTGGCCAAGCCCCGGATCCCCAGCCCTGATAGGGGCCAGATCAGGCCAGTGGTGGCCAGCCCTTGGGTCCCCAGCTAGGCCACATGGGGTATTGCCACCCCTAGTGGGGACCGCATCAGGACACCAGCAGCAGCTGGGCCCCAGATCCTCGGCCCTGGCACTGGTGGTGGCTGTATCAGGGCACCAGCAGCTGGACTCCGGTTCCCTGCCAGATTCAGGGCCCTGGCATAGGGACTCGGGGCACATGCCTCATATGCCCAGCACCAGCGACGCCTCTGCCCCCAGCATTGTCACAAGCCAAAGGCAGCCCTCCTTGGCTATGTCTACACTTGTGAAGTTAAGTTGACTTAATAAGGTTGACTTTAAGTCGACTTAAAGTCGACCTTGTTATGTCGACTTAACAGTAGACATAGCCATCCACACTGACTTTAAGTTGACTTAATAAGGTCGACTTAGTGCTATTCCTCGTCCACACTGGCTTTAACTCGACTTAAGAAGTCGACTTAAGGCTTATGTTGACCTTCAGAGGTGGTGTTATTAAGTCAACTTAAGTTTTTTTAAATCAACTTAAGGAAGCACTTAAGTTGACTTAATAAAAGCCCAGTGTGGACGCAGCTTTGTGTAGGTCGACTTATGTGTCCTTAAGTCGACCTAAGTTGCCAGCATAGAGGCACCTCTTGTTAGTGAGGAGAGCAGCATATGTAATGTTACTTTGTACCACTAGGGCTCTGGCACTCAGTCTGTATGCTGACCTTTCACACAACAAATGGCAGAGTGGAATCTGAATAAACAGAGTGTATGTTGCAACAGCTCTCTTATGATCCCCAACTCTTGCAACCAGCTGTTGCTAGCCACATATGCCACAGGAATTGCTATTGGCAAATCTCAGCACTCATCTCAGGCTCTGTGGTTGGCCTGCACCCATAAAGAGGGCTGGATTAAGGTGAATTGGGCCTCTTGTGGCTCTGCCCCAATACCATGACCCCAGTTCCCATTGACAGTGATAGGGAGCCACCTCCTCATCCAGGGAGGAGGAAGCAGTGGCAGGATCCCTCCCCCCCCCACACACACACATTCATTGGCAGAAGCAAGCATCCTATTCCCCTGGTGGGGAGGCAAGAATGATGGGTTGGGGGGTAGAGCGCTCTTACCGTAGCAACCTGGGATGGGTCTCCAGCACTATTCTTGCACGTAGCATCAGACCCAGGAGCAAAGGAAATAAATCGCTAAGTTTTATTACTATTTGGAGCCTGCTCACCAGCCACGCCTTGTGAATGAGATTCCCCTTTAAGGGATTCCCAGGATAGCTATCATTTGGAAAAACTCAGGTAGTATTGCAACCACTCTGTCAGGATTTGGGGACATAGGCTCAGTTCTTCAGCTGTCTTTAGATGTTTAATTCTCAATGATTTCAATGGGAGTTAGGTTCCTAAGATCTGCATTCCAGTGGATCCAGTCTCCTGCAGATGTTGAATGATTCATGAGGTTTGTGGGCTGGACCCAGCATTGCCAAGTCTCATGATTTTATCACGAGAAATAAAAAAGCCCAACATTTAATATTCATTAAAATCTCAGAATTTTAAAGATAATCTCATGATAATCTCAGCGGATCTGATGACTTGTGATTTCTGAAAACTTGGGATTGTTGTCCATACTGCAGTTACAGAAACTGTTCTACAGAGGAGGTAAACACTGCCTCTTGCTCCTCCATAATAGAAAATCCAGAGCAATTCCACCAGAGGAATCTCATGTAGGTTCCCTCCTTCTTACCCCCCTCCTGCAGAGGTATTAAGAACTGATTAAGGAGCTAATATTGTCCTTGCAAATATAACATTACCAGTTTTTTAAAAGTTAATTAAATTATTTAGCTAAAGCACTGACTAAGTCTAGGGTATAGAATAATAATGTGACTGTTACATGGTACATTAGCAGAGCTAAGCGGTAGTGAGACAGCAAACTATTCTCAATCATAAAGGAGCTTAAAATGAGGTCCCTGAACTCGTGGTCTGAGATAGCTGTGAAAGGTAAACTGATAATACTACAGACGCCAGGAACTTCTGAATCTGAATCTCATCCCTACTACTGACTTGTTTGGTGGTTTTGAGCAAGTCCTATCAACTCTCCACTTCAGTGTTCCCTTCTGTATAATGGACTAAGAAGATATTCCCAGCTCACAAGAAAACTATTATGCATAACTATTATGCATAACCCCATATCCTAGCCAGCATAACATCATGATTTTCAATAAAATAAGGGCTAAACTTATTATCCCAGAATATTGTAAAAAATGAGCAGAGGCCCGTAGCTTTTGCTTTGCTAAATAGTCACTGGACTACCAATCAGTACAGGTGAAAAGTGCTATTATAGTCTCTTTATTTATTTATTTATTTATTTATTTATTTATTTATTATACTCATTATTGTTGGCTTGAGTAGAATTAAGGGTCAGCTCCTTACCTGATATCAGTGGCATAGTTCCAGTGCAATCAAAGGAACTGTTCTGATTTACAATCACCGACTATCTGGCCCTGTTCTACTGTGTTGTTTTATGAGTTTCTTCTTTTGTGTGAAGAGGTACAACAGCTTGACTGTGATGTGACTGAAGAGATAGTTGCTAAGTTCAGCAACATGCAGGGGATCTTTTTAAGACCTGGCTCTCTTTGGCTCAGCTTGAAGAAGAGGTAATGCATTTGATGGCACACAGCAATTATTTCAGCTGGACACTTTGATGTGTTTCATATAATACCAAGTGTTTCTTTGTTCATTTCCTGTAATATAATCATACATCAAAAAGATATGTATTTTTATTTTCAGATATCATTGAGCATCATGTGCTGAATTGCTGAATATTTTGCTGTTTTGTGGATTTAATTCAAATGTAAATCTTCAAGGGCTTTTTAACATGCTCTTTATCAGCTCCTGGTTTGCACATATACATAAAAGGTTGACTAACTTGGCATAAGGTAAATGTTACTTTTAAAATATGCTGCGGACTTAGAGCAAAGAAGAGGTTAAACAAGAAGAGTTTAGAGTGTTGAGTAAATGTCATGCCGGCCAGAATAAATTGAAAATGAACATTAATGCCAGTCTGAGCTGAAATGAAGAGAGGTTTTCCTCCTCCCCCAGCCCAGTCTCAGTGGAGTACAATCAGGATGGTACTAATGAGCAGAAAACTTGCAAGGTAGGGGTGATGTTTCCTTCAGAAACACTATATGCACTGCTACCCTAAGCCCCCTAAGGACTTGAAATCTGTTATTGTTCCTCCTGGGAGGTCCGTTTACACTTAACACACATCTGGCTTAATTAGTTTGACAGCTGCTGCAGGTACTATTGGATAAGGTCCAGGCAACAGAGTGCATTAGCATTTGTTTAATGGTTTAACCTTTCATAATCTGATCTCCAGTGCATACATGAACCAGAGAGTATCTTTTATTACTTGTTAATGTGTGTTGTGTGGGTGTGTGCGCACACACACTCATATGCACCACTCCAAAAGTATGTGGTCTGAAAGCCAAAAAAGAATTTCCAAATGTAAACTTGTGAATTTAAAAACCAAACCAAAACAAAAAACAGAACAAAAAAACCAAACAAAAAAACCCCACCCAACATGTAAAATATAGGCAAAGGAGGAAATCATCTGATGAACCTAGTGGCCAGAGAAAGTCCCTCTACTGACCAGATTTTGTTTACTTAGCAGTGCTTTAATAACAAATCTTTAGATAGTAAAAAGTGGTTATACTTATTTCTGTTTATGTAGATACAACGAACACAGAAGATAGTCCAGTGCAGATTCATGAGAAGTATATAAAATGAATGGCCTTCATAGTTATAGAATGATATGAGCTGGACTACTCTCCCATATACTGGTGTAAATGCAAAGTAATTCCTTTGAAGCCAAAGGGATGAATCTATTCTTACACTAGTGCAACTAAAAGCAGAATATAGCCCAAAATGTTATGCTTGTACTTTATTTGCTCAAGGGGAAAGTTTTTCTGTACCCATTGAATTCATTTTTCCAATTTTAAATATTCTTTTATGTCTAATTGGCATAACTCCCTGTAAAAACAGCCTTTGGGAAGGCAAGCTGGTTTCTGCATAAACCCAAAACTCGCTGTTATCATTGAAAGCAAAACCAAATCCAAAGGTGACTTGCTAATTCCAATAGTCTTTCTTTAGCATTTTATTTACTGAAAACGGACTGATGCACTATTTTACCTAACAAATCATTTTCACTTTTAAGGGTTCTATGGCTGTGCTATTTTTGCCTGTTTGGAGCCTATATTTAAACAAGAAAACCCCTTACATAGACAAGAAGCACATTTAAACATAAAACACTTACCTCATCACAAGATTGTTTTTCTTCGTGCTATTTTAACAAACTTAAAGTGTATGGGCCAGGTCCTCTCCTCACTAATACAGGTAGAGGATAACAGTCTACTACATCTGCCATTTAATGTTGCCATTCCTTTAGTTCAAGTGACAAAATTCTGTGTTTTGTTGCTGAAGTTCTGGGATTCAAATTCCACTTTATAATCTGTGCAGTCATTACACTCTCGTTTCATGTGATGCATTTGAATGTGTGTTTTCTCCTTCTTGGTAAAACTTCATCTTTGCCCAGTTCCTGCAATGTATTCCTAGAGTCAAATCCATGTCAATGCCACTGACTTCAATGAGAGTTGAGGGCATTGACGACCTTACAGAACTAGGTCCATAATAAAGAAGTGAAATGAAAATAGTTGAACTAGAGTGGAGTTATATGTCTTAAGGCAAGATCAGACCCTTGTGATCAAATACACTACCTTCCTTATAACACAGCCACATAATTTCTTCCAGTAGTTCCCACACTGGTGGGCATTATTATTCCCTTCTGTATAGGTGAATAATATAAATCCCAGCATGATCAGTTTGATAAAAATATTGTTATTATTGAGTTTAGTCAGGATCTGAATCTCAGTAGGCTAAATGATGTGTAAACATATTTGATACTTGGCATATGAATGTCAAGCTCTGTTGGTTAGTTCCCATCTAGATCACATGGTATTATTTCTCTTCCCTAAGCCAAAAATGATTTATATAATGGGGGAAGGAGCCTTGAAGAACCCCCCAAGGCTTTGAATCTCTCAGGGAGAAGTGGCAGATAAATAGAATCAAAGGTACATTAGAAAAATATAAAGCTCTATTACTTTCTGAGCTATGCAAACCTTTACCAAGTCATCAATCCTAGAAAAAAGTAGGTGAATATAAGATTTGTTGTTTGGATGCAGAGATTAAAATTAATTTTTCTTTCATGACGCTAACAAAGTAACTGCTTATTGGCATGTAGTTGCTACTGCAAAGTGTAAAATCAGATTTTTCTCTAGATTATTTAATCATCTCTGTGCTGCGGCTCTTGAAAGAGGTTGTAGAAATCTTGTTCCCCTTCTTAATCAAATAGTATCCAATTCCATGTGACATCTACCACTTTCACATCTGACCACATTAAGAACATAAGAATGGCCATATGGCATCAGAGCAGTGGTCCACTTAGCCCAGTATCCTAGTAGCCAATGTCAGATGTATCAGAAGGAACAAAGAGAACAAGACAGTTTTGAGTGATTGTTGTCCAGTCCCAGCTTTTGGTGGTTACAGGTTTAGGACACCCAAAGCATGGTGTTGTGTCCTAGTCTGTCTTGGCTAATAGCTTGTCCTCCATGAACTAATCTAACTTATTTTTTAAACTAAGTTATACTTTTGGCCTTCACAACATCCCAAATACAAGGAGTTCCACAGGTTCCACTTGCTGTTTTAAAATACTGTAATCAGAATTGAGAGAGTTTAATGTTCACTTCATGCAGACATTTCCATGAATAAAACTCAGACACATGAATGTTCATGGGAAAAAATGAAATCTGGCACTGCAGAAGGCAATGTCTGATGGGATTAGGAGTTTTGTGTTTGGAAGCCATTCTGGAGGAGACTGAGCTGGGATTACTCACATGTTTAAAATTAGGCACATCCTTAACTCCTTTACTGAATCATTACCTCATTGATGGAAACATGTTTCACTGTAATCTCATATGTGTCTGATGTCCACACCCAGCCTCCCTGAAAAATCACTCTATTGCTTGAAAATCCATCCCTAAACCATAATGTGACTGAGAATGTTTTGATTTTAATAAAACATTTATTTGAAATAAGATAAAACTCCAGCTCTTTTCTGAAGTATTTAAGCCAGGGGTTCCCAACCCCTGACCCGCAGGCCAAAAGAAGACTACGAGGCTTTTTAAAATGGCCCGCACCACCAGCCACTGGCTCGGAGCCAGGCTGCAGCCCCCTGCTCCTGGTTCATAGCTGGGAACTCGTCTGCGGCCACCCACCTCCCCTCCGGTCCCGACCAGGGTCGGATTGGGATTAGGGATTGGGGGCAGGATCAAAGGCTCCAGGGCTGTTGGGCAGGGGCCTGCGGGCAGCGCGGCTGCAGGGTGTGCTGGGGGGACTGTGGGCGGCGTGGCTGCGGAGCATGTTGGGGTGGCACAGACCGGTGCTGCTGCAGGGGACGAGGGCAGCGCCTGCTGGCTGACATGGCTGCTGCAGGTGGGCTGCGCTGGTGCTGCTGGCTCGGGTCCACAAACTGGCCCTGTTCATGGGCATCCAGCCCCTCTTTCCTTTCCTTTCCTTTCTTTTTTTTAAAAAAACTTTTTTTCATTTTTTAAACAATCATTTTGGCTAGAGGGCCACAAACATAATTTTTAGAACCCCGAAGGGCCACTAGTCTATTTAATTAAAATTAATTTAAATTTAATTCATTAATTATAATTTAAATGGATTGGAATTTAATTAATTACATTTTAATTATATAGCCTGGTGGCCCCTCAGAATTCTAACAATTATATTTGTGGCCCTCAAGCCAAAAAGCTATAATTTTAACACCTCTCTTGGTGTATCAGTCTTCTCTTCTCTTTGCTTTTGCTTGTCCCTTTAGGGTGTTAACTCTTTGACCATGGATTTATGTTTTTGCCTCTTCTCCCTAACATGTAACACCGTGCATACTTAGCATGCTATATTATTAATAATAATTCATAGTTCTTGCATAGCACCTTTTAGTCACAGATTCCAAAGTGCTTTACAAAGGCAGAGAGTATCATTATCCACACTTTGTAGATGGGAAAGCTGAGGTACAGCTTAGTGAAATAACTTGACCACGGTTACCTAGCTGGTCAATGGTAGCAATAAGACCAGGAACCAAGTCTCTTGAAAGCTTAGGTCAATGTACAGTCCACTGCCTCTTGGTGATGCTGCTGGAAATGATCATGCAATTAGAATTAAAGTTGCCTCGATCTCCAAGAAAATTCACTCTATTAGCAGTACTTTCAGGATCATGGATACCAGAAATTTTGGCTTGTTAAAGGACCAAATTTTGTCCCTAAGTTATCTTTGCATGCAACCACCAGAATCCTTCTTCCCTTTCTCACCACATATCTGTCAGAAACTATGTTCAGTGCAGTTCTAGCAATCAAAACAAAAGCACACAACAAATTTGATGTGCACAATGATTTCAGACTTGCTGTTACTAATAAAATGCCAAACATTCCATCACTTGTGAAGGATTTACCAGCCCAGGGTTCTCAGTAAGACGGTGCAGTGTGCATAGAACAGGTAAGAGTAATATATTATCATTATTATTAAGGTAATTTAGTGTTATTATTATCTTTATATGTATTTATAGGGGTTATTTGTGTTTATAGCTGGTGAGGGGATGGGTCGGGGGGATGTGGGGAAACATGCTTTACCTAGTGTTAACTAGTTGGGCTTCCACTCAAAAAGTTTGGGAACTACTGAGCTACACCATCTGTTTTTTCCTAAATACAAATCAGAAAATTTTAGTGAATATGTCTTATTTTTCTGCCTTATTATTGATATTTCTACCATTTCAATCTAATCGTGGACCCGTGCTACCACTACAACTCTTTTTCATTCTAATAATCTCCTTCTTGTCCTTGACGCAGTTGGGCATAGATTTTTTCTTGTGTCCTTTTGCTTTCCTTATCAATTTTTTATGATTCCTAACTTCTGATTTATATTCATTGCAATCACCTTCCCCTTTCTTCCAATTGTTACATCTTATTTTTTATTTTATTTTTTTTTGTAACTGTTGCCACTTAAAATCATAGAATCATAGGCAATTAGGGTTTGAAGGGACCTCAGGAACTAATTTAGTCCAACTTCCTGCTCAAAGCAGGACCAACCCCAACTAAATCAACCCAACCAGGACTCTGTCAAGCCACACCTTAAAAACCGCTAAGAATGGAGAATCCACCACCACTCTAAGTAACCTATTCCAGTGATTTACCACTCTCCTAGGGGAAAAGTTTTTTCTAATATGATGATTTGGACAACAGTGATCCAGTGGACATAGTCTACTTTGACAAGGTCACTCACCAAAGACTCTTAAGCAAAGTTGGCAGCCATGGGATAAGAGGGAGGTCTTCTCATGGATTGGTACCTGGTTAAAAGTTAGGAAGCAAGGGATAGGAATAAATAATCAATTTTCACAGTAGAGAAAGGTAGTTAGCAGAATTCCTTAAGGATATCTACTGGGATCAGTGTTGTTCAACATATTCATAAATAATCTGGAAAAAAGGGTAAATGGTGAGGTGGCAAAGTTTTCACAGGATATAGAATAACCCAAAATAGTAAAGTCCAAAGCTGACTGCAAAGAGTTCCAAAGCAATCTCACAAAACTGAGTGACTGGACAGCAAAATGGCAGATGAAATGTAGTGTTGATAAATGAAAAGTAATACACATTGGAAAATATAATCCCAATTATACATACAAAGTGCCAGGATTTAAATTAGTTGTTACCAATAAAAAAAGAGAGACCTTGAAGTCATCATGGATAGTCCTCTGAAAACATGCTTACGGTGTATTGGCAGTCGAAAAAGCTAGCATAATGTTAGGAATCATTATAAAAGAAACAGATAATAAGACAAAAAAAATATCAGAGTGCCAATATATAAATCCATCATATCCCACACCTTAATATTGCATGGAGTTCTGGTCTCCCCATCTCAATAAAAGTAGCTTAGAATTTGAAAAAATATAGAGAAGGCAATAAAAATGAATGGAGATTATGGACCAGTTTCCATATGAGGCGAGGTTAAAAAGACTGGCACAGTTCTGCTTGTAAAATAGACAATTAATGGGGGATATGATAGAGACGTCATAAAATCATAAATGCTTTGGAGAAAATGAATAGAGAAGTGATATTTACACCTTAACCTAACACATGAAATGGGTTCACCCAATGAAATTAATAGACAGTAAGTTTAAAATTAAATAAAGGAAATATTTAAGAACAAAAGAACAGCTATACTGGGTCAGCCCAGTGATCCATCTAGCCCAGTATCCTGTCTTCCAATAGTGGCTAATGCCATGTGCCTCAGAGGGAATGAATAGAAGAGATAATCATCAAGTGATCGAGCCTGTTGGCCATTCCCAGTTCCGGCAAACAGCAATACCTACCAATCCTGGCTAATAACCATTGATGGATGGATCTAACCTCCATGAACTTATCTACGACTTTTTTTACCCTGTTATTGTCTTGGCCTTCACAACATCTTCTCACAAGGACTTCCACAGGTTAACTCTGCCTTATGTGAAGAAATACTTCCTTTTATTCATTTTAAACCCCCGCCTATTAATTTCCTTTGGTGACCCCTAGTTTTTGTGTTATAAGAAGGGGAAATAAAACTTCCTTATTCAGTTTCTCCATACCAGTCATGATTTTATAGACCTTCATCATACCCCTCCTTAGCTGTCTCTTTTCCAAGATGAAAAGTCCCAGTCTTATTAATCTTTCCTCATATGGATGCTTCTCTGTTCCCCTAATCCTTTTAGTTGCATTTTTCTCTATCTTTTCCCATTCCAATATATCTTTTTTGAGATGGTGTGACCAGATTTGCATGTAATATTCAAGATGTGAGAGAACCCTAGATTATAAAGACTGTCCAAGGATTGCAGAATTAAAAAAACACATATAGTTCTCTATGGCAAAATTAAATATTAGCTAGCTTCTTGGCTTCATACAGTCACTGCATTCTTTGTACAGCTGTCTAGAATGTGACTGACTGAAGAAAGGGAACAATTTATACCTGATATACTGATTACACTGGAAAACAATTCCTTTCTGGTTTGCTTATGTAGCCAGTTGGGTTCCAGTCTCACCCAGAGACTGTAAGAAGGAAAAAACTAAAAATAACATGGCCACCAGTCATAATAGGGACTAGGATCATAGGCTGCAAAAGAACAGTTACCCCTCCCCCTCTGCCTGTCTCCCTTTGTGAAAAGACAAAATGGAACTTGTGCAGATGGGTTGGGGACAACAACAGCCAGTCAGAAAACTCTAGCAGTGAGCCCTAGAGGTTTGAAAGGCAACTGGCTGAATCTATCTTAGGTCTCCCTAGAGAAAGGAGATCAAAAGTCCTTGTGAACAGAGAGATAGAGAAAGATGATCAATAGCCATTATGAGAGAAAGCAGAAAACAGCCAGCCTGCTGCAGAAAGAGTGACAGATACGCAGGGACTTGCACAGGCACACAGAATGCCTCTTCACAAGCAAAGACCCTGCTTTCTGAGTCATTTTCCAGACTGAGAAGAAAGGAGCCAGATTCTGCTACAGAGGAAACCTCCAACCCAGCCTATGTTACCAAGAGCAAACTGATCCTGAGAGAAAGAGATGGACTTTGAGTAGCTGAGATCATCTAAGTTCTGAACATATCCCTCCTGTTCTGAGGAGAACAAACTGACTTATCGGAGACTGTCCCTACTATAATAATTTGATAATACAAAAAATGATATTTTATGACTATTGTTTTATTTTACTGTAGCCCCCAATAAAAACAGTATTAACTAGGGTAATTTGTGCACTTTTGTTGTTCTCCAAAGCTTCCAATCAAATATAGTTAAGGTACATGAAAAACAAGACACTAAATCAGTCAGACCATTTTCCCTCGAGGGACAGCAGTTCTTCTGTTCACTTCAAAAGGCCATCAATGTACATGAGTCAAGAACAAGACAATTCATATTTATATACATTTATTGGAAGCCACAGGCTACTTGCCCCATTGGCTATGAGAGGTGGCATTTGTTATTTCAAGTCCATTCCATGCAGGCCATTGGTTGTAAGGTTAGGGGTCCCACCAGACTGAATGGGAAAGTACTTTGTAAAATTGATAGCTACTCCACAAGCACAGGGAGCTCTAGATCTGGAGTCAAAGAAATTGGAGAATGTTTTTTGCCCAAAAGTTGACTTTCAGAAGTCTAAGATATGTTTAGGTCGTAAGAAAATTTATAATTTATAATTTTTAAAATTTTATTTCAGGTAGCACTCTCAATGTGCTAGGTGTTTTTAAACAGAAAAGAAGAAACAAATGATCATAAATGACGTATCTGAAAGCCTGAAAAGCTTCCACTGAGTAATTTGTTAAAGTCTTAACTATTTGATTTTAGAACCAGATAATGTTATTATAGTATTATATTTACTATATTTAGTATAAAGAATATTGGAAATTCTGTAGTAATGTTATCTGCTTGAAAAACTACATGTATCAAGATGTTAATGGCAACCACTGTGCTATAGATCATCTATTTCTCTCCTATTCTAATTTTTAGGTGACTCTAATAATTCATTTATTCTACTTCTAGAACCAACAACAACAGATTCAACAACCTTTAGTTGACAAATATGGTGAACTGAATACCCTTGAATGCTTTTCACAGATTCTATTATGAAAGTATTTTCTAGTCTAAACAAAGGACTAGCTTTCAGAAACCTGATAGGTTAGGAAAAAAAAGAATTTAGGTATTTTGGTAAGGAAGGTCTCGCTAGGGTTAGATTAGTCATAACTTGTTCTTCTTAAAACACACAAAGAATAGATCAAATTCTTCTATAATATGCATGTAGAGATGTACTGAATTTGAAGATTATTAACTTATTATTTGACTAATATGCTGTAGTTAACTGAGCTCAGGGCTGGGGCAACCATATAGATGTACTAGGCAGTCACCAGATTTTAAGGGGTGCCAAATTAGGTGGAAGTGATTTTTTCTTCTCTATTAAAAAAATATGTTAATATGTTATCTCTTATAAATGAAAGTATCACCCTTTGACACGGCACCAAAGTCATAGTTTGCCTATGGTGCCGAAAACCCTTGGGCAGGCTACTTATTGAAAATAGTAACTGGGGGTTTCCCATCCCAGAAATGGAATAAGTTTGCATCTCAAGCAGGTTCTTCATGGCACCTCAGCTTTAAAATATACATTTAATTATATTATTGCTTTATTTGCTGCAGTTGCTATTTTGTACATTTTCACCTCAAATCAGTCCCGTCACTCCCAGTGTAACTTCCTGTGTTTTATAATTATCAACTGGTGAAAAATTAAGCCAAAAATATTTAACAATGACACTGTTTCTTTTTTACACCCAAATTAGGCCCAAATGATTAAATACAATTATGGAGTCAGTTGGATTAGTACAGTTAGATTAACAGGTAAATTGTTAATTCAATGTCATTTCACTAATCTCTTTTAGGGTTGTTAGACATAGAGATGGGCACAACAGAATGAGGTTTCTTATTTCATCAGGTGATGTCCACAGTGTCCCCAAAAATGAAATCTAGAAACAAGAATTTACTATTTTTGATGCTTATGTATGCTGTTAATAGCTTTTGTTATTGAACTGTGTGGTCCAGATGGACGAGAAGGAAGAAGGAAACAGTTGACAGAGAGAAATGACTTGCAGAATAATTTTGTATTAGCATTTGAAAGGGACAAAATAAAACTATGCAGACAGATATGTAATATGATTGGCAAAGAACAGGGCAGCTGGAAACTGTGTCAGTGAAAGTTTGCAATGAATACTGTGATTTACAATGAAAGGAGAATTAATGCCTGGTAGAAGTCTGTGTATTCAGTGATTCTAAGACAATGGCAAAGCATTGTAAATGAGAATGAAACCTACAGAAATGAAAATCAGCAACAACAAAAATATTCTTGTATAAAGTTGCAAATTTAGGAAAGACCAAATTAATCCAAAATGCTTTCAGTGGGAAAGTATGGGTGAAATCCTGTCCCCATTGAAGTCAATAGGAGATTTTCCATTGGCTTCACTGGAGCCAGGATTTCACCTTAAGTGCACAAACTTGTAACCTAAGATCAACATATTTGCTCATTTCCTTGGAAGATACATTAAATAGAATCTTATGCTCCAAGATACATTAAATAGAATCTTATGCTCCTCTTCATATTATCATTTCCAAAACTTTATATTAGTTGAAAGCACAGAACAATCTGTTCAAGGTGGGAATGAGAGACTATGTTTAGGAAGATGTCAAATCTACTTGAACTTTTGCCTTATGGAGATGTTACATCTTAAAAGGACATATATATGGCAAGCTGCCATGCTGATCAGTGTTCCTGTAGTACAGTCAGGTACAGGCAGCCGAGCTTGTCTGGTATTTTAATACCTGACTGCCTCAAGTCAGATATCATTCCAGAGCTATTAATATTACTCAGAAATAGCTGGAACGATAGCTGTAGGCACTATACCATGTTTAGCAGCAATATTGGTTTCTGGTAGTCTTTAAATGTGCATACCCACAATGTAGTAGTTCTTTTAGACATGATTTCAATTGGAATTCAAGGTTGTTGCTGCCCATTGGCATTCTTTATAATTGTCCACTGGAAGCATGGATGCTATATTATTAAAATGACATTATTATTCATGAATAAATTTGGAAAATCTCTTTCATCAGACTATCCCTGAGTAGAACTAAAATAACAAATATTGTTTAGGTAATTCATCTTTCTGTGATTCTGTAAATTGGAAGCATTGTGGCTGACTGAGTTGCTTTGCTTATGAAAACATTTATTTCAGTCTTATAGTCTGTGAATTTCTGGCCTCTTGAATATCATGTATAGAATGTTGCTTCAAACTGCCAAAATAAATTGTGGATCTTCTCAGCCATTCTCCTGAGGCTGTAAACATTCTAATGAAATTGTAGGGGTGGGGGGAAAATGTCTCTACTCAAATGAAAGTAATTCAGGATATTTCCACAAGATGGGATTCTACCTTATATATTCTATAGCATCATCGTAGCATCCAAAGGTCAGTGGACATGAGCAGAAGACACTTTTTTTGGTAACAAATAAGTCTGCAGTACTAAGAGAGAGATCTTTCAAAGTTGTGAAGTCCAGAAAACTTACCCAAAATATAAGAGACAATTTTAGAAAAAAATGTTTCGAATATTATATATGTGGGGAGAGCATAATTAAATTTTATGGGAGAAAAATCTAAGAAATCAGGGCAGAAACAATAGGTGACAGAAGTCTAGATGATTAAAATATTTTTCATTTTTATTTTAAACAAAATAACATCCAAATAATTCTTACTCATAATCTCTGACAGATCCCATCTGCTGGCATAAATTTGCTAAAGATCCAGCTAGAGCTCAGTGTATAACTGATTTTTTTGGTCCAGGTACCAGACCCCATAAAATAAAAATAAAAATATTTTGATTTTGTTCAAACCAAAACTGATTTTTTTTAAGGTTTTTTCCAACCAAAACAAAAAAAAAATAATTTCAGTTCAGCCACAATATTTCAGTCAAACTAAAGCAATTTTTTTCCAGTTTTTTTCAATTCTTTAGGGATCATTGGGGTATTTTTCAGTTTTTTATGTTTTTTTTTAATAACCACATTTTAATTTGTGTCATAGGCCTTTCTTCCAGCTGTCTACTTTCCAACTCCGATGGCTCTAGTTGCAGATCTACACCACAACTCATGCACCCACCATGTCTATCATTGCCTCTCCATCATGGGGCATATGGTAGCCTGCACTTCTGCGACATTGAACACATGCACTGCCTCCAACTATGGCTCTTCTTCATTTACAGGCCTATCAGAAACATTTGGAAGCCAGAATCCTTGTCCCCCAGATGGTTTTGGCCTCTTTCACATGGTGGACTGATCCTTCCAAGGTCCTGATCAGAACCTCCTTCATCACCCCCACTTTAGAGGCCACCATCATGATAGATGCTTCCCTTGTAGACTGTGGGGGCCAATCTAGACCATCACACAACTCAGGGAGTCAGGATGCCACGGGACACCAGAATGCACATAAATGTTCCAGAACTCTGGACAGTTAGCTTAGTGTGGCAGGTATTTCTCCTTATCATTCAATCATGCCACATTCAACTACTCTTCAACAATGTCACAGCAGTCATGTACATCAACAAACAGACCCATGTCTCCATCCCTCTAGGCTGAATCCATCCAACTTTGGAACTGATGCATCAGCCATCATGTGATGTTCCAAACCATGTATTTTCCAGGCTCTCAAAACTCCCTAGCTGATGCCTTAAACAAGATTTTCTACATCATCCATGATTGGGATTTGCATAATGCCACTCTCCACTACGTCTTCCACCATTGGGGCACCCCACAAAGGAATCTCTTCACTGCTCATCAGAACCACAAGCTAACACTTTATTGTTCCAGAGGAACCTTTGGTGCACACTCACAAGGCAATGCTCTTCTCCTACCCTGGACAGGTGACGTCACTACACCTTTCCCCCCATTCCACTATTAGCACAAGTCCTACCTCTGGGACCAAACTACTGTAATACTCATAACATCATTCTGGCCCCATCAGTTTTTGTTCACAGATCTCCTAAGACTCCCCACCTGAACATTACTCCGTCTCTGAAACTCAAAGCTCTCCTCACTGCAAGATCAGGGCTTAGTATAACATCCCAACCCATCTCTTTATTTCATGGATTGGTTTTTGCATGGGGCTCAAGGGCGAACAAAGCATGCTCTCTCCTCCCCACCCCTGGTGCAATGCATCTTTACCCAAAGCTGGGCCTGCTGCTGGGATAAATGGAAATGTTTAACCTCATGGGCTCAACGACATCACCAAGAAGTGTGATATTGTTACCTATCATCCCTGATTACCTCCTTGAGCTCAAAACGTGGGCTCTTGCCTCATCTCTATGTAGGGCCACTTTTTCTCCCCAATAGATGGCGCATCAGTATTTATGCACCCTACCACCTTCCATTTTATGAAAGTTCTCCTCAATACCTTCCCTCCAATACTCAAACCCTCACCTCACTTGAAGAAAAAGAAAAGATTACTTACCTGCAGCAGGAGGTCCTTTGAGATGTATTGTCCCTATTTATATTTCAAAATCTACCCTCTACCTCTCTGCTGCAGACTGGACTACTCAGTAGTAAGAGAGTCACTGGAGAGGCTTTGATCTACATGGCCTATTATAACTTTGGCTGGTAGCATGAGGAGATGCACAATGCACGATGCATGTGTGGGTCAAAAGACACTGCTAAGAAAACCTTCTGGTGCCAGTACATAACACACATTCACACCCACATTTGGAAAACAAACAGGGACCACACATCTCAACGAATCTCCAATCACAGGTAAATAACCTCCTCTTTCCTTCTGATGAGCATAAAGCCTTCTCCTCCATTAACCATAAAGGGAGACGACAACTACACCTGCTACTATAGTGACCTAAATACAGTCAGCAAACCTTGCACAAAGTGGCTTGCATTGCCCAAGTTCAGGCCTGTAGATTTGTTCTCTATTGTCTTACTCACACTTCTCAGACGAATAACTTGCATTTGCCATTGTTTCATTACTGTGGTCTGGTAGGACTAGATTTGAAGCTGAGCACTCTCGAACTTTGGTAAAGTCCAGATCCAGATTATATATGTGAACTTGGCAATTTAGACTTATCCCCGCTAGTTGCAAATTGATAGCATTGATCCAACATCATTCCTTTATCACCTGAAGACAGTGTTGTGAATTAATCACCCTAACAATAGCCTCGTTGCATAAACTGAATCCATTATCACCCAACGTTGGCTGTGGGTAGGAAATAGGCAATGATAACACCATTATATTTACAATTTATGAGTAACATCTGTTACAAGTGCTATAGTTCCTGTTACCTTTATAATAAAGATTGTTCCTTTAGTAGTTTTTTCAGTGAAGCAGGTGGTGAAAGAGATTAAGGAGAAAGAAGGAAAAGTGAAAAATGCAATGACAATTGTTTCAAAAGCTTGCAGTATGGGGAAATTAATTTTTTGCCCAATCTACTAAATGTTCTTTGGATAATCCATTCAATATATTACAGTCTCTTCCCAAATAACAGAATACACCAGGCAGGCAGTGCAATAATGTGCTATTTATATGTGTGTGTGGTCATGAAACATAATAAAAATAAGAATTGATATGCTCTACATAATCCAAAACATTCCAAAGCAATATCATTGCATTTGTGCGCATACAACCAAAATGGATAAGCATTTGCACTGTCATGCACTCAGTAACATTTTCTCATGGGAGACATGTAAGAGCATGACAAATATCAAGTCCATATTTATATAGTCAAACTCCACAATGCTTAGAATTTGCAGCCTTTTACTTGTGCTATGTATCATGAAAATATCCTGGGGACAGAACCTCCTTTTAAATTTTGACTTAAGCTGTGTGTATGAGGTGGACTCTGAAGAAGTATTGACGCCTAACAAGATCACTCAGTGCTAAAGCAGATTTGTTATATAATGCCTTATGTAGTATCCCATCAATAAAGATTGATGGATAGATGATTTATACTGACATTTATAGCTTTATGCTTTTCTGTGCTTTTCTCTTTGTGTTAGCTTTACTGCTCTTTACAAAAGGTCTGTTCTGCAATGGATAAGCACTCTCAACCTTTGTTAATTTCAGTGGTGCGTCTACACTGGCAAGTTAGATTGACTTAAGGAGGCTTAAGTCGACCTTAACCAAGCCATGTCCACACTGGGCTTTTCTTAAGTCGACTTAAGCACTTCCTTAAGTCAACTTAAGGAAAGCTTAAGTCAACTTAATAACACCTCGTTTTAGGTCGACTAAAGCCTTAAGTCGACTTAAAGCCAGTGTGGATGGGGATTAGTGCCTAAATCAACCTTATTAAGTCGACTTAAAGCATTAAGTCAACTTAATAAGTCGATAAGGGGCTATGTCTACACTAGAAAAGTTAAGTCGACTTTGTTAAGTCAACCTTATTAAGTTGACCTTAACAAAGTCGACTTAACTTTTCTAGTGTAGACATAGCCAGTGCGAGTTATGGGTACCCAGCAGCTCCTCAGAAAAGATACTCAGTACCATGCTGGATGATGCTGTCAAGTCTCTGCAATTAATGTATCCTTTTCATCCTGTTCCACCTCTTTTGATTCATATGAGTAATGAAAGTGCACAATATATAAGTAAATAACAAAATGATGAACACATATGTGTCAAAGACAGTAATTTTAGGACCAGAATTTTAGAAGAGCTTGGCACCCATAATCAGAACCAAATGTTCAAAAGAGCTCATCTCCCCTTCAGGCCTGAAAATAAGTGGCCAGATTTTTTCAGAAAACTTCAGCATGCTTGGTGTTGTGGACTTTTAGAAAATCTGGCCACGAGTGTGACAGTGAGAACTGCTGTGTGCTAAACATAAACGGAAATTTGGCCTTTGCTTTGATACCAAATAGGATCTGAGTTCTTTGGAAAATCTGGTCCATGATCATTAGTATGCTCATTGGGCCCAATTCATCCCTGAAGTAACTCTAGCAGTGGAGTTATACTAGGAATCAATCCAACATATTGCCATTTCTTAAAAGTTGGAGCTTTTATGTCCATATTTAATTAAAGGAGTCACAAAAGGTGAAAAAAATGTTGAATTATTATGACATATTATTCTGTCTGGAAGACCTTCTTGGTCACTGTAAAAACCTTCATGCCCTGTTCTATTCCCTACTTTCACATATGCAGCATATTATATTCCTATAAATCTACAGGATACTCTGTTATAAGTATTTTTTAAGGTTGTAGGATTTTGATTAACACTATGAAGAGATAAATGTCAGTATCAATATAGAATGCTTTGCCAGGATTAGTCTAACATTTTCTGCTTCTTTAATATTTTCTATGAAACTAATGAATTTAAAATACTGGAGGTGAAATCCTGGCTCCATTGAAGTCAGTGAAAAACCACCATTGGTGTAAGTTCTGTTCAATTTATTTTCCTGCATCATCTTTCTATTTATCTGCTTATCTACTTACTCTATTTTATATCTTTTAATGCTCTTTATCATATTATCTAAACATAAGAAATATTCAGAATAATATGGCACATATCTGAGTGATCAAGAATGTTGAAAAAAATTATGAATAATAGTCATCAAACTTTCTTAGTTACCATCAGGAGCCAGGATATATGTTTACTGTTTAGATAACAGTTGTATAGCTACATTTTACTCTGTAGTCGATGACCTAAATAATGTAATATATTCTTTGGAATATAAAAAGAGATAAAAATAGCTTTAAAATTATTTTCAATGAAAATGATGATGTTTCCTAACATACCAATATTTGTGCTTCAAACATTAGCATCACATGTTGCTACTCTTAAAAAGAATCTCTGCCTTCTAGGGAAAAATATGTGATTAGAATAAATCCACATCAAAGAACTAATTTGTGGCTTCTTAAAAGATTTCTCATGAGTGCTAGAACCACTAGAAGGTTACTTTAAAATGTATCTGTGAAAAATGTTCTGATAGGTGCGGTCAAGGACACAATTTGAATAAGTAGTTTATTTGATTTAATTAGAGTTAAAAAGCCTGAGGCACATATCTCTAGTTGTAGTCACTGCTGGGCTACTCTATCTGAAAGGGGTTAGACATTTTTAAAATGTTCATATAGGACCAAGCTCTCCTCTTTGGCTATGTCTACACTTACCAAAGTTAGTTCGAATTAGTTAATTCGAGCTAACTAATTCAAACTAATTTTAATTCATTCGAATTAACTTAATTCAAACTAGCATGGCCCCACTAGAATGCTAGTTCGAACTAAGCAAGTGCCATTCATGGCACTTGCTTAGTTCGAATTAGTCAGTTGCATTAAGCTCAATGTGCCGGTTAGTTCGAACTAAGCAGTCAGTTCGAACTAACATGGCCACATTGACTTAAGTTCAAATTAAGGGTTAGTTTGAAGTAAAATGAGGTTTTACTAATTCGAACTAACTTTTCCTTAATTCGACTTAAGGAACTGCTTAAGTCGAATTAAGGAAACTCAAGTGTAGACAGAGTAAATTAAGTCAACTTAAGCCTACAAGTGTAGACGCACCCTTTGATTTTAGGTCAGGGTCTGATCTTTAGTAACACTATTGTAAATCTGGAGTAATGCCTTTAAAGAATGAAATTCAGAGCAGCACTCGGCCTCCTCCTCCTGCATGGATGGAATCTGTTGCATATTCTGCAACTATTCCACATCACATTCCACACTCCAACTGAAGTCGGATACGTAGGATTCATGTTTTTCTGCCTCCATATGAATATGCAGTTATCCACTAGAGTGCTTGCAGCAGGGTACTAACATACTACCACATAGCTATCCAACAGCATCCACTATTCATACAGTTCTAGAAATGAGTGTGAAAATGGGGAAAAAATGAAAATCTCAAAATCGGGTAGAAGTATATCTCCAGGCATTTAGCTATTAACAATATAAGTTGTTATAATAATATAAATCCATTAAGCCCAACAGTTTCATTCAACCATTGGTAGCTCTGATATCCATTAGAAGCACGTCAATTTTAATAGCCATGGACTATCTCACCTCTCTCTCCTATGGTACACTTAAATGATTCCTTGACAAGTGAATTTAATTCCCCTCCCCCCTGCACATGATTGGAAGAGGGGATAAGGGCAAGAGTTTATTTTTGAAGAACTGGATCCCTCTTCACCCACTCCCTTCTGAATCTGAACGTATATCTGCTAAGTCAAAATGAACTTTAATAAATGAACCAAACTCATTAGCTATGTGCAGTTCATGCTTACATTCGTAATGATTTTAAAATGTGTGGCTGCATCTTGAAGAAGAACAGAGCTTGACATAATTTCAGTTATCAAATACCAGTAATTGACACAGAGACAGGCTGTGCTTTACACTGGGTTATAATTAATCCACTTCAGTGACCTCAAAGACTACACTTCTGAGAAATCTACCACTTACGTTTTGATTCTTTGTCAACTACTTCAGTAGACATAAATTACAAATGAGGTACTAATGAAGTATTTCATCACCTGTTTACCTTCAGTGATCAGTTTCCTTACTCTAATTTACTGCAGGCACAGTTTTTTTGAAGCTACCGTCAGCTGGAGCTGCTTTTTACTCTGAGCAGTTATAAATTAGCACATAGCTACTTTTACTCTGACACTTTCTTTGTTCTGGCTTTAAAATTGTACAGCATGGGAAGAAATAAGTTTATGTCTATGAAATGACAGAAGAGAAGAGAAAATGCTGCCTTATTTTATATCTTCTTCTGGTCAGCTCTTTATCTTACAGATTCAATTCTTAGAGCCAAATTCTGTGCTGGTATAAGCAGACAAAATTCCATTGAAGTCAGCATACCTGCACCCATTTACAACAGCAGAGAATTTGACTCATAAAAATTGTCTCAAATATGAACTAATCCTTGCCATTCTATTGAATACTAGGAATAAATATGCCATCCCTGCACAAGTGTTTATGTCTGGCTACAAAGATGTCACCAGACTACTGAAATGCATCATTAAAATCCTTACATTACAATAAAATATCTGGGGTATGTATACACTGCTCTAGTTTAAAATTTTAGGGTTTGATTCTGATCCCAGATCCAACATGAAACGCACGTGAGAGTGGAATAATCTGTGTTTTAAGGAATATTAGTTAGGATTTTAATTTTCAAAGGCAAATCAGGCAAGTCCTGGTAGCTTTATCCTCTTCACCAATGAGAACTTCACTACCCCATTCTGATGCCTCCTGCTTATTCCAACTATTCCCATTGTTCAAAACCCAGTTCCTGCTTAGACCAGTTGGGACCTTAGCTTCCATTCAGCTGTGGGAGCTGAGGTCTAGAGCTGAACAGGAAACAACTTTCACAGCCCGTAAAAATTATTGAGATTTCAAAATATTCCTGTTCCAAATCATGAGAAGAAATTGAAATCTTGAAAATTTTGTTAACTGCAAATTGAATAAATAAATCCACATCAATTAAAACATTTCATTTTGGAAATGTTTTATTTCTATTTTGACCTTTTTATTTTATAACCTCTTTTATATCTAAATTTACAAAAAAAAATTTGACTCAGAAGTTGTTTCAACCAAAAAAGCCTTTTTCTTTTTTTCTTTGGTTTTGAAAATGTCTAGGGGATGTTTTAAAATTTTCAAAACTTTTTTATTTAAAAAAAAAAATCCAGTCCACAAGATTTGTCAGAACTGGCCTTATTTTCCTGAGTTTTGGTTTTGACCACAAAAAAGTTATTCTAAAAACTCCTTGACTAGCCAATGCTCTTCCACCTGTAGGTGTCTCTATCCTGCTTTCCCATGGCATCTCCTTCATCCACTTCCATAAAGGGTGATTCATTGCCTCATTTGCCCTCTTATCCACTGGTGCCTCCCTGCTACGGGTAACCTTGTCCTTCTATACTCCAATCCTGGTACCTTATTCTCCTCACTGTGAATATACCAAGTCTCTCCTACTCCAGTAACACCAGTATCCCCACCCTTTTATGAGCTCTAGACTTCATGTAATGTTGTGAGGGCTACAAAATGTGACTGTTGTGTTTTCTGTAGGACTTTTTTTTTCACCAGGTCTCATCCTAATGAATTTCAGACAGGATTGAACTAGAAAGGGCTCTCATAGGAGGTTTCAAGTGTACCTAAGAGAAATCTTTCTATAGAAAAAAATGGTGTTTTACTTTAATTAACATGCACCACCACCACCACCCCGGGGCAGTTTGAAATGTTCTTGCTTCTTGGCTTCAACTGTGTTTGAAATCTGAAAATCAGCCTATGTTCAACCCTCTTTTGTTCACATATCTGCACCCACTTAGTAAACATGAGCCCCATTTTAAGTGGACTTTAGGATTGTGTACTGAAACCAGGTGAGAAACGTTTCTGAGTTTTGGTACTTTCTTCAAACTTGAGAATTAGAGAACTGAGGTCCAGATGAGGCCAAATGGCAGGAAAGCCCTGTGCAGTGAAACTACTGTGTCTCCTGCCCACTGAAAGCCTACTGAAAGCTCATTACAGAGATTCATTGCCCTATAACATCCAGGGATCTGCTCCATGATCCTTTTTCTATGGAAATGATGGGAAAATGGAAAAATGTTTTCTCATTTTCATTTGCTACTTCTTGCACTTCATCACCCTTCTTTTTTCTCAAGGAGAACTGATTGCCTCTCACGCTGCTCAGGGTTGACCATATACATCCTCTTGGAAAAACAAAAGCTTCACCCAAATGTGTCAGCTGTCTTCTACTTACTAACAATTTCCATGGGCTTTTCCTACCTAATTACTTTTCTATACAAGGGAGGAAAGAGTTATTACCATAGCAACTGTCACAGTGCATAATATTGAGCATTACTCTGAACAAGCTGTACTTCCTTAAGGATACATTCACATCATAATGACATATATATTTTTCTTTTGTACTTTTCGAGCTGTTTTAAGCAATGACATGCCACTGCTTGTATATACAACAATTTCCAAAGGATTTAATAATTTCCCACAAATTGATTTGGCCTGCATTTTTCTGGGTTTATAGGTTTGGTTTGGTTTCGTTTTTTATTGGGGGGTGGGGGGTGGTTTGGGTCGTTAACATTTCTGGTTATTGAAGAGGATCGTACTTTTATTTACAAAAAAAAGAAGCAAAGAGACTTCTTTCTTTAAAAGTTCAAAATTAGCAGTGCTAAATAAAAACATAAAAAAGGAGGGAGATTAGATTGGAGTGGCACAATGTCACCTTTGGATTTTTAGTTGAACAGGGCAGCTTGCATGTTGGCCTTCCTGCACAATGATTTTTTATCTGCTCCAGAACACAGCCTCCAAATGCTTCTAGTAATATTTACAAGGCAATGCCAGTTATTTGTATGCATAGGGCCAGTCTTTGCAAGAAGGCGTACTGATCAGTGACCTGATTCTCATACTACTGCAAAAATGCCTTCCTTTCTCTTCCTATAGGTCTAACCAGGTGTGAAAGAAACACCCGAGGTTTGTCTGAGGATATAATTCTCTCTAATCCTATCATCCTGTTGCTACATTCAAAATCCAATATGAAAATTTTCAGATAGTAGGTATATGAACCTTCCTTGAATGTGCTTTTACCATGTCCATTTCTACATTTGTATCAGTGGTCACAAGAGAGAGGACAAAATTGATCCAGTTTGTATAAACAGTGCCTTCCTTTAACCACACTTTTTGGTGTATTCCCAGACCAGACTCCATGCTTCTCATTGAAAGGCAGGACTCCTCTAGTTATATGAGTGGGAACAAATGACAGACTACTGCTAACTTTACTGAAACAGAGTAGAAATCACAAAACACTCTTACTAACAAAGCCAGAATCAGGAGCACTTTTGTGGGATGGAGGAAAAATTACACTCAAGATTTGCACACTGTTAGAAAGTCATGGGATCTACCTCCTAGAAGCAAGGCCATCCTTGGGGACAGGGGGAAGGGAACAGGGTGACCACCCCGCAGTTCCATGGGCCCCACGCTGCCCAGCTACCAGCAGGGCAGCACAGAGCCTGCACTGCTGCCCCCTCCACCCCCACTGCTGCATTGCCTGCTCCCCCTGCACTGAAGCTAACTGGGGTGGGGTGGGGTGGAGTGGGGTGGGTTTGTAGAACCTTGCCTCTGGGCTGGTCCGCCCCACTCCCTAGTGTGGGGTGTATGGGCCCCCATAGGCCGATTGGCCCTTGGCCCCGCCCCCCATAGGGACGGCCCTGTCTAGAAGTGAAGTATAGGAACCACTAGGAGAAGGACAGTATACACTGACAGGGTGCATCTACAGTTACAAGTTAGGTTGACTTAAGGAGGCTTATGTCGACCTAAACTATTCCACGTCCACACTGGACTTTCCTTAAATCAATTTAAGCATTTCCTTATTAGGTCAACTTAAGCCAGTGTGGACAGGGATTAGCACCTAAATCAACTTTATTAAGTTGACTGAAAGTGTTAAGTTAAGTTAATAAGGTTGAAAAAGGGTTATGTCTACATTAGAAAAGTTAAGTCGACTTTTGTTAAGTCGATTTAATAAGGTCGACTTTAAGTCAACTTAAAGTAAACCTTAAGTCAACTTAATAAAGTTGATTTAACTTTTCTAGTGTAGACATAGCCACAGTGTGGAGTATAAACATTAAACTTGAAATTTAGAACTTTTTGTTGTCCTTGCCTTTGTTTATTTATGCAATACAGTCAAGATTTTGTGTGTTTCCATATAATATGTTTCTGTAATGCTGTTATTTTAATTTGAGTTCCCCAGGAGTCTTGGTAGCAGAACAAGAATTACTTAAATGTGAACAAGAGATTAACATTTCAGTTTGAGATTCACAAGTAAGCAGAATAACCTGGGAAATAAATTGTCCTTTTTCTAGGCCTGAAAGGAAAAACTAAACTGAACCAACCCAGTTGAGGCAAATCTATTTTGATCTTTATCTTTCCCATCTCAAAATCCTAAAAGTTGTCTGAATCCTATGAAAAGACCTAATTACAGTTGCTTAGAGCTTTGATTCAGCAAAGTCCTTCAATACATGCACACTTTTATATACATGCTTAAGAGCTCTGCTGAATTGAGACCTACCTGTTCAATATTTCTTTGTAAACCATGTGTATTGCATTTACTTCAACTATGACTCTTCTATGCTGGGAAAAATGGCTAAGAAAAATAAATTAAAAAGCAGAAGAAAGATTGTGTGCAAGTCTGTTTTTGTTTTAATTAATTATATGCACCTAGAAAGTATAATTACACCATTATGAAGTCCCATTCACATAAACAGTGACTGGGTTGCATTTATGAAGTAATTTTTACTTTGTGTATATGGACTAGTCAGTCAAATAACTGTTAAATATTCTTTTGTTATAAATCCAGAATAATCTCAAAGTAAATGTGTAACATTAATAGAACTGATTTGCTACTTTAAGCATAATTGGTTATTTCATTGCTTACCATAATTTAAAACTTGGTTTCATGGCTTAGTGTTGAACTTTGGCAATTGTTAAAACGGTCTGTGTGTGGTCAAGACAGCTGTGTCTGTTGTTTCTGAGCACAATGCTGACTTAAGTAACAATATCCACTTCAAGTAGGATTTCAGTCCTTTTTGCTTTCTTTGTCTGCACACTGTGCTTCAAACAATGTTTGCATCCAATGCAGAAGTGGCAGGTACAGATCAGAATCTTAATGGTTTAACCTTCAGTGATGAACGACAGTATTATAGAGTCAGGTTGTCATCTCTCAGGGTTCATATGAACATTTAACCAAATCCCTCTGGCTAATCCTCAACTGAAATCAATTGACATTTCAGAAGTGTTCCCCTCAAAATCTTGTAAATCATATTATTAGCTGTAGTTGTACCTTTAAACTTTCAGAGGCACTGAAAGAGTCTGATTCCTATCTCATTTACACCAGTGGAAATTGGGAGTATTGCCTCAAAAGTTAATAGAGTTGCATTGTATAAATCTGATGTGAAAGAATTGTCCCAAGGTGCTGCTGTTACACCAAACAGAGAAGTACCCTAAGCATTTTAAAGTTACAGAAGAGAACGGGGATCATGTCGATATATAGGGCTTCAGGACAACTGTATCGCTATAATGTTTACTCCTGAATGAAGCTAGGCAGTGGTTTCTGCCACTAACATAAACTTTCTGCTCTGGCCCAGATTCCATAGAAGCCCAGCCTGGGGCCATTTCCTGGGAAATGTGCTGATTCAGAGACCTGATCTCAATCCCTCCTGCCCTCCCCCCAGTAGCCCCTGTCCACTTTCTAGGCTATTCCTTACCACTTGGTGCTTCCTAGACAGAGTGTTAGATGAGGGGCAGTTTGTACTACCATGTTCTCTTTCTTCAGAACTATTTTCCATTACACATATATGATGTTTCTACAGACTAAAGAAATAAAGATGTGATCTTTTTTAAAGAATGTACCTACTGTTGCAATGCTGGAAAAAAACAGGAAAAGGTTATGTATCTGAGTCTGAAAGTAACACTATTTTATTATTCTTTAGTCATGAAAGATTCTGGACTATAATTCACTTTGCATTCAGCAGTCATGAACATTTATTTAGCTATTATGCAGGGAATTTGACTGTTGAGATTTATTCCCACACATTCCTGAACACCCTTGTAAAATGAGGTTTTAGATCTAGTGAACAACATGTCCCAGAAAAAAGCTTTTAAAGTAAATAAAAAGTCAAATCTTGTCATGATACCTTTCTAGGTCACATTGGGATCAAGCCATTTAAATATGTACCAGAGGGATATACAGAAATTAGAAGCTTACTACAAGCTGAATTCATACAGGAAGAATTTCCCTTGATTTCATATAAGCATTATATGTATACAGTAAGCAAAATCAAGGCTGAAACTGAAGGCTCTAGTGATTATTTTGGCACATTTTTATTATGATTAAAGCCACAAAACTATATGTGAATAATGTAAAGATTTTGTTTTAAGCAAGGAAGTTAAAAACATTTTTTATTATTTTTATTATGACTGATATCAGCCAGTGAAAATCAGCATGACTATATTAGCTTCAATGTAGCTAATGCAAATTGCAGCAACTAAGGACCCAGACTTCAGTCTTTAACCCACTAATCTGTGTTTTGCAACTTGCCTGCTATATGAGATCATTTAGTATTTAAAGAACCAAATTCAGTAGCTGTGTGCAGAACGGTAGTTCAAAATCTAAGTTAAAGCTCACTTCTGAATTTGCTTTGTTCTCATGAATTTGTCTTGTGATTAATCACATATGGTGGTGTACAGAGCTGTAGTGTTTTTGTGGTATAATTTTGTTTGAGGAATTTTAATGTTAGTTCCCCCTGCCTTCTCTGTGCACCACATCTTAATAAATGCATTAGTGCACCAGTTTTAAGAGACTGTGATGACAGACTGCTTTGTAATATTCCAATCAAATCACAGTATCAATCAATTTTCTTTGTTTAATTCCATCAGTAAGGTTCTATTGACATAATGGCCTAACACTACTATCTTTTTAAACAACTGAAGCCACTTTCAAGTTAAAGGATCATAGAAAAGGGTTAGAAATGGTAAGCTTCTGTTTGATTTCTCTCCTTTAATTTACAAATGTGAACATTAAATCAGATATTATGCAAGTCTGCAAATGACATATAAGAGCTCAACCTGCAGGAAATCTGAAACAAAATATTTGTTCACAAATGTGGTTTCAAACAAACAATTATTTTATAAACACCATCAAAATTATTAATATAATCTTGCATTCCCCAAAGAACTCAAAGCACTTCACACTTGGTTCACTTCATCCCAGTCAGTTCAGGAATGAAACGCAACAATTATTGAAGCTATACTACACCACAGTTCAGGAGAAGTGAAAAATACCTAATCCAATTAAAACTACAGGGAGAATTTCAGCAGGCTAAATGTAATTACCCACATTGGAATTTGGCCAGGACAACAAGGTCAACACCCTTCAGAAATACTCTAACCCCCTGGGTATGAAAGAATTGACTATTGTATTGATAGTTGCAGAGTAATAAATAGTATGGAAATAATATGCTATGGATGTCTGGGCTAAAATAATAATAATACTTTATAATTTCAAAGCACACTTCATCCAAGGATTTAAAAGGAACGTTTATTCTGATACTTCTATGAGACAAGTAAATATCGTCCTTGTTTTCTAGAGGTCAATATTTTGTGGAGGACAGGAGTACTCTGAACCTCCTTTTCTGGCTTTGAGGGGACTGAAGGAATCATTGGTCACTGCCAGCTGGCCCTTTTTGCTCATATTATTTGCCTGGGAGTTGAAGTTTCCACACATGGAGCTGTGAAGATCAGACCTGAGAATGGGGGGGGTCACAGACTGGCAGTGGTCACACAGTCACCCCCATTAACCTGGCTGCACCAGATCAATAATGATACTAAGGAGCTATTAGAAGCCTTTAATAAAGCAGTGGTCATGGACATTCTGCACTACAGACTTCTGCTATCCAAGTTGTTTAGAGAGGGGCAAACTAAGGCACAGAAAGGTTACACCATTTGCCCTTGATGATAAACAGGTCAATGGCAGAGCAGGGAATGGAACTCAACAATGCTTAAGTACAGCATGATATTTTAAACACAAGACCACACTCATTCTTTGGTGCTGCTTATTCACATAGAACCAGGTTTTAAAAGGTATTTTAAAAGGTACCTAATGATACAGATACGCACTTAGTGGGATTTTCAGAAAGGCCTAAATGTCTAATGCTCATGGGAGTTGAACACCTAAACTTTTAAAAATCTGTCCCCAAGTGCCTAAATTAATTTTCGAAAGCAGATTAAGCCATCTGAGTCACTTGGGCCTTGCAACACGTAGCAGGACAATCTTTAACTACTTGGGCCTTAGCGCCAGTTCAGCGAAGCACGTAAGCATAAATGTTGTGTGAGCACAAGAACTCCATGTGAAGTCAATGGAACTTCTTACATGCTTAAAGCTACATATATGCTGAAGTGCTTTGTTGGACTGAGACAATATAAACTTTTATTTCTGGATTACCTTTTGTCCCTATGTAAAACCATATAGTTGTTCCATACTATTCTTGATGATCATCGTCTGCAGTGCAGGGGCCAATGCCCTCTACAAATTGAAGAATTAAGACTACAGACCACTTCAAAGGCAGTGCTCTTCATGGAATAAAAGATTAGTCATCTGTGTGGAAAGACTGCCGTCAATTTTGGCAGCTCTCACTCTACAAATTAAGCCTTGAGGATTTCCATCAGTGTTGGGGCTTTTAAATATGAATTCAAAAGCAAAGATTAGGTTTTATAGGTAGTTTACCAGACTAAACAGAGTTGTCAAAACTGTGTTTAAGGGGAAAAAAAGTCCCAACCCTAGCAACAACAGTAAGGATGAAAACGGTGACGTTCTAAACAGCTGTCCACCAGCTCCACCGCATGGCAAAGCAGAAATCTACAATTCAGTGACTAGAACATTTGGAAAATGATCACAAAGTCTCCACTCATTGTTCTACAAGCAAATGAATTGCCAATAGATTGCGCTCAAGAAGTAAACCCGTGAAAAAGACTGACAGTAAAGTCAAAATGCGTTATATACACCACCCTGACTAGATAGTTACTTGCTCCATTCTTCAACATAGGGAACCATCTTTTGTTGTGAGTCTGCACAATTCCTAGCACAATAAGGCCTTCATTCCTGACTGGGGCCCCTAGGCATTACCAGAATATGCATAATCAATAGTAGATAGCAACATCAGGTAGAATATAGAATTAGAGCGAAGGAAACCTCCCCAATTCCACACCATGAGGGAGCTCCGGAGGCACTTCACGGCCAACACCACTATCCTGAGGTTCCTTTATCCCCAAGAACAAATATGATCTATTGTGCATGAGAACAGGAGTATTCATACAGCAGCAGATCTTCCAACACTGGCCCTGCTCATGCCATTCTGGCCCCCATTTGTGTAGCTGAATACCACATACTACTGAGGATGCAGTCCTGCTCATCTTCCTTCACTCTTGCACAGCTGAAGTACCATTGCCCAGGAGAGGTACCATGACAGTGCAGAAGGTAGCTGGATTTGCCTTGTCAAGTATATTACAGGCTTGCAAAATCTCTCATTCTAACTGCATGCCCCCTAGATTGTCAAAAGCCCTGTAAGTAGATAAAGGGAATAAACCAAGCCTTTGTTTATTCAGTAGTTAAAAAAAAACCCTGGCTTCTTTGACATGCCCCTGCAGGGGAATGACAGAGAGTAAGAACCCCCCTCATGGCGTGAAGCAGGCTACCCAGACTTTAGCTTTCAGAGTGCAGGAGTCAGTTCGTACTGCCTGCCTGTTTATTCCCCAGTGGAGATGGTTAACAGGAAGTGGCAGGAATGGACAGACCCTTTACTCTGCCCCCTCCCCCACCAACACCCTGGCCAGCACAGCACAGTTGTCAAACTCTTAATCTAATGAACTGGTTTACAGAGGTGCTGTTCAGCTGCAGTTTATTTTAAATGCCCCAACATGGATTTAGGTTCCTAACTTTGAAGCACTCAAGTTTGAAAAATTTGGCCTTACCTATTGTGTGCTTTGCTTTCTACAACTGTAAAATAAGTTTAAATCTATTTATTGAAAGCAGCATGTTGTCAGGTTTCATTCATCCATGTGTATAAAGCATTTTGAGACTCTTTGATGAAATGGCCTTTCATTATCATTATTATTATTATTATTATTATTAACATTATCATTATTATTATGAGGAACAAGTCTGAACTCACCAGCTCATTTGTGTCACTATATAAACATCTGTCACCCCCAATTAGATGTATTTGGTGACTAATAGGTAAACAGATCCTTATGCCATTAACAAAACACTGAGGCATTAAATTCATGACACAGTTATTTTCTAGGTTCATTTAATATTCTCACCATTGCGGTCTAAAAGGACGTGGGTTCACGTGCCGGTAAAAATATATATAGTTCTATAAATTGAAATTTGGTGCCAAAACAATTTTGTGATATAGCTATTTATTCAAATGGTATGCATTTTAGTGTAAACTCAGAAATTACTGTAAATTTAATTTACTAATCTATCAGAAACTTGATTAATCTAATTGTGACATATTTTCAACGCTATGGTAATGGTGACTAGAGACTTTTACCATATCTTAAAGTCCTCATGATTTGAGGAGGTAAATAACTCAGTCATAGGTTGGAGGCTTATTGCTGGAGTGGGTGGGTGAGGTTTTGAGGCCTGCATTGTGCAGGAGGTCAGACTAGATGATCATACTGGTCCCTTCTAACTTTAGACTCTATGGGTATGTCTACACTAGTAACTTAGGTCAACTTAAGGACGCTTAAGTTGACCTAACTTACTCCATGTCCCACACTGGACTTTCATTAAATTGACTTAAGAAAATCCTTAAGTCAACTTAATGAAAGCTTAAGTCAACTTAATAACTTCCCCTCTTTAGGTCGATTTAAGCCTTAAGTCGATTCCTTAAGTCGAGTTAAGGCCAGTGTGGACCTCTATGGCCAATGTTAAGTCGAATTAATAAGTTTGACTTAAAGGGTAGCCACTCTGTTAAGTTGACTTAATAAGGGTGGTTAGGTCAACTATAAGTCGACTTAAAGTCAACCTTATTAAGTTGACTTAACTAAGTCGACTTAACTTTCCTAGTGTAGATATAGTCTATGAGTCTATGAGTATACGTACGTACCCGCCAGTAAGTTTTGTTGTGAAAATTCATTGGAGAAGTTATCACTGACTGGCTGGTGAAAAGAGTATTTATCTACTTAGTGCTGGAAATGTAGGCTGTGTGGACAAGGAAGATATGTTTTCTGGGTAAATCTAAGACAATGCAACAAGCATTTCTATTCAACCCTTAATATAAGAAGGCTCTCTCTCTCTCTGTGTCTGTGTGTGTGTGTGTGTTTGAGTGAGAGAGAGAGAATGAGAGTGCACTGGGAAAGTTACAGGCGTATGGAGAGCATTCATTTTTTATTGGTGCTGTTTTGACTGCTGGGTTTATTTGACTTCCCTGGCTACAGTTGTTTCATCTAATTCAACAATCTTTGTCTGCTTATTCTCCGGGCCATAATTTTTCATTTTACTAATCATAATCATTCACAAATGGCCATGAAATTAATAGCTTCATAAACTTACTTATATTTATGTTAAGTCAGTGTTTGGGAAAGGGGAGTATAATGAAACTTAGTTCATGAGAACTGAAGTGGGGAAAATGCATGAATAGTAGTGAAGGGTGTATATGTCTGCGTGTACATATAAGGTCTCGGCAGCCACGATGCCAAACTCTTAAAGCATGGTATTTGCCATAGTGCATGTGGGAAGAGAAAAGGAAAAGCTCCTCTTTCTTTTCATTTTTTGCCTTGTGGCTCATGCTTATGACCACAAATAGATGCTATGAGGCTTCCCTTCTAACTGTTCTTCACAGCCTTCCTCTATAATATTTTCAGCACTTGGCAGAGGCTTTAAAAAGAAGAATAAAGATCACTAGCCTTTACTGCCTCTCACTCTCTACAGAGAAAGAAGGGAAAAGGTGTGTGGTGGGAGTGGGAAAGAACATATCTTACAATGTTCAAATATTTGAAAAATCTCAACCAGCACTGCCCATAAGGAACATTTCACCAAAATGTTTAAAATTTCACAATTTTATTATCAAATTTCAGTTTTTGAAATTCATCTAGATTTTGACATTTGAAATGTTGACTAGCTCTAGAAAAGGAGAATATTTTATAATTGTATTTTGAAAAAATCCCTCTTCCATGTGTCACACCAGAATTCAATGTTCTTTGTTTAAATCTCTTTGGCTATGTCTACACTTGAAAAGTTAAATCGACTTTATTAAATTGACTTAACAAAAGTCGACTTAACTTTTCAAGTGTAGACATAGCCCCTTTTCGACTTTATTAAGTCAACTTAACACTTTAAGTCGACTTAATACGGTGGATTTAAGCACTAATCCCCATCTACACTGGTTTAAATCAACCTAAGAAGGTTGATTTAAGCATTAAGTCAACCTAAATCGAGGTGTTATTAAATCAACTTAACTTTTCCTTAAGTCGACTTAAGGAAATGCTTAAGTTGACTTAGGGAAAGCCCAGTGTGGACATAGAGTAGTTTAAGTCGACTTAATTTGTAAGTGTCAACACACTCTTTCTCTCTGGGCAAGGAGGAGTTGGGATTATTGCATTGGCGCAGAGCTTGCTTACCTCTTGCTGGGCAGGGAATGCACATAGCACTGAGTTGGCCAGGGCAATTGAACTTCCTCAGGCAGACTGAGATAGTTGTAAGGTAGAGTCTTCAAGTTGATAAAATTGTGATTACTCAAGGCTCTGTTAGTGCCACATAAAGTGGGAGCCAGTAGGGGTGATTTTATACACACACACACTCAACAATGCAAAAGTATACAGCATATTAAAGATTAGCAGCAGAATGTTATCTTTCTGAATATAGAAAAGAGGAATGGATCAGAACTAAAAGCCTGGATCCTGAACAACTAAAAAACTTTGTGCAAGTTTGGTTCCATATTTGAATTGTGCAACTCCACCCATCTCTGTTAGACATAGGCTCTTAAGGGATACAGAATTCCAGGTCACATACAGTTTCCACCCTGGAACATTTTTCAACTTCCTTTATAAATTAATCGTGTTCTTGTAGAATTTGTGGTGTCTCCTATCCTGAGTATAAATAGAGTGAATATTGCAACAATTATCTTGATTTTATCTAATTGAAAAGGCAAAGCTGTAAAGTTTTTTAAGGACAACTGCAATGCAAAAGATTGTCTTATTATATATTTTAAACACACATACACACAATAGAATGATACATTATAAAGCAATATAACATAATCGGCTCCTAAGGTGTATAACTCTAGCTTTCCCATATCAGCTTTTCTTTTCTTGAATGTCTTTTTGCTTTGTTGGAAAGTGACAAGCTGATATTTGGAAGAGGTCTTTTGTAAAGGAACCTGCTGAAACCGCTAACTTTGGTGCTCCTATTGTTAGTTATATGGTAGGAGATTGGATTGTTGAATAAGTATTTGTCATGATGGGCCCACTGAAACATTTCAAGAATGTTTTTATGGTTTTTGATGTTTCTGTACAGCGTGCTATTATTTTACTGATTGACAACAAGAGGTATTTTTAAAAAACAGAGATGGAGTGGCACAAAGGGAGCAGAATATGACTCTAAAATTCAGCTCCAAAGAACGATTTAGGCATCTACCCCTAGATTTAGGTGCCTAAATCCCAGTTCTAGGTGCCATTCAGATCCACAAAACCCTCACTCAGCTGCTTCCTAAAGTCTCTTGGCATCTAAATTTCATCTGTAAAAGTTCCCTAAATTTCTGCTTCTAAGCCTGTGCACTGCAACCTTGCCCTCAGTATCTGTATGTCATTACCCCACTTAAGCGCTCATGTGATCCAAGAACTGGGGGATACAGGTGGAGGAACAACAGTTGTTTATGTTCCAGCCCCTGTGCTCCATCTCTGTCCCTGACATGCCCCCTGTGATTGGGGAAGGAAGCATAGTATTTGGCTACCCTAACCAAGGAGGCATTCCCAGTTTATTTTAGGGTGCGTCTACACTTGTGAATTAAGTCGACTTAAGCCTGCTAAAGTCGACTTAATTTACTCTGTGCCTACACAACACTTTCCTTAAGTCGACTTAAGCAGCTGCTTAAGTCGACTTAAGGAAAAATTAAGTTGACTTTACTAAACCCCATTTTAAGTTGACTTTGCTGGCTAAGTCGCCTTTAGAAAGTCGACTTAGCCAGTGTAGATGTGGAGTAGCCCTAAGTCGACGCTAAGTCGACTTAGGGGACTACAGGGCTTCCCCACTGCCACCATGGACCTGTGCCAGGTCCACCTAGCCCCTAGAAGTCGACCTAGGCATCCAGTGTGGATGCTCTAGGTCAATTTGGCAGGGTCCCCTTTAAGTCGACTTCAATTTTGAGTGTAGACATACTAAGTCGACTTAAATTCACAAGTGTAGACATAGCCTTCGGAATTTAGGCCACAGAGGTATTTAGGCACTGTGATGCTCAGCATTGCAATGACTAATTTTTAGGTGCCTAGAAATTCAGTAAAGCATCACTGGAGTACATAAAGTCTGAGTTAAGCTTCCACGCTCTTTATACAATGGATGGTGAGAAAGAGGTACCTTAAAATATGAGCAACAAAACCCAGCATGCTTAGCAGGGAGCCACCTACACCAGTCAATGAGAGATGTTGATCACAAGAGCTAAATCAGGGGTTTCCAACCCCTTGCCCACAGGCAAAAGTGGCCCATGGGGCTTTCTAAAATTGTCCATGCTCCCCACCTACTACCTGGGAGCCGGGCTGTGGCCACACTCCTCCCACCCAGTCCCAGCGTGGACCCTGGCCTGGAGCCAAGCTGAGGGTGGCCACCAGCTTCCTGCCCAGTCCTGGTGTGCTATGAGAAACTGGGCTGTGACCGCACACTTGCCACCAGGTCCTGGCACGCTGCTGGGAGCTGGGCTGTGGCTGGACGTCTCCCCCAGTCTGGCACACAGCCATGAGTTGGGCTGCCATTGCAAGCCTGCAGCACCACCCAGTAGACAGCCAGGAGCCTGGCTGTCGCTGCCAGCCTCCCGGTGTGTGCCTGCGCCCAGCCCTTCCAGCCTCCCACAGATACCCACCTCCTGCCCAGCCCTCCCAGCCTACAGCACCCATCTCATCCAGCCATCCCAGCACCAAATGAATTGTTTTTAACAGTTTAATTCTTTTTTAGAATTTAAAAATTTTAATTTTTTAAAACTATTTTTTTAAAAACTTTTAACAGTTTTAGGTTTTTTAATTTTAATTTATTTAAAATTTAAAATTTTCTTTGCACTAAAAAAAGTTTACTTTTAAATATGTCAAGATTTATAGTCCTTAATCCTGTACCCAGTACTGTATACAAATACATCAGTCATTTATTGAGTCAATAGACGGTCGACCTTCAGGGTTGTAAAAATGATATTTATGGCCCTCAAGCTAAAAAGGTTGGGAATCACTGGGCTAAATCCATCATATGCAAGGTTTACAGTATGGTTCAATGCCTCTCAGCACCTCCCATTTTAAAAATTGTTCCAGCATCATGGATGGAGTTATGTAATTTCTGAGGTAAACTAGCAGATTTCTCCCCAGCTAGTGCATAGCCCAAAGGGGTTACAAAGAGCTGGCACACTTTAGAGCAATTCCCAGAAAGTAGTGCAAAATGACACTAATTTATGGGCCTAGCTATCTGGGAGGAGGATGGTGTTAATGACAGAGAACAAAAAGCATGGAGAGATTTGGGAGAAAATATAAGTAGTTGTTTTGACCATAGCAGAGAAAGATGTATAGGGAGATAACAGAGAGAGGGAGGCTGAAATACAGGTTCAGGTGGAAGGAAACACATCTGGAATAGAGATGTAGACTGATGGAATAAATCATTAGTATTTGAAACCATGTGAAAGGATTATATCAGGGAGGAAAAGACTATAGAGTAAGAAGTGAAGGAAGACAAGGATCTGAGGAACCCTTAGGGAAAGAATAAGAGAGAAGAGGAGAGTGACCCAGTAAAAGAGGATAGCCAGGAGGAGAAGAATCATGAGAGAACAGCATCACAAAAGGCGAAGGAGGAAAAGATTTCAAAAAGGAGATTTTGAGTTTAAATGTCAAAGTAGCAAAGAGGTCAAGGAGACTGAGACTGGAATAGTGTCTCTGGCTATTTCTACACTTGTTAAGTTAAGTCGATTCTGTTAAGTTGACTTAACAAGGTCGACTTTAAATCGACTTAAAGTTGACCATATTAAGTAGACTTAATGGAACGTCTACACTTAAAGCCAACTTAAGTCAACCTTGTTAAGTTGACTTAACAGAGCCTGTAGTGTAGACATACCTGTCTACACTGGCTTTAAGTCGACTTAATAAGGTCGACTTAAGCCTTAAGTTGACCTTCAAAGGTGGTGTTCTTAAGTCGGAAGCTCTTAAGTCAACTTAACAAGCACCCAGTGTGGACGCAGAGTTCTGTAGGTTGACTTAAGCATCGTTAGGTCGACCTAAGGCGCCAGGGTAGATGCACCCTCTGAGATCTAGCCAGGAATAGATACCCCTGGTGAGTGTCCTTTCAGTGGAGTAGACCAGGCTCAAACCTAACTGACAGAGAGACAGGAAGGCATGAGAAGAGAGAATTTGATGCAACAGCTTCAGACTATGGTATTGGTACATTGCAGCTTATGGGTATGAGTTCCAGCTCATGTGGAGATAGTTGTGATAGCTCTCACTGAGGTAGTGCATTAAAAATAGTAGTGTAACTGGGGTTGCACGCTCAGCAGCCAGTTGTAGCATGGGTTAGCCATGCTGAATACAATTTTGCCTGAAACCCATATACCTACTGAGTATTTATAACTAGCTTGTGCTGTCACTGCCCTGGCTATACTTCCATTTTTAATGTGCTAGTTCTATGAGTGCTAACATGAGTATGTCTGAGCGACCTAGGAATAACAGCTCTAGCTCCAGGAGGAGAGAAAGCGTGTCTGCATATTGAATTCAGACATTAACAGTAGAACTGGCCTCAATACAAGAATTCCACTTTGTGAAAAAATTGGAAGTTAACATTTGTTTTCATACCGCAACAGAACAAGGCTGAGAGCTTTCAAAAATTTTCTTGAAAGAAGGAGAGAAACCAACCCCCAGATAGTCCATGGATTAGAGGACTGACCTGGGAGATCCAGTTTCAAGTCCCTACTTTGCCTGATGTAGAACATGGACTTGAACCTACAACTCCTAAGCAAGGGCCTTAAAGGCCAAGCTATTGAGTGAATCGCTGTTGCTGGGCCTGGGACTGTTCCATTTTGTATAAACAATTAAGTATTCACTGGGCTAGAAAGAGAGAGACACTGACTCAATGAATATTTTATTATATATAAAATGGAGTAGCTCCAGCAGAAGAGAGAGCTGCAATTGAGACTTTTATGTCACGCCTTATTTAGTAAGAAATTTAAGTCCTCCCAGGGTCAATGATGACACCCAGAAAAGACAATATTTTATCACCAGTATTAGTACTTCTCCAAGATACCAAATTTCTGAAACAAAATACATTAGTTAGCATGCTTTCCTGAAAAGCACCTCAACAAGGACCCTTCCTTAGCATTCTGGGCAAAGATATTGTGAATTCCTAGTAAGTTTTATTGGAAGAAAGCAAATTCCTAGATGACGAAGAAAGATTAGGCCCCCAAACTTTGCAACATGGAATACAAAACATTCAAAGTACCATTGACTTCTGCCATTAATAGTTGACATGGATAGAAACACAGGATTTTTATTCTCTGCTATAAGAGGTGACTTTGTGGCCTTGTGATATGCATGCAGGAAAGGAGGCAGCTGCTGTGAGTGTAGGGTTGGTTTATGCTGTATGCTGTATCACTAACCTTTATCCAATAGAGAGGAAAAAATATTATATCTGCTTACCTACATCAGTTCTTATGCAGCACACATCACCATAATATATGAACACCTCGCATGATTTTAAAGTGAAACACTGAATATTTCTCTTCTTCCTTCCTCTAGGGCATCATAATTACTTGTATTCTTCGTAGGGATTTTTAAAAAAATAAAGGCAGTTGTGGATGTCTACATCAAAGAAATGGCATATGTGTTCAGGCCAGAAAGTGCTGAGATTTTTGCTCACCTCAGTCTTCTGCTTTATTTAGGAGTGGACTGAGTCCTCCTGGTCATGGGTACAAGACACAGGGCATCACATTACTTCTTGGACACACTGGCCAAAATATTCCTCCTTTAATATTAGTGTCATTGATAGGTTAGTTTATTTGGTTTCAGTGGAGCTGGATATCATCAGAATTAACTGCTTTGGTTGGATGACTGTTTATTAATAATTCTGCATGACAAATTTTATGAAAAAAAAACCCAGTTACACAGTTTGTGTGGATTAATGTGCTATATGAAGTCTGTTTAGAATTACACACTTAAATCCTTCTCTAAAAGATGATTTTCTTTTTAAAATATTTAACTGTTCTTGGCATAGTTCTCCTGTATATAGCTGTTCTGCATGAGGCGCTCTCATTGACACAAATGGAACTTTAACGTATGGTGCAAGTGATAAGACTCTCGAAAGGGCCATAGTGGGATAAGAGTGTCCTTATGCATCTTATTTCCTTTGCCCCTTGTCAACCAGGACTTCAACCTGGATGGCACGGATTGAAATACTGGTCCATTAAAGTCAATGGATGCATTGTCATTGTCTTCAATGGGGTAAGGGTTTCATCCCAGTTGCTGTTTCTGAGTTTTATACTTTCACCTCTCCTACTCAATGTGAACATTATGGAGTAGAGCCAGGGAAGATATATGGGCTGGAGTCTTTTTAGAATACTGGAGATATTCAGGGCTGGATACTATGCAGCTATGAAATGGAGAGTCCAATCAAGTGCCTCTCAAATATGTCTGCATTAGGTTAGATCACTGATCAGAATGAGTTGGATGAGACTCCTCCCCTACTTCCTATGCTACCTAGGGGCAATCCTCAATCAACTGACTGGTACAAAGCAGCTGTAGTGGAGGTCAGGAACAGGTCTATAAGAATTTAAAATCAGTAATCTGGTATTTATTCTTTATTTTAAATAACACTTGGAGTCAAATTCTGATTGACCGTAGGCTGCTATAAGTAGCAGGACTGGATTGGACTGGATTGGTGCCTGCTAGCCCCAAAATCAGGGGTGGTCACTAGATTCTGACTTAAAGATCTGACCTTAATGTGTTCTGATTCATATAGGGCACAGTTCTGCCACCTTTTAGGTATTACCCGCTCCATGTCAATGGAACTGCTCATGAAGTAAGGTACTACCCAATGTGAGTGACACACTCAGGACTTTAGTCTAGTTTATTGCACTATTTTAAAAACACATTAACTCCATTGCTTTCTAAGCAGATACTGGGCAATATGATATATCAATAGGTGAGAAAGAGAAGATAAGTAGCTGCTGGTTTGGGAACATAGTACAGGTTTCCTTTCTGATCTGTGGATCACATAAAATTCAGCTAACATGGAAAGCCAGCAATAGATAATTGCCCTTTCGGATAAATCTTCACTTTGTTTTCTGGAAAATCAAAGCAATGTGAAATTCAACTAATTTGACATAAATTTTGTAAAGCGAGACTCGGCACAATCATGTTGCAAAGAACTTTTCATCTGTGTGGATAGTGATTTATCTTAGATATGCAGCAATACCACCGACTTGAAGCAAGGTCACAAAGTCTTCATTATTTGGATAATAACCCTCCAGCCAAAAACCATTGTCCTGCAAGAAGTTCTTATTTAGCATTAGTTAACATCTTACTCATAATCAATCAGCATCTTGGTATAATCTGAGAGGATACTAAGAGAGGCTTAGCTCTGGATAAGAAATAAAACTAGTTTTAGTTTTCCAAATATACTTTTTTTGAATTAATAAATGGTTCAACAAGTCAGTTGTTACAAAAAGGGCAATTTTTCAGTGAAAATTTGTATGAAAATATATTTGTCATTAGGATAACCAAGAAAATTTGGTAACAAATGTTCATGTTATTCTTTAGAATTTCAAAATTAGTTCATTTTGTGAGGTGTCATGGTATTTTTGGTTCCTTATAAGTCTATCATATGCAGTAAGGATGGTTAATAGAAGGCATACTAACTTATTTCTTCCCAAAACTTGGCTATATTTTATGAATGCTGAAACAATTTGAAAGAAATGTTACCTGGATGCCTGACTATGTAAACAAATTTTCACTAATTTCATACAGTTGTGCTAAAACAAGATCCAGGCAATTCTTTTTTAATCTAATATAGGTGGAACCATGGTAACAAGAGATCCCATTTCACTTTTCACAAGACCATTGGCCAAATTTCAGTTTGTGTAATTTCACTCCCCTGCTTTAAAAATGTCCATTTATTTCATCTAGATAAGATATTCTTCTTTTCTTGATATAGACTATCATATAATGATGTTGTGCGTTGCTGAAAAGTTACCATATTTCACCTTGGAGGTGGCTGCATTTCAGTGGTAAATTAAATAATCCCTAGACAGTCATCTTATATATCAGTTTTGTATGTGCTTTGAGTGCTGGAATGCTGCTAAGCCATTTTAAAACATAAAAATATAATAATTCCAAGGGTCATGATGTCAGTTTGACAGCACTGAAGAGCAAAAGTCCTGTGTTTATCCATAACAGTACAAGAAGCAACAATGCAAAGCAACCCCTATCATCTTGACAAGGCATCTCACCCATTATTTTAATGAACAAACCCTAGGGATGAGAGGAAAGATCTTTCCAGCATCATCAATCCTCAACCACTTAGGGTGCGTCTTCACTGGCAAGTTAGGTCGTCTTAGGGACACTTAAGTCAACCTAAACAAAGCCGCGTCCACACTGGGCTTTTCTTAAGTCAACTTGAACATTTCTGTAAGTTGACTTAAGGAAAGTTTAAGTTGACTTAATAACATCTAGTTTTAGGTCGACTTAAGCCTTAAGTCAACTCCTTAAGTCGACTTAAAGCCAGTGTGGACGGGGATTAGCACCTAAGTCGACCTTACTAAGTCGACGTAAAGCATTAACTCGACTTAATAAGGTTGACAAGGGGCTATGTCTACAATAGAAAAGTTAAGTCAACTTTGTTAAGTCGACTTAACAAACATGACTTAACTTTTCTAGTGTAGACATAGCCTTTACCTCTGACAACTAATGTGCCACCATCTGTGGCAAGAGTTTTGTGATGCTGACATTCTGCTCACTGGGAACATGCTGAGACTACTTTCTCAGTTCATGTAAAAGAATACCAAATGGTAAATGCCTTATGTACTATGTCCTTTTAGTTTCACCTGATTACCTGCTTTGGACCTGATTCACCATTGCCCTGAAATTTGTGCAGTCATATAAGCCTATGCAGAGTAGATACAAAACACAACAGTGGAATTGCTGGTGCTGGGCACACGGGGCACAGGACCCAAGTCCCAGCTCCAGTGCCCCGAATCCAGCAGGGACCTGGGGCCCAGCCACCAGCAGCGGCGTAATCCAGCCCCGACCCCAGCTGGGGATCCAGGGTTGGGCCGCCAGCCAGCAGCAAGAGGAGCCTGATCCGGGCCCCAGCCAGAGCCTTGGAGCCTGATTGGGCCCGGAGGCCTGATCGTGGCCAGGGGGCAGGGCCTGGCCGCAAACCCGAGCCCTGAACCTATTTTCAGGGCAGTGACACCCCTGAAACACAACCAAATCACTAGTTTTCATCATTTGTACCAGGATAAATAATGAGACGAGGTGAAAGACAATAGTAAATTTGCCTCTTGGGTCAGATTATGAGCCCCTTAATCCCACTGAGGAGCAGTTACATACAGAAGCAGTCTCATTGACTTCAGTGGAACTATTTGTGTCCTTAATTACTCACCAGCTGGAGTAAGGAGCTCCTCACGATCAGGCTTCAGACCCTTTGCAAAATGATGAATCAAAGCAAAATGCCAAAACAGAAATTAAATGCACACACTGGGGCGGGGGGTGGGGGGAAGGCGAGGGTGTTTTACACATCAACATGGAAACTGCCTTGGTTTTTCCTTATGTTACCAAATCTGTGGCAAAACTGTGATTTATTTTCCATATTTTGGATGTAACCAGTATGGGCTTTGCAGCTGTGACATAAAACTTCTTTCACCAAAGGGCTAATGCTAGGGAAAGAGATTGCAAATATGTGACTCATATTCTAGTTTTGTAAAATATTTTTCTAATTTCATCGTTCCAGGACAGAGCTTTATGACTTAAGCCAGAATAGCTGCTGCTTCACTACTGCAGGCAAAATCTGTTCAAAATGGGATTTATAATGTACACAAACTCTCAGACAGTTCCTTTAAACTTACGGAAACTCCCATAATAGAGTTTTACTGAAGTCCAGAGCAAGTCCTGGCCAAATGTTTTTGCTGAATCTGTTGCATTCTAAAGCAGGTCTGGGTCTCAGCATGATTTTCCTCCTGTGTCCTGCACAAAACCACCTTATATTCCACCCATGAGCTTAACCTATAAAACAAGTACAATGAGATGTATAGAAATCCATCTTTCCCTGCCTAATGAATTTAATCAAGATCAACAGTTGTGTGAGATCAGTTTTGGCAGAAACCTGTGCAGGTGCAGATTTCTATTGTTGTTCACTCAGACTATGGAACAGGAGTTCTCTTGTGGTCTATGCTTGAATAACCTCTAGCTTTCTTTCCAACATTTTAATGAGTGAGCAGTGGATGTTCTAGACATAATACTGTATTGAATGTATCTCAAGGAGAGGCTTAATAGGACCTAATTGGGTGTTTTGAAATGTCTCTGAAGTACAACATGTAGGCCCATACCCTATCCACGGTATATCTCCTGTGTAACCAAGATATGCTCAAGAGAAATAATACAGAGGGGCTAGGGTAGGGGAATGGAATAATTCCCCAAGCCGTGGTATTATAGACAGTCTGCTCTGCTCTCTTTCGCTCACTCTCTATGTACAGCTGTGAGTGTGGTGGAAATATATCCCTTCTTTCCCTGAAGTGAGCCACAGGGAGTCACTTTTAATTCATAATCTACAGGGGGATACACATCTGCAGGAGTATTCACTGATTCTGCTGCACCCAATGTTATCTGCACCTTTATTTTCCTCTGGATTTTTCTTGTAATGAGACATGAATAAAATTCAATTGTATTCCTCATAGCAGCTTCCTTCTTGCACATAATCATTTTAGAAACAAGTTCCCTGAATGGTTCTCTGAATGTAATGCACGTTATTAGTTCACATCCCAGTGAAAATACATTGAAATATTGGGAAACATAGAGCTTGTATTGACCGCCTTCTACATATTTAGGGACAAATCCAAAACCTGCTGAAATGAGTGGAAAGACTCCACTTGAGTTCAGTGAAGTCTGGATTAGGTCTTTATGGCAAAATATTCTTGCTTTGAACTGGGACACAGGGAAACTCATTGTCTTAATACAAGAGTAAATTACATGTCTGGTTATAGGGAATTTCTGCTTATAGGCCGCAGTTCAGCAACGTACTTAAGCACATGTAAAAATTTAAGCAAATGAATAATCCATAAGTCAATTGAATCACTCTTGTACTTCAAGTCAAGTACATGCTTAAGTAGCTTGTTGAATATATAGGCCATAATGAAGTTTTTAAAAGAAAAAATGACTATTTTACACTCTTCTATTTTTCCGAGATGTCTGGTTGTGCAATTTTGCAGTGACATATGATTAAATGATCCTGACACTTTCGACAAGGTTTATACATTTATTGCCTACATATTGGAGACATTAGCTAGCTTAGCTTTTAATATGTAGCTATATAACTAAATCCTTTATTAGAAATGGCATGATTTCATATTTTTAGTTAATATTCTGGTGTTGTTTATGTGAATTATACACTATCTGATAAATGTTGTTTAGACACATTAAATTTTACTGCATGTCTTGCTTAATAAAAACAAAGTGAAAATTAAAAGACAATTTTATTTTCATGTACTAACAGATGGCATCTCCTATTGCCAAAATCACACAATACAGCTTTCACCTAGCTTATAACTTATTTTAAATCCTCTTTTTGTGTTTCAAAGCACATTTTATGACCATGTAAGTGCCAAATGATAGTTTAAGTTTCAAATTTAAATTTGTATGTTTTTCATTTTTCCCCAACTGCCAAGGGAAACCTCAGAACCATTGCTCTGGTTACTACAAGAATTTGAACTTTTCAGTGGTTGCTGCAGTATAAAAAACACAGCTATAAGCATATGGTGCACTTTCATTGCCCCAGACAGACATCTGGCCAGTTCCCATCTGCTGACTGTGACCTGAAGCAGTTACATTTTTGCCTCTGTCTCATTAGTATGGGCTTTTTGCTGAGGTTCAGTAGCTCATGCATGCTGATCCATCAACTGTTTTCATTGGTGAATGAATCCATAATTAACAAACAGAAATGATACCGTCTCTAATTTAAATTGAAGCCAGCTTCTTTTGTGCGTTAGGTGTTTACCAGTGTGAGTACTTAGAAAAATAATGATTAAGTAAATGTGCTAATGAAGGTATTTCAGGCTATAAATAACACATTTCACTTTTGTTCATCTGAAAACTAATACATGCATTTTGTCATAGGGGAAAAACTTGTCTACATCTTTCTGGATAATTTAACACTGGAAACCTTGGGGGACACAATACTCATCTGTTAAAATCATTTGCATGACTTTATATATGCTGGGTGGGCTGCCTCTGCAAGCACATAAAAAAGATTATGAAGGCTTCTAAAAATCTAGTGCTTGCGTAGTGTATTTCAATGGCATGTAGCCCACTGCAGCATATGGTTCTTTGCTTCCACTAGCTGCCTCGGATTAATAACTTCATTGAGAATGAATTTTTTGACACTTTCATGTCATCCGCAGTATGACTGTACAAAATTAAACAATATCTGTAGTGGAAGAGAAACTTAAAACAAGGTATTTCCCTAACTAGGATTGTGAATGTAGTGTTCTCCACCAAGAACCATCATTTGTTTAGATGCGTAAGAATCCCATGGCTATGATCTGACTTCCATAGACTGCATGTGTCACTACTGCATATTTACAAATTGGCTGATTACAAAATTCTACTGATTGCATATAAAAAGGAGGTTCAAATGCTGTTATTTATTTGTCCATTCATAATTTTCTTAATGTATTAAACAGTGGTGATCATCTGTAGTGAAATAGGAATGTCATTGAAATGTACAGAAATTGTGGTTGTAATATGTAACCTTCGTTCTTATAGTGAAGAAAACATGCAAAAATCCAATCCATTGAAAACAAGGAATTTACTGCAATTTATACCATTTGAGGATCTGACACAATGTTTAGCAGGAAGGACATACAACTATCCAATTCTCCAAATACCTAAATTTGGGTAGCTGTTTTATTTCTCTTTTGTGCATATCTGGCTCATGGCTAGGCACATAATGGAAATGTGCTGTATCCCAAGGCAACCAAAAATGTTTCTTATTTGGTGACAGAAATAAGCAGTATAGGTATATGAATTTAATATGGATGAGAAGCCAGGTGAAATTCCCACTGAAGTCAATGGAAAGATTCCTGCTACCTTTACTGAGAGCTGGATTGGGACCCAGTGAGTACAGGACCTCTAAAACAAACACTGTTTGTTTGACTTCCTACTTTTGAACATAGCTCTATTTTCTAAACAGCCCACAAACAACTGTGTCTGTTACTATGGTCCTCTCTTCTTATGAAGTCATTCCAGCTATTCTATCAATGAACTTGTAATATATTTCATGCTTAGTCTTCAAAGGAATGTTAACATTTACAGATAAAAGACTCTGTACTTCATCCATGGCATGACTGTCACCATAAACTGAGAAACGATGACATGAGCAGATGATAAATATGCTTACACAAAAAAACTATTTTTCATGGGAGGCAACTAAATCATAAGTAAACCTTTGTTGCGCTATCTGTGAACTAACAGATCTGTCCTCCCATTGAAATGCTTCTTGGTTGACAGACTGGCTACTGCAACTTGCTGACACCATGCGACAGAACAAAGGATCTGTCCAAGATTTGATCCCACAGCCCAGTGCAGGCCAAGTTCAGCACAGCTATCTATCAGAGTGTTGGAATGTTTAGTGAGTGAATACCCACATTCTGCCAGTGAAGAAGAAAAGCTGGGTCATTGACTCTTCACAGAAAGAAGGGCATTCTCCCACATCAAAAAGGCACCAGCAGCCTTCATACAGGTCTGCATTGTATAATGGGTAGATTTTCAGCAAGTGCTCAGAAGACAAATGACGCTTTTATCTGCTTTCTAGACCTTTGCAATAGGAGTTTATGTTAAAGCCACTTAACTGTCTGGAGTGCAGCCCTGTGGATTACCTGTTTGTGTGACTCAAGAACATTAACTGATCACATGATCTCTGGGATAACAGTTTTCTATAACTGATTTTTCTTTGAAGGGATCTTCAACAACTTCAGAACTCTCACAAAGAATTCTATACACTAGTTCCAAAAACTAGGCAGGATTAAAAATAAACAATACTTCAGGCTGACCATTTTGGTTTATGTTTCTGGTAAGTTCATTTATTTAGCCTTACCTATTGACTCAGTCATTTATTTGTGTGTAGCAGCAGTAGGGTGGTGTATAAAACTTTGCAAAGTATATAAACATAAAGCTCATATAACCTTTTTGGCCTTGTGAGTTAAATATCACAGAAGCAGAAAGCACCGATAATAGAGAAAATAAAATATGTCCCTCCTGAGCTTGAATTTAAGTGAATGATGCTAATTTTATAAAGGTTCATGTTCCAGAAAGCTTATGCCTGAAGAAATTTGTTAGTCTTCAAGGTGCAACAGGACTCTCATTTTTACCTAAGCATTATGATTTAAATAAAAAACATCAAACTTGTTTTCCACCCTCCTATACAAGTTTTGCGACTTTCTTTATTTCATATTATTGTATACCATGGTGCTGCTGTTACACTTTAGAGTCACTGAACTTTTTTAGGATTTAGCAAAGGCGCTTGAGTATTCAAATTGAAGCTGAACTTGTGATGTTTACGTGTCCTATAAGACAATGGAATTCTTATAGGGTTATTTAAGGGTTGACTTTGGCCCTAAGTTGGATAAATAAAGTAACTATCTCTGAGAAGTTTGTTCTATTTTTTCAACATTGTCACATTACCAATTCAACTCTTGTAAGAGTTGAGATGGCAGCTCATTTTCACTGCACAATCAACACCAACCCTGTACCTCACAGCTGGTTTACCTGCCTCTGGCAATATGAAAGGGATAAAATTATCTCCAAATCCAAAACACCTTTTTCTTAAGCAAATTAACTACTATTGTGTGAAGCCTTAAACATGGATGGGTACTAGAATTGCAAGGCACATAGTCAGCATGCTTTCTGATACATGTATGATTTGCACAAACATAGTTGCACATATGGTCAGTACAAATGGAAAAGTGGATGCTGTCCTTGGACCTCACTTTATGATGATCAGGCTGTTAACGCCATGTTAGACTACACAGAAAACATACAGATAAAAAAGAGATTCAAGCCGTAAATGCACCACTGCTGCTGAAAAAGGCATCTGTAAGATGGCATAATATGTTTACAAGTTCCAAAGGGAGAGCCGTGTTAGTCTAGTTCAGGAAATCAAACAAGGGGTCCTGTGGCACTTTTAAGACTAACAAATTTATCACATGATAAATTTATCACAAAAGGTCATGTGGTAAATAAATTTGTTAATCTTTAAAAGTGCCACAGGACTCCTTGTTTGTTTCATAGTAAGTTTAGTTACAGTATTATTACTCTCAGAGTGTGATTAAACCTGCCTTCTCTAAACCACACATTATGTGACTTGTCATTCCCATGGGAGAAATGTCCTGTTCTGCCCACACACTGGATAAATTATAGTCAAGCTCTCTTTGAAGAATACACAAAAGGGCAACTTGAAGCAACAATAGCATTTCCTTAAAACCCATCTTTTCCCAATAATGCTATTTCTTCAGTCCCATTTTGCTATCCTTTTCTTTTTTAGTAAATATTCCAGTCCTTGGATTCATCTTCTTGAATGATTACCCTTTCTCTGGACAGCTGTCATCTGAGTTTTTCAAACATGACCTATAGATACTATATAGGTCTTACTTGGTGAATTTGTGACAGACAGGTCTTTGAAAAGTAGTTAGATGCCATTGTGAAGGGCACTTTAACAGAAATACCATAATCTTTTCTGAAAACTCACTCTAATGATAGTGTCAGTACACTGTTGCAGCCCAAGGGGTCTAGATCAGTTCAGAGAAGTTTGTGTTTAGTATCCAAAGTCTGTATATTTATCTGAATTGATTCTACAAACCTCATGAGTAGAGCTGAATAAATTTCCACTGAAACTGGTTTTCAATAGAAAACTGGATTTCTCACTAAACAAAATGTTTTGTGGAAAGTATTGCTTTTCCTGGGAAAAGTTCTTTACAAAGAAATGAATAAAAAGATTTTGTTTTTTTCCAAAAACTTAAGTATTTCAATCCAGAAAAGCCACCAGGGTGCCTTATGGGAGTTGTAGTTTAGTTGCCTTATGTTCCTGTCCCTTTCTATGGGCCAGGCTCCCTCATCGGATTACATCTCTCGTGATGCACCATGGGTAGGGTGACCGTATTTCCTTATGCTGAGTATGAGACACCTGGTAAAATTTCTCATGTGGCAGGAGGAAAGGGGGGGTGCATGCAGAGCTAGCCATGGGCTGTGTTTATGTATGGCATGCAAAACTGGCTAGGGATCACACACAAGGGGTGACACACACACCCTGACCCTCCTTACACATGGAGGAGTAACACATCCCTACCCCTAACAAAGGGGTGACACATATGCACACACTCCTACCCCTCTCTGACACACAAGGAATGACCGACCGACTAACCCTCCCTGCCTGGAGTGCTCCATCTTCCATGCCCACCTGGCACTGAGGAGAGACCGCCTCTCCCACTGCTGGGTGCCATGTCTTCTCAGCCTCCCAACCTGGTCTGAGGCCACCAACTGCCTTCCCTCACCAGCTGCCACAGTTCGCAGTGCACAGCCAGAACGGGCCACCCTGCTGGACAAGACAGAGTCACCCCCAGAACCTCCTGCAGCTGGTGGGCTCTGACTGTGCTGACAGACCAGCGGGGGGAATAGCCAAGATCCGTGCACTGCAGCCTCACTACCACTACCAGCCTTGCACACTCACTCCCATCAGCCACTAGACCCCACTAACACCACTCAGGGCTGATGAGCAAGTGGCTAGCAAACAGGGACCCAGGAAACAGGACCTGCAACAGCGCCATGGCTGCAGCCATCCCCTTATGGGTGCCTCCTGTGTGTGGGTCCTGAGCTTAGGCTCAGATGTTACTGCTACTGATCAGATGGCAGAAAATTCAGGACAATTTACCAATTTTTAAGAAAAAGTCGGTACATCTGCAAGAGGGCTTAGATATGGGGTTGTCCAGTTAAAATGGGATGTATGGTCCTCTAACCATGGGACATGCAAGACATGCAGAAATTCTCATGGGCTATGTCTACACTTGGAAATTTAAGTCGACTTAGTGAGTCTACACTTAAATTTTAAGTCGACTTTGGGGGGAACTTACAAAGTCGACCTAGAGCGTCCACACTGGATGCCTAGGTCACCTTCTAGGGCTAGTGGGACCTAGGGCAGGTCCACAGGGAAAGGGGGGGCACCCCTTGCTCAGTGCCAGAGGGCTCAGCCTTTGCCCCATTCTACATAGGTACAATGGGGCAAAGGGGGACAGGTACCTTGGCAGGGCATAGGGGCAGGGTGCCAGGCTCCCCTGTGCCCCCCTCCGGAAGGGAGGGCATTGGTGTAGTCCTGGGGTAGCCCTAAGTTGACTTAGGGCTATCCCACATCTACACTGGCTTAAGTCAACTCTAGGGAGTCGACTTAAGCCTTAAGTTGAATTAAAACGAGGTGTAATAAAGTCGACTTAATTTTCATTAAGGCGACCTTATTTTCCTTAAGTCGACTTAAGCAAGCTACTTAAGTCGACTTATGGAAACTGTAGTATAGACGCAGGGTAAATTAAGTCGATTTAAGCAAGCTTAAGTCGACTTAATTTTGAAGTGTAGACGCACCCATGGTGTGCCACCTTTCCAGTGTTGATGGAGCTGGTGGTTCAACTTTACACCAGCTTTTGACCCCCTGTCATTTAGGCCCTGGTCACAGGATGGCATTTTTGGGATGCCACTGTGGTCTAGTAATCCCTGGCTGCTACAAGGACCCCACAGAGACTAGGATGTGTGCTGAGTGGTGAACTGGTCACAGGACTGGGAAATCACACAGGCAGTGGTTAAAGTATAATTTGACGGGCCCTGGAACCCTCCTAATCTCTGTGGCCCCTTTCTGTATTGTCTGGGCCCCCTTCATGCATGTGTGGGCCCCAGCCCAGGTAGGCATTTGCAACCACTTCTCACTACCACATGCATCAGTTATCGCTCCATAAAAATATTTATAATTTTATATGGCATTTATGTTTATAGCTATTATTGTCACAAACTAGCAAACACTGCATCACACAATAAGTACTGAGATTAACAATGGTGGGGCGTAGGACCTGTCAGCAACCAGGGCAGGGCAGAACATGCGTTCTCCTGGGTTTTTCTATTTTTAGGGGCCCCCAAACTCTGACCCCTCAAATTTGGGAGCCCCGGAACTGTGTTCTGGTGCATTCCTCCTTACTTTAACCCCTGCATACAGGTTATGTACACACTGCACACAAAGTCTATGTCTGTGAGACCCAAGCTTGAGCATCCACACTGCACTGTAAATCTGGGTTTGTAGTTGTTCTACTCAGGTCTCATAGTCATACTAATGTGTCCATACTGCTCTATGCAGACCTGTCTTAGGTCCCTCACCAAAGGCTGTTAGGTCCATTTGACAAGGTCCCTCACCAAAGGCTGTTACGTAAGTTAAGTTGTCATGGGATAAAAGGGAAGGTCCTTTCATGGATTGAGAACTGGTTAAAAGACAGGGAACAAAGGGTAGGAGTAAATGGTAAATTCTCAGATTGGAAAAGGGTAGCTAGTGGTGTTCCCCAAGGGTCGGTCCTAGGACCAGTCCTATTCAATTTATTCATAAATGACCTGGAGAAAGGGGTAAACAGTGAGGTAGCTAAGTTTGCAGACGATACTAAACTACTCAAGATAGTCAAGACCAAAGCAGATTGTGAAGAACTTCAAAAAGATCTCACAAAACTAAGTGATTGGGCATCCAAATGGCAAATGAAATTTAATGTGGATAAGTGTAAAGTAATGCACATTGGAAAAAATAACCCCAACTATACCTATAATATGACGGGGGCTAATTTGGCTACAACGAGTCAAGAAAAAGATCTTGGAGTCATTGTGGATAGTTCTCTGAAGATGTCCGTACAGTGTGCGGAGGCGGTCAAAAAAGCAAACAGGATGTTAGGGATCATTAAAAAGGGGATAGAAAATAAGACTGCAAATGTATTATTGCCCTTATATAAATCCATGGTACGCCCACATCTCGAATACTGTGTACAGATGTGGTCTCCTCATCTCAAAAAAGATATTCTAGCACTAGAAAAGGGCAACTAAAATGATTAGGGGTTTGGAGAGTGCCTCGTATGAGGAACGATTGAAAAGGCTGGGCCTCTTCAGCTTGGAAAAGAGGAGACTGAGGGGGGACATGATAGAAGTATATAAAATTATGACTGATGTGGAAAAAGTGGACAAGGAAAAGTTGTTTAAATACTCCCATAATACAAGAACCAGGGGTCACCAAATGAAACTGATAGGTAGCAGGTTCAAAACAAATAAAAGGAAGTTCTTCTTCACACAACGCACAGTCAACTTGTGGAACTCCTTACCTGAGGAGGTTGTGAAGGCTGGGACTATAACAATATTTAAAAGGGAACTGGATAAGTTCATGGTGGCTAAGTCCATAAATGGCTATTAGCCAGAAAGGGGTTAAGAATAGTGTCCCTAGCCTCTGCTTATCGGAGGATGGAGATGGATGGCAGGAGAGTGATCACTTGATCATTGCCTGTTGGGTTCACTCCCTCGGGCACCTGGCACTGGCCACTGTCGGTAGACAGATACTGGGCTAGATGGACCTCTGGTCTGACCCAGTACGGCCTTTCTTATGTTCTTATGTTCTTATGTCTGTGGCATAACCTGCAACCACACTGCATAATTACAATGCTTGGACCCAATTCACAGTAGGTGCTTCCTGACACAAGTCAGACTGGTTAGTGTGTGGACAGAAGGGACACTTGAGCTGAAACTGAGTCAGAGCCAGGCTTAATATGCATTGTAGACATACTCAAAGGAGAAATAGTCTTGCCCCAAACAGCTCAGCCCAACCAATGAAGCAAGTGAAATTAGCTAAATGACATTTCAGAATTACTGATCAGGTATTATATTTCTTTTTATATGGACTAGTTTTAGTAACTAATAGAAGGCCTAATGAAACAGATGGATTTATACCAATCACTGACAAAATATTATGAATAATCTAACGTAAATTCTGTCATTTTTTAAGGGAAGACAATTATTGAAATTGTAGGATTTGTATGAGATTTTCCATTTTCAGTCTCATTTCAGCTCTTTGTTTACAGTGACTTTATAATAAAGCTGCAGTAGGAATGCATACAGATAATGAATATGAATAATTTTATGGAATTATCTGAATATCTAGACATTGCTACAGAATTGTATGAAAGCTAATATTTTATATGGAAAGATTTAAAGTAGATTAAGTGCCTTACAACTAAGCTGAAAAGAAAAGAGGTATTCCAATGAGTAAAGATTTGGCAATCTGGTAATAACAATGCAGATTAGTGTGGTTATGTGGCCACCATGTGGTAGTGGAAAGAAAAGTCAAACCTCACTTCATTTTGGGTCTTCCTGTAACTTTTTGGTAAATGAATGTAATAAGTTAACACATTCATGTTATTCAGGCCATGGCCTGAATACTTTCCTCTCAAATTCACAACATCAGATAGTCAGCCAATATAAATCACCATAGCTTCACTGGAAAGGGTGGTCCACAATGTGGAAGAGTGACCTTTGCATCTGGATTTTAATTAGTCCACAAAGAAACACTTAAGTTTCTAGTTGAAACAAAGCTGTGGTGATACTGTGCAAGTGCACTGGGGGGAGAAATGTGAATGAGCCAATGTCTAGACTAAAAATAATCACATTTAGCCTTCCACAGAGACTTTGAATTTGCAATTGGTCTTTTACATAAGCACAATATGAGGAAATGGGAGGGTGCTTGGTACATATGGAGAGCAACAATTGACTGGACTTAAAGATGCAGTTCCTTCAAACTTATCAGTTAAGTAACATAAACCAATCTAGATGTTCACTGGCTTTCCTAGTTAATTCATAAAGTGCAATTTCTAACTGTGCCAAAAACTTCTTTTAATAAATATAAAGAATATTTAGAATGTGTATAGTCACCTATGTTTTTTCAAACAATTACTAATTAATTCTCACAGTGCCTTTGTTGGCAGGTATGTAAACATTATCACTGTTTTATCAATGGAAAAATGCAGAAAAAGTTGAGTGACTTGCCCATGGCCATACAGAGTCAGAGACAAGAATTCCTATGATCTAATCCTTACTGTCTTGGTCAGTCCAATGGTTTGTGCTGCTTCTCTAAAGTTATACAATGATGGCTGGCTTCTTTGCTTTGTTCCCATGGTTCTTCACCAATGATTGAACATGTGACTTCTTCAGTTGATCTAGTTATGTATTGTAGAGGATTTCTTAGAATCCCATGTTAAAATTATGCCACCAAATCAAAAAAAGAATTGGAGTCATTCCCTTGCCTCTGAGTTCATCATCTCTCTTGACACTACTAAATTACCCCTGCTGGAGATGTCTTAACCCTAGGCTCACAAAAACAATCATTTTTAAGAAAAAGTTTCCCAGAGGAAGAGACCCCCACTCTCTCTCTCTGCAAAGGCATAATCTCTGCCCTCACCAAACACAGGCACACTTCAGGTTATATTAAATCAACTCGCTCTTATACTACCAATGAACTCAGACAGGTTTCAGGAATAAAGTATAAACACTTCCAGAAAATACAGTTAATGTAAGTTTTTGTTGCCTCTCTGCTTGGTTATGAGAAAATGGGAAACCGAATGACTGAGTACTTCATTCCCTCACCCCTCCTGCCATCAAATACATGGGCCCTGGTACATGAGATTAATGAGAGACTAAGGGGAAAATATTTGCAGGAGTGCAACTTGTTAAATATTGGCAGACATCACCATGAGACATTTATTTCAAGTTAATGCTGAGTCAACATTAACTTTTGCTGCAAATATTGACTCAAATAGTAGCCCTTCAGAAGAGGAACATGTAGCAGATAGCAAGACTGACTTGACAATTTCCCCTTCTGATTAGCAACTCCTTTTTATTCAGGCAGTGCTCCAGAGAAGTATTGGTGTAGTGTGACATAGTGTTGTATTTCCTTGTGGGTGGCTTCCCCAGCTCCTATTCAGTTATTTCAGTCTCTTGTTCCATCTATGCCATATAGCAGAGGGGAGTATTTGTCCCAGAATAGCTAGTTCTTCTTAGATCAGGATTTTAAAATTAAGGGTTAGAATGATACTTTGGTTTAGGCACTAGACTTTGTATCAAGTCCAGTTCCCAGATCTATCACAAACTTTCTGTGTGAGCATTAGCAAGTCATGTAGCCCTGATTCAATTAAACACTTTCTCTATTCAGCAAAACATGTAAGAAGGTACTTTCCTATATAGAGATGGAAATAACATAGGTGCTTTGCTGAACTGGGGCCTCTGTAACTTTCTATTGGGGTAAGGCTTAACATAAATGGAGTGTCCTGATCTCTGCTGTAACCTGTAGGCACTACTGTTCTACAAATAATAATAATAATAATAATAATAATAATAATAATAATAATCTAAAACTTGTTCCCTTATCCTTATAAAATGATATGGTCCCCTGGTCTTTGAAAAGATAGCACCTTTTATTCAGAACCCTTGAAGTATTTAAACAGGCTTGCTGGTATAAATTATATCTAACTTGTTGAGTGAAAGTTTTCATTTTCCTGAAGTTGACCTCCCAGAAAATAAGTTATCCATTTAAAATAGGAGGATGCTCAAATTAGAGGTCTTTAAAATTTACCATTTTTTAAAAGAACTGCCTTTAAAAACATTGAATTGTATTGACCTCTACCTTAAACATCCTCCCATTATCAACAATACAGTGTATCTAGTAATTCTGTACTCTACACATTCTCCAGAGAGTAGCTTACATTTTCACTGTATAACACGTTTGACTCAGAAACAAAGAGCTGAATCTGTGCTAGTTGTTGATCACATTTTGACAGATGAACCAAGATTTCACTATCACCACCAGAGAGCACTATAGTGCTATATTAAAAACCTAACATTTAAATTTCAAAGCTACACTTCCGATATTGTCAATCCTGAGGAATGTCCAAGTTTTGAAAGATTCCTGAACCTTGCTTTGCTCTAGCTTTGCTTGTTCATGCATTTCATAATACTCTTTCATGTATCTTCCAATTGCCTTCTTTCTCGTACCTCTCAAACTACACCTATTTTAGTAGTGTCCTGTGGCACTTTTAAAGACTAACAGATTTATTTATCGCATGAGC
>ML686127.1:595403-619916 GCA_007922175.1 Pelusios castaneus
GCTCATGCGATAAATAAATCTGTTAGTCTTTAAAAGTGCCACAGGACTCTGTTGTCTTTCTACAATAGACTAACACGGCTACCCCTTTGGAATTTGACTATTTTAGTAGTGAATTCTATGCTTCTAAAAGAAAGAACCTATATAGAATAGACCAGTGGTTCCCAATCTTTTTGGCTCAAGGGACACAGATATCATTTTTACAACCCTGACGGACCAGTAGGCCACCCCACCCTACAGCCAGATGGAAGGAGTTCAATGAGGAGACTGCCTCTTTGCTGACCTCCAGTCTCCCTGGCTGCAGCAGGGAAACTGGACGTATCCCATAGCCTGTGCACTCCACCAGGGTCCCAAGGCAGTGACTCCCTTCTGCAGACAGAGGGATGGAAGATCAGTGCTCCACTCCCTCTAGCTCCAGCAAGGACCCCAGCATCCAGCGACCTAGGTGGAACACTTTGCTATGCTCCCTGCTATACCCAGAGGGTATAGACATAGCCAAAGATGTTGGTCATGTTTCCTGCACTCCAGCCTCCTCTGTCTGCCCACCAGAACAGCTCCCTCCCCTTCTCCCACTTCCAACCATTGGTGACCTTCTGCACTCACTAGCCGTGTCCTTCTCCAGGGATACTCGCTTAGCCCTGACAACCTGTGGGTCCCCTTCCCAGTCTTATTTAACTACACCCATTGTCCCTGACCTACATTCTGCATCCCTCTAACTATTTTCTAGCCCTTACTAGCCAACCTACCACCTATTTTCTACTTTATCTCAGAAAAAGTCTGTCTCTGTTGCTCACACTCACCAAATGTATCTTTTCTGCTTCTCTGCGACTGTAAATAGCCTGCATTCAGCCCTCCTAATGCAAGGTCTTGCAGGTAACAAGGATTAAGCATTCTCATACTGTACCTATGGGATTTGCCCCTAGTGGCAAGATGGACATTCCCTTTCCTAGTTTGAAAATGATGTTTTGGGGCCCCAGGGTTTTGGCTTGCTCTAAGCAGCTCATTAGCTGTGGGGTGGCAGCAGCATCATTTAGGTGGGTTTGAAAATACTGATGAGCAGAAAATTAGGCACCTAAGGAACTTAGATATTTACAGAGTTAGGTAGCAGTGGCTTCTACATGGTAGACTTACATGTGTATCTGCATTTTTAAGTACCTAAACCTTTAAACATAAGACAGCGATTCCCTCCTAATCTCTTATTACAAGATGCAAAAACCCTACTGTGATGTGAGTCCCTCTGACAAAGCTCCTGTTCAAGTCTCCAAGCCAGAGCTGAACAGGTGTTTGATGAATGAACTAAGACTGGAACCTGAGAGCAATCAGGATTTAAGTAATCTTGTTTTATTATCTCATCATTTTTTCACCTGGGTGGATGTGGACTGCTGAAGACTTGATAGCAGAAGAACTGAAGATAAGAAAGAGTAGCTTATATAAGGATTTTAGAGCAGCTTAGATATAAGGGGGAGAAGAGGAAGGTTGTTGTTAGTCTACTTGCTTTGTTTTCTTTGACTTTTTTTGCTGCAAAGTTCAAATGTGGTGCTAAACTTCTCAAGTATTTAGTGGTGTTTGAACTGGGATTTTGGTTTAGATTTATTTCTAGCTTGCATCTTTTTATTTCAAACTTCCCTAACAATAAATTTGTCAGAGGACTTCATGAAGTGTCTCTCAGTACAGTACCTAACAGTGAAGAGTTTGTGTGTGAGTGGCTTTTGCTGTAGAACTGTGGAGCCAGTTTGTATCAGTAAATGTTTCTCCTTTTAGTTTTTGGGTGGGTTTCTAAGGCCTTGTACACACTACAAAGTTATTGCGCGATAAAGCCCTTTAATGCGCAATAACAAACAGAGCGTACACACACAACTTACAGTTATTCCGCGTTAAGTCCCTTCTTTTTGCGCAAAATGTAAACCACCTAAACGAGCGTGGTTGCTGCTAACGCGGAATAGTTGTTGCGCGATTGCCAGTGTGTGTACGCTTATCGCGCAATGTGAATATAACGGAAATGGCCCACAATTCAAATTCCATCCCTTCTGCACTTCCGCCTGTACTCTATCGTCGTGACGTCATTTTTCCCGACCTCCTCCTCTGTCCCGCGAATTTTTGAATTCACCACTCTCCCTTCTGCCTCGCTGTTCGGTGCTGCTGCCTCTGTGTGCTTCGCTCGCAATGTCGTCGCGCCGCAGCAAACGAGCTCCAGCCTGGACAGCAGCAGAGGTGATGGACTTGATCGGCATCTGGGGAGAGTCCGCCGTGCAGTCACAGTTACGTGGCAGCCGGAGGAATTTTGACATTTTCGGTCAAATATCCAAAGCCATGACCGAAAAGGGGTACGAGCGAGACACCCTGCAGTGCCGGGCAAAGGTGAAGGAGCTGCGGATAACATTTCACAGAGCCAGAGAGGCTAACCGGCGCTCTGGCTCCGCGCCAGCAACGTGCAAGTACTATAAGGAGCTGGAGGCGATCCTGGGCGGCGATCCCACAACCACCCCGAACTGCACGGTAGACACCTCGGAGACTGCACCCCAAACAGAGAAGGAAGCAGAAGGCGACGAGGCAATTGTGGACGAGGAATCAGAAGAAGAAGACTACGAGGACGGAGAGAACGGAGCCACTGACCCGGGGAGCCAGGAGTTATTTTCCACCCAGCCAGAAACAAGCTCCACTGATTCCTTCTCCACGCCTACCCAGGAATCATCAGAAGGCAGCTCTGGTAAGTCCCGTTCGCAATGTCCTCTATTCTAGGTGCTACAGCTCAGCGTAGACATGGTTTTTTTGCAAGGGGTTTTTGTTTTCGGTGTCCTCAGTTCTGTTCCTTACAGAACTGTAAAGGTGTTACTAGCATTACTTAAAAAGGTCATCGATGTATGCCTCGATTTCCAAGTAGTCGTTCCCTTTCAACTCACTGAACGCGTCATCCAAATATTTCCAGAGTCTTCTCTTGAGATTACATGGTAGAGCATTCCTTTGCACTCCACCATTCAGGGACACTCTTCCTTTCAGACTCGCAAGCACTCCTGCGGGCAACATTGCTGCGCACAGTCCTGCAGCGTAAGGTCCCGGCTTGAAGTCGGCAACATGAAGGAGATGCATTCTCGCTTGCAGAGGCACTCTAAGCAGTGTGAGATCTGCCTCTATTTCAGCCATCTCGGGCACGGGATCAGAACTTGGTGTGGCAATAGTCAACTCTCCGTTGTACTAGCTCTGCAACCCGTACCAAGCTTTGGGAAATCTGTTACCGCCCCCCCATAGGTCCCCTCTTGTGTATTGAAGGAATGTGTGGGGAGAACAACATCATTTGCTCCTGACCGTGGCGAGAACAATAGCGGCATTCTACATTTTTCATATCTGAACAGGAATGACCTTCGGTGGACAGTCTACAGCTGCAGCTGAGCGTCTGAGGAGGATAAGGCGGAGGCCTCGCAGGAGCAAGGAAGACGTCTTCCAGGAGCTCATGCAGTTCCATGAGGCTTCTGCGAGGGAGACAAGGCAATGGAGGAGGCAGTGCAGGCAGGACAGGAGACAGAGCAGTGCGAGGAGAGAGCAGCAGAAGGATGCCCTGATAGGCATCATGCAGGAGCAGACCAACCTCCTCAAGACCATGGTCGGTCTGCTACAGGCTCGCACCCCCCATCATCAGCCTCATATGCCTTTCAGTGCATCCACGCCACATTCCCCCCCCAGACAGTTTTTAGACCACCATGGACATCCATGGTGTAACCCTAACAGAACCCCTCCCCCAACATATGTAGTTGAGTCCCGCACCTACACCCACCTTTAGTCCCTACTCCCCTCAAACCCGAGTTTTGATCAATGTTAATTAAATAAAGTTGAATCCTTGTTAAACTTAATCAGACTTTCTTTATTTGTTTCATTAATTTAACATTAACGGTTTTTGATTCAATGAATGTTTACAGGGGAAAAACACAAAATTTCTAAAGCTTAATTTTTAACAGTTGAAACATATAGGAAATGGTTAGTAACTATATTCAAAGGTACAATTTTAACCAACAGTACTAAAATGGGTTTTTAACGCATCCCTTATGCGAACTGCCCTTAGCTGCGCCCCCCGGATACCCCTCGTGTCTGGTTGCTGGTAGGCATTTTCCAGACGTTGTGCCTCAGTGGTCCAAGAGTTCCTGAATCTCTCCCCCCGGCTTTCACATATATTGTGAAGAACACAGCAAGCCGAAATAACTAATGGGATCCTGTCCTCGTGGAGATCTAGCCTGCCATACAGCGCTCTCCAGCGCGCTTTTAAACGGCCAAAGGCACACTCCACAACCATTCTGCATCTACTTAACCGGTAATTGAAACGCTCCTTGTCAGGATCCAACTTCCCGGTGTACGGCTTCATGAGCCATGGCATCAGTGGGTAGGCGGGGTCCCCAAGTATCACCACTGGCATCTCTACACCGCCCACAATTATTTTCTCGTCTGGAAAAAATGTGCCAGCATGTAGCCTTCTGAATAGTCCAGAGTTTCTAAAGATGCGTGCATCGTGCACCTTTCCAGACCAGCCAGCATTAATGTCCATAAAGCGACCACGGTGGTCCACCAGTGCCTGTAGAACCATCGAAAAGTATCCTTTCCTGTTGATGTATTCAGAGGCAAGGTGGTCGGGAGCGAGAATAGGGATGTGAGTCCCATCTATTGCACCCCCACAGTTCGGGAAGCCCAACTCATTAAATCCTGCGATGATCTCCCTCACGTTTCCCGGGGTCACCATCCTCCTGAGCAGAATACGGTTGATGGCTCTGCATACTTGTGACAGTGCCACTCCAACGGTCGAGCGTCCAACCCCAAACTGGTTTGCGACCGAGCGGTAGCAGTCTGGAGTCGCCAGTTTCCAAAGTGCGATAGCCACACGCTTCTCCACGGTCATGGCGGGTCTCATCCTCGTGTCCTTGCATCGAAGGGCAGGGGCAAGCTCCTGGCATAGCTCCATAAATGTGGCTTTCCGCATTCTAAAGTTCTGTTGCCACTGATCATCATCCCACAGCTGAAGGACGATTCGTTCCCACCAGTCTGTGCTCGTCTGCCGGGACCAAACACGGCGGTTCAGGCTGTGTTGCTGGTCCGCGAAACTGATCAGAATGTCCGTTTGGTTTTCAATGCTGTCATCATCCGAGACCGAGTCATCCGTGTCATGCTCCGAATCATAGCCAAAGGCAAACCGCAACAGAATCTGGGCTGTGTTCACAATGCTGAAGGCAGCATTCAAGATCACAGCTGAATCCATGTCGATTCTGAAAAGGCAGTGCCGAGAAGAAGGTTGCTTCAATTTGAAATTCGCGCTCGTTGCTATTGGCAACCGCTGGGTAGCGTCAGTAGCGGAATGCACCACGGGAGATGATACTGGGGACTCTGGGATACGTACCCACAATCCCCTTCGCTTTCCTGGAGGACTGCGCTCAGAAGGGGGGGGGCTTTGTTCCGTTAGAGCAAGCATAGTGTGTACGCGATCTCGCGCAACAACAGCCACGGGAGAATTAATGCGGAAGAGGATTATTGCGCGTTAAAAATGGTAGTGTGTACATAGCCTAAGTAAACTTCTATCTATCTAAAGTACTTATATGAGCATTTCACCATCTCTAATGTATTTATCCTTTCAATACCACTGTGAGTTAAGTATTGCTATTACACCCTTGTAATTGAGGCACACCCAGGTTAGGAGGCTGTGTGGCAGGTATGCTCCCATAAACTTCATAGATGGAAGATAATTGGCCACCTAAGCAAGGGGATTTTCAAAAGACAGCTAACTCAGTAATGAGCTGCCTAAACTGGCTGGGAGTCAAATGATGAGGAGAGGGGCTGAGGCATCTGAGCAGCTGAGCTGGTGTGCCTGTGTGACACACTGTTAAGGATCTTCAGCTTCAAACCCTCTTCTGGAGTTAAACCTCAGTGGCTGATCTGGCTTAGGTTGCCCATGCCTGTCTAGCCCAACCTATCTCTGTACTGTGCTCACAGTTGATACCTCTCTTGTTCTGGTATCCCTGCGTCCTCAGCTGCCTATTTTAAGCTTGCTGTGCTGTTCCCCCACCACCACCTGTGTGGGATCTGCCTTCAGCTCTTCTGCTATGTGGTCCATCAGTTATCAGGGCCCCCTAGGGGGATACCTAGTTCCCTATCTAGGCTTAAATCCTGCTTTGGTCTCTGAGTCTTTGGTCTGAGTGGCTTGTTAGCAGTGAGGTAGCAGCTGTGCTGAGACTAATCTGACCACTGGGAACGTAGGCACCTAGGGGAGCTAGGCAAGCCTGACTGCAGCTTGGAAAATACCAGTGGCACCTATATGGTGGATTTAGGTGCCTAATCTAAAAGCACTCAAACTCTCTCTAGAAATCTGATGTCTTCAAAGGCATTTAGGTGCCTAATTCCCATTGGTTTTTTTTTTTTTTTTTTTTTTTAATGATCTTTGAGAGTCAGGGCCTAAGTGATTTGCCCAAAGTCATCCAGGAAATCTATAGAAGAGCAGGTCTTTCAAATCCCACTAACCGCTGGGCCTTCCTGCATCAAATTTCAGATCAAATGCAGGAGTCGAACAGAGATGATCATTGAAAATATATAGTGACAGGGTGAGCTATGGGTTAGTCTCGTCTGCTTAGGTCTCCACGTCATTGTAGCTCAATCGCCTGTGAGCCCCCATGTGATAAGCTATTGCAGCTATTGACTCGAAACAAATGGAAAATACAAAAATGCCTTTGTGCAGCTGAACTTTTATTTTTTTGCCTCAAAAGATTGAACACTATTAGTTGTCTGCTGCATTTATAAAAGACAAAACCCCACATGTCCGTGCCATCCTCACCTCACTTAGGTCACATGGTTGATACTTTCCTGTTTACAGTTGAAACATTAATCTTCTCTACACCGTTCCATTTTACCACTATTAGATGACAAATGGTGATTTATGCTCTTATGCACATTTGTGACTCTTGTAATGCCAATAGTTTTGAGGTTTCATTCCTAATATTCCTTTAAAAGCACATAGCCAGCAGAACAGGGGAAGCAAAAGCTACATTTGGGAATATCATGATATATTTGTAGTTCTTGATAATGCCAATGATGATCTTACTCAGACCTATGAGGAAGAATTACCTGCAGAATTCTTTCCTAACCCAAAGTAGCATAGTCAGCACACGTTAAAGCATCTGTACTAGATTGTGTGCAACTCTTAGTTTATTCCTTTCCTTGGTGGTTTCTGTTGATGAATGTGTACAGACTATACAGGGATTCTTCTGTTTTCCCTATTCAACAGAGCAAAGAGGATTTTTTCCCCCTTTGTATCTATAATCCCAACAAAAATATTGAGCTTGCATTTAATAACTCATTTACAGAAGATCAGAAATGTCACCTATAAACTACTGGGAACATTGACTTCCTACAGCAGCTGTGCAGTCACACATGGAACAAATGTATATTTTCCTCATTTGCTATAGTTAGGAAAATGATTTGTGTTGGTCTTTGTGTAATAAATGATACATATTGAAAATGTCTGGTATCCTTCATTAAAAGGTACCAGAGAAGCAATCAGATTAGTAGTATAAAAGATGTCCGGTATGAGAACTAATGCAAGGTCATGCTCACCGTGGATTTAGGTCAGTTTGTCCGTTTTCAAATTTTGTTTCAAATCTGATACTCAGGTCTGGTTTACCAAGGGGTTTGTGAAACTGGGTCAGTTGGATGGTTGGTATGAAAACATGCAAAAACCAGCAGCTTTGACCTTCGCACTAAGTGAAATGTGGTGGTTTGGGCTGAGTTTCACTTTCAAGTTTTGGATTTGCTTGAACTGAAAACTCAGCTGGCTCAAAAAGAGGTGAATTGGAAAACAAAAGGTAAAACAGAAACTAGTGAGTTTCCAACAGCTCACAATAAACATCCATATACAGCTTTCTTAATATAAAGAACAGTTTGGAAAATGTTATAGAAACTGCATAGATAAGTGCACTGAAAATGCATATAAATCACCTCTAGGTCTACTGTCTTCTCAAATGGCACTAGGATTTGGAGACATGGGGGAATATGTAGAAAAAATATATTTCAGTGCCTATTTTCTTAAAATGCCTTTGAATGTAGGTGACTAATAAACTGACCCAGATAATAGATAAAAGTTATTGAGAACGTATTGTTCTACTCTGAGAAGAGCCCAGATCCTCAATTCTAACTCATGTTATGAGACAGGTATTCCAGATATTACAGGACAATCCACATCCAAGCTTTAAATAGCCATTGACTCAGCTTTCTCCCCTCAAGCTGACAACTTAGCTGTGCTCCCTTCTCAATGACAAAAAATATCCCACAGATTAAAAAAGATATAGGCAGGTTTTCAAAGTCAGCAATTTTTGTGGAAGTAAAAAAGTGATGAGTGCTCCTAAAAGCCAAACTTTGCCTGCATAAGGACACCTTAAGCCACCTCACAATGAGCTACCTAAAAACACATGCTAAGGGAAATACATGTTTCAGAGGGCCTGTTCCTGGCCCCTCCAAGCATTAGAAATATTAACAAACAACATTTTTAGAACAGCAGTTATTGTCATCTGTTGTACCAGTCAGGAGTATTCCAAAATGAATAACAACTCTCAGACTCCTTGAGATCTCTTTCTGGCAACTTGTATCTCTTTAATTCCTTCACTTTTTGCTTCAGTAGCCTTCTTTCATAATGTGGCTGATACCATCAGGACTTGAATGATAGAAAGAGAATAAGGAGAACTCACTATCTTGTCACCAGATATATTAAACTCATTTATTTCACTATTTAACTAGAGAGACTGCATTATCCTCACCCAGTCCCACACACATTCTTTCCCTCCATTCAGATTCTCTTACCATTTGTATACAATGATTCTTTCAGAATCCTTTCCATACTCCTGGTTTCCAATGTTTTCATTTTTGCCTCAAAGTTGCTGGACTCATACACTAGCATGAAAAACAAAACTAAAGATTTATAAATCTTTGATCATTAGGAAAACTTCTATTAAGTCATATAAAAGGTTTTTACTTCTAAAACTTCTACTAAGACACCTTTCCATGGAGTAAAAGACTATTGTCAATGATAAGGAGTCTTAAAAGACAGGGAAAGAACAAGTTAAACCTTCCTTAGACAAGTTAGATGTATTCAGCTCACCAGGGCCTGATGATATGTACCCTAGAATACTCAAAGAGTTGACACAGGAGATATTTGAGCCATTGACTATTATCTTTGAAAAATCACAGAAGACTGGAGAGGTCCCAAAGGACTGGAAAAAAGCAAATATAGTGCCCATCTATAAAAAGAGAAATAAGGACAAGCCAGGGAATTATAGACCAGTCAGCTTAACCTCTGTGCCAGGAAAAATAATGGAGAAAATAATTAAGGAATCAATTAGCAAACATCTAGAAAAGAATAAAGTCTTACGTGATAGTCAGCATGGATTTGTCAAGAACAAATCATGTTAAACCAACCTGATAGCTTTCTATGATGAGGTAACAAGTCTTGTGGATAGAGGACAAGTGATAGGTGTGGTATATCTAACTATAGTAAGGCTTTTGATACTGTTTTGCATTACCTTCTCATAAACAAACTAGGGAAGCTGGATGGAGCTACTGTAAGATGGGTGCAAAACTGGTTGAACAGCCACTCTCAGGCCTTGTCTACACGATCACCGTATTGCGCATTAAAAATCATTACCGCACGTTAACTAGCACAGTGTACAGACATGCAACGTTGATGTTGCGCGATAAGCGCCTTGTTGTAGCGCAATCCAACAACCACTCTGACGAGAGTGGTAACAGCTGTTGCGTATCATCTGTTGCGCGTTTGTGCTCGTGTGTACGCTTACCGCGCAATGATCGGCCTCCGGAAATGTCCCATCATTCCCAAGTCGTCCTCTCTGGACTTCCCCCCGCCCGTTCTTTGGCAGTGATGAAACTGTCCCCGACCACAGTTGAATCCCGGGATTTTCAAATATTTCGTCAGTTTAATTTCCTGGTCTTTTCCTCGTGGAGTGCATTGGAGTGCAGCAGTGTTCACAGTAGCAATGGCGGCCCGTCGCGGAAGACGCGCACCCCTTTGGTCCACGGCAGAGGTGCTTGACCTGATCAGCATCTGGGGAGAGTCCGCTGTGCAGGCGCAGCTTTGCGACAGCAGACGAAATTACGACACATTTGGCATGATTTCTCGGGCAATGACGGAGAAAGGTTATGATAGAGACACATTGCTGTGTAGATCAAAGGTGAAGGAGCTAAGAATCAGCTATCAGAGAGCGAAGGAGGGAAACCGGCGATCAGGATCAGCCCCTGCTACATGCAGGTACTTTCAGGAGACCGGAGCCATCCTCAGTGGTGACCCCACAGCAACTCCAAACACCACAGTGGACACATCTGTAACCACAGATGAAGTCAATGCCACAACGGAGTTGGATGAGGACCTTGAGGAGGTGGTGGGGGAGACGGAGGAGAACCCGGGGCAAAGCGACGCAGCGTGTAGCCAGGAGCTGTTCTGCACCCCCGCTGATACGTCCTCTCTAAAAGACATGAATTGCAGCATGTCCCTTGAGTCGGCTGAGGGGGGATCTGGTAAGTTTCTGCTTTGTAATGCTAAAAGTCTATCTCACGTTAAAATATCACTGTGCGTTGCAGGGGTCCTTTCTGTGTCTCCCAGCTGTGCACGCTCCTTACTCCCCATCCATGAGGAGGGCATCAATACAAGCAATGATTGTGAAGTAATCATCTGCATGTAGGTCAGTAAATGATTCTTCAATGTACCTCCAGAGCCTAGTACTCAGATTGGATGGGATGGCGTTTGTGCCAACGCTCCCAAAGACGGACACTTTGCCCTGCCAGCTGCAAAGCACAGCCCTGGGAACCATGGCCGCAAACAGTGCTGCAGCATACGGTCCAGGCTGACTGCATGTAGGAGATGTATTCTAGCGGCCAGGGGCACCCTGAGGAGAGCGATATCGGGTTCCATCTCTGTGCCCAATGCTGATTATTAGCCCCCAGTAAAGCTGTGTACTAGGACGTACCTTGTCCGCTTCAGCAAGGCATAGGGTGTTGACCGCACTGTACCTTCCAGAGTAATGTGCTACTGGAAGTTTAATTTTCTTATCCTGGCTATGTGTAAACAGCAGCTTGACAATTATTTGTTTTTTTAGAACAGACCTTGAGAAGGCCGTTGTCTACCCCCGCTGCCTGAATGAGAAACATTCGGCAGCGTGCACGAAGGAACAGGGAGGATATGTTTCAGGACGTGTTGAAAGCTACACAGGAGTCCTTGAAAACTGCACAGGAATCCTCCTCTGCGACCAGAGCATTCAGAGCTGAGTACCAGCAGATCTTGAAAACACACACCGAGGAACTGATAAGTGTGATGAAGGAGCAAACAGAACTGTTCAAGAGCATGGTCGCTTTGCAGTCCCAGGCGATTAATGTTAGGGCTCCACTACAGACACTGCAGCCGCGTCTGCCTCCCACCCCCCGTAGTCCCTATAAGAATTTCTATGAAGTGCACCCATCCCACCATAGCATTCCAACAACTAGCTCTCCCCCCCGTACTTTCTAGATCCCCGCAGCTACACACATCTGTAACCCCAACCTTCAAAGTCTGAATAAAAACAGAATAAAATCATTTCATTAAGGCTTTATTTTTACACATGGCTACTTTCACAAGGTGCAGCAGATGCGTCCTAAAAGAAAACTAGGGGAGGGCATGACTGAAATGCTCCCTGAGTGCCTCCCTTATGCGAGAAGCTTCCCCTTTAGCCCCCCTAATACTCCTAGTGGCTGGCTGTTCGTATGCCTCCTCAAGGCGCTGTGCCTCCGTAGCCCACACTGGGCAAAACTTTTCTCCCCGACTTTCACAAATATTATGGAGGACACAACAAGACGCAATCACAGCAGGGATGTTGTCCTCCGACAAGTGCAGCCGCCCATACAAACAGCGCCAGCGGCCTTTTAAACGGCCGAAGGCACACTCCACAGTCATTCTGCTGCGGCTCAATCTGTAATTGAACCGCTCCTTGCTTTCATCTAGGTTGCCGGTGTACGGCTTCATGAGCCATGGCATCAGTGGGTAGGCTGGGTCTCCGAGGATAACTGTGGGCATCTCCACATCCCCCACTGTAATTTTTCTATCAGGGAAAAAGGTACCCCCTTGCTGCTTCTGGTACAGACCGGAGTTCCTGAAAATGCGGGCATCATGCACCTTTCCCGACCACCCAGCATTGATGTCAGTGAAACGCCCTCTGTGATCCACGAGTGCTTGCAGCACCATGGAGAAGCAGCCCTTCCTGTTGATGTACTCAGTAGCGAGATGATCCGGTGCCAAAATAGGGATGTGTGTGCCATCTATGGCTCCCCTGCAGTTCGGGAATCCCATGGCAGCAAAGCTGTCCACAATCTCACAGACATTCCCCAATGTCACTGTCCTCCGTAGCAGCACGCAATTGATGGCTGTGCAGACTTGTGTTAGGGCTATTCCGATGGTGGACCTCCCGACTCCAAACTGGTTTGCAACCAACCGGTAGCAGTCAGGAGTCGCCATCTTCCAAAGAGCTATCGCTACACGCTTCTCCACAGTGAGGGATGATCTCATGTTGGTGTCTTTACGTCGCAGGGCAGGGGCCAACTCTGAGCACAGTTCCAGAAAGGTTGCTTTCCGCATTCCAAAGTTCTGTACCCACTGCTCATCATCCCACAGCTGCATAACAATGCGATCCCACCACTCGGTGCTCGTCTCTCGCGACCAGAAACGGCGTTGGACCGTGTGCAGATGGTCGGTGAAGGTGCTGAGCAACGTGGTGCTGTTGCTCTGCATGGCATCGATCAGCCGCTGCTCCTCTGTGTCATCCTCTGGATGGGAGCTGAGAACATAATGAGCAACCATCCGAGATGTGTTCAGCATGTGGAGGGCGTGAGTGGAGACCAGAGCAGGATCCATGCTGACGCTGATTTTGTTTCTTTCCAATGGCGCGCTCCGTGCAAACACTATTGAAAATAGGCGCGAGTTGCTACTGGCAACGCAGAAGATGCTAGGGAAACGCACTGCACCATGGGAAACATCCAGTTTACCCATGCTGCTATGTGCTCCTTTCCTTCATCCCATGATTCCAAGCGCGTACTCAGGGAAAATGGAACGCTGGGATACGTGCCCAGAATCCAGGTTGCAAGAGGTGTCTTATCTGGGCCTGCCTACCAGGTAGCATGCATCAGCCCATCAGGGTTGGCCTCTGTAGAAGGTCACACCACTTTGCTCAGTACTCCAGAGAATCTAGCCCTAAAACTTTTAAAAGCAAGCACAATCCCAGCTTTGAGAAAAGTTTTTTAGAATGAAGACTGCCCACATTATAGGCTGTCCATACAATATATACAGGAGCAGTATGAACGAAACTGTGAGATGTGACATAAGTTGGAAAGGGCAACATTTAAGTTAAAAAAAATCTGACATACTAAATTTATTCTTCTAACTTTGTCCTGAAAGAGTTTTTAAAAGATTTCCTTTTGACTAGCAATGAACCAGTGGCTAAGCATGCTGCTAAGGGGCACTAGGCTGCTAATGGGGCCAGGTTTTTAGATGAATCATAGTATGAGGCTCCTGACTGCTCAATATCATGATAGACCTGCGGCACTCTCTGAAGTATTAGATGAGTTGACCCCTCTGACCTGGCTATATTCCAGCTTGGATAATTACATTCTATCTACCATATCCTGCCCTGTATTTATAAGAAGGCAAACAATTTTCTTTTTTTTTTTAAAAAAAAAAAACCCTAAAAATTACTGTTGTGAATATTGCTAGCACAAAAAATGCTTTTAGTTTAATTGTCTAGTTTACGTCAATATGAATGTATTCTGACAAAAAAAAAAAGAGGTCAAGAAAAACATGAGAGAAAAGAAATAACTTAAGTATGCTTAGCTAGACTTATCTGAAAGAAAGACATCAAAGTGTGGAGCTCAATATGCTATGGTCTTCTATTGCTATCTCTCTTCTTTGAGTAGCTTCCTCAGTGGCAGGGCATTGGCCATGGTGGCTTGGAGGGCCGTTATGGTAAGTGTCCCATGCTGTGTACATCTGCCAATTACACTGTTTGGATTAATCCAGCTGTCATTTTCTGTGACTGGTTATCACGATTCACCACAGTTCCTGTCAAAAACAGTTTAGCAGCCATCTGTGCGCTTGGGACTAGTTGTGGAGGGATGAACAAATCTACCTCATTCTGCTAACTATGTTATTGACAAGGAGGGAGCAAAGGAAACTTTTATATTAAATGTCCACAATCCACAGTTTTCTATGGGAAGTAAGCCTTGATGCTTCAGAATGTATAACAGCCACAGATGGATGGAGATCAGTAATAAACTTTCCCTATAGGCAGGAGGCTCAGAATAAATGCACGCCCCAAATCAAAAAATGACAGTAGAAGAAACAACAGAATGTCATCCTGACTAACAGTAGACTAATGGAGGGGAGAAGCATGCTTTAAAATATGGAAGTCAAATCTGAAGAAGAAAATATGAAGGAACACAAACTCTGTCACGTAAAATGTGTAAGTACAATAAGGCAGGCTGAGAAGAGATTTTCTAAAGACGCAAAAACTAACAGCAATTTTTTCAAGTTTATAAGAAGCAGATACCTGCCAGACAGTGGGATCACTAGATGACCAAGATGTTAAAGGAGCACTCAAGAAAGACAAGGCCATTTCAAAGAAGATAAATGAATTATTTGCATTAATCTTCACTGCAGAGGATGCGAGGGAGCTAACCCTCATCAGAGCTACTCTCTCGTGACAAATATGAAATACAGCCCCCATACTGGTGTGTCAATAGAAGAGGTTTTAGAACAAATTGATACATTAAACAGTAATAAGTCAACAGACCAGATAGTATTCACCCAAGAGATCTGAAAGATCTCAAATATGAAATTGTAAAACTACCAACTGGAATATGTAACTTGGCACTGAAAACAGCCTCCATACCAAACAACTGGAAGGTAGCTAATACAGCACAGAGAACATGAAACATGTAACTGTGAAATTGGTATCAAACTGCAGTTCATTGGCATTATAATTTTAAAAGTGTAATCTTGAAATTCTCCTCAGATCATAAAACTGGAGCACATCAACAAAATATAATGACCCCTACGAAAAAATTTTGCAATTGGAGGTTCTGAAAGAAAAAAAGGTTAGAAGAAAGATAAGAAGTTGCTTATCTGTATTACAGTATGCTTACTAACAAAGGGTGCGTCTACACTTGTAAATTAAGTCGACTTAAGCTTGGCCTAAGTCGACTTAATGTGCCCTACATCTACACTACACTTTGCTTAAGTCGACTTAAGCATCTTGCTTAAGTCGACTTAGGGAAAATAAAGTCGATTTAATGAAAATTAAGTCGACTTTATTAAACCACCTTTCTATTTGACCTAAGGCTTAATTCGACTTTCTAAAGTCGAATTAAGCCAGTGTAGCCCTGGGGTAACCCTAAGTCGACTTAGGGCTACCCCAGGACTACACCAATGCCCTCCCTGCTGGGGGGGGTACAGGGGGAGCCTGGCATGCCCCCCAAAGGGCAGGACATGTGGGCACAGTGTGACACTGTCTGGATTTAGAGAAGCATTTATGATATTATTTTCTATGGATATCTCATAAATGCTATAATCCATAGGAACTATGTCATGTTTGGTATCAATAGAAAGGTAGTAATTTGCTGGGAATGATTATATAGTTTATGTCTAGGAATTCTATCTCGATTAGAAGTTAAGAATTTGATGTTATATCCATACTTTAACTTGTGTCCTTCTGGAGAAATGTCTTAGACGGAGGGTGTGAACAACCATTGTCTCCTTAATGTTTAGGAATTTGCCAGGTGATATGGTTCCAGGGAGTAAACTGATGAGCCATGAAGGATACAATGGTTGTATTCTTTATGTCCTCAATGGCTCATCAGGGATAGTCCCTGGGACCATTCTACCTGGAAAATTCCTAAATTGTTCACAGTTTTTTCCTGTAGTCTCCTGTTTTGCCATGCACATCTCTGTGGACTTTGCAGAGCTTCCATCAAACCTCTGTTCAGTGTCCTGGCTGCTTGGCTAATATTTCACACATCTATGTTCCATCTCATAATGCCATCTCAGGCTTTCCAAAGTCTACTTGGGTATTTTCTGGTCTTTATATAAAATCTCTCCACATTCTCTGATGCTTTAATAATATAATCAGTCCACTATACAACAATCTAAAGATGTTAAATGTACAGTAACAGTTTATCTCTAGCAGAATGAAACAGCTGCATAACCTCTTTATCAAAACCTATTTACTATATTTATTTCACTTATGTGCAGGAATTAATTCATAAACATACATCTTAAAAAGTAGTTAATGATTCCTTGTGGCCATTTTGTTCCCTATCAGGCATGACAGACTTGGTTTGAATTTTCACTTCATGCTGGTTTTTCAATGTCTATGAAATTTGTCACCCAATCTCTGATATCTTTTGATATCTTGATACATTAATCAACATTTTATTCATTCATTTCTTAATCCAATTGTGATTTAATATGAACAGACACCTTTCACATCATTCTGTGGTTAGTATCTCCTAGCAACAGAACATCTTTCAAAGTTGACCCTTGTCCTCTCCAGGGGTTTGTATAAAACTCATAGGAGCTTTTATATCAGGACATCCTGAAGTTTTTAGTCAATTTCTTTCTCAGTAGCGGTTTATTTCATAACTGAAAAGGATAGGCTATTTCCTGGCTCTCTCCACTGACAACAGACTCAAATTCAATTGTTCTATTTTAGTTAACTTGAAAGTTTAGACTTAGAGTATTGATGCTTCAGTATACACAAAATCACAAGAAGGGGAAAGGGAAATTCCTTTTCACAAATGTACCTGGAGTTCATGATTTATCAAACTGTGTCTTAAGTATCCTTCAGAACATCTCCCCCTGAAGAAAATTAGTGGAGATAGTCTTTCTGTGGTTTTTCTTAGGCTTCTGTAACCATAATTGATATACCTATTATTCATTAAAATCCATAGTTTGGGGATCTGTCATTTGAAACACTTGAGCTTTCATTCAGTAATCATTAAACTGTCATTACATTATTACTACAAATCAGGCAAATAACCCCTTGATCCATCCTTAATACATAGCATCTACATCCTATGATAGCTGTTTGGTCATTCATCTTCTCCACAAATGCCTGGACGGGGAAAGGTGGCATTAGAACATGAATGGAATGTTAAGAAGCCCAGGCTCTGGTGGAACCAAAAGAAGAAATTCCAAAAGCAAGACCTTTTCAAAGAATACCAAGAGATTATTTATAATGAAAAATGTCCAGCTCAACCTACACTGGTCTCAGCTGTGGCAGTGTGATAAATGGAAGGAAGCAGTTTCCCAAGGTGAACAAGTCCCCGATAATTTTGGGAATATATAGATTAAAACCCATTCTTTGAATTCCCTCTTGAAGCCTATTAACAATCAATGTAGATCCTGTGGCACTGGTGTCATGTGTTATCTGCATGACACACTGCTTAATAAGGAGATCACATTCTGCATTGGCTTCAGTTTCTGAATAACAGCAATGTGTAGCATCAAATAAAATGTATTACAGTAATCTGTTCTCAAGGTGATTGGCAAGAACGGGCAATTGTGGCAATATCTATATCCAGAGTTCACTGGCGCATGATCCTAACTAAATGCAGATGGAAAATAGCACCACACTCACATCTGCTAGTGCTGCCTGGGAATTTGTAATCTGCAGAAGGCAGCCATTCTCTACAGTTGTACATTGCTTAGTCCAGATCAAAACTATCTTATCTGCAAAAGTAACAAGAAAGCATCTCACAGGAAAAATCTCTGAAGCTAAGCTATTGTACTATGAATTGCCAACAGATGGTTCAGCTGATTATTACTACTTATTAGGGCTGTCAAGCACAGTTAATTCAAGAGATTAATGCAAAACAAGTTAACTAGATTAATTGTGATTAATTGCAATTCTATTTGCACCGTTAAAACAGTAATAGAATACCAATTTAAATTTATTATAAATGATTTTGGATGTTTTTCTACATTTTAAAGTATATTGATTTCAATTACAACACAGAATACAAACTGCACAGTGTGACCTAGGCCTCCTGGGATAACTACTTGAAAATGCAAATATCAGGGCAGGCTGCAGAATGAGAGCAAATTCTCCCAGCACTGATGGGTTACCTGAAGATAAACTTCCCCCAACCAGCCACAAACTATGCTTCTGATTCCCCACACTGGTTATCAAGAAGCCACAGCAAAACATACCTAGCCCTCTTTACTGCATTTCAGCCACTGGCTCCCAAACAGCCACTGGATCTAATAAAGAGGGAAGTTACAACTCCAAGCTCTTTACCCAAAAAAAGTTCTTCCGATCCCAAAGGGCCAGCCACATTGCTAGAACAAAAACAGCGAGAGTCCTGTGGCACCTTAAAGTCTAGCACACTTCTTCAGGCATAAGCTTCTGTGGGCTGCAATCCACTTCGTCAGATGCAACTGTAACTGGCATCTGATGAAGTGGGTTGCAGCCACAAAAGATTATGCCTGAAGAAATGTGTTAGCCTTCAAGGTGCCACAGGACTCTCGCTGTTTTTGCTGCACACACTAACACGGCTACCCTCTCAAAATTGCCAGAACAATATAAGTTTGGATTTTACCAAAAATACCATGCTGTCAGCCAATTCTTTAGTAAGTAAAACTAAAGGTTTACCATACAAGGGAAGAAAAACTACAAGAGTACTGTTAAAGGGTTAAAGTAATTACATACATATGATTTGAAAGTCCATATACATCAGATTTCCAGTAGAATTTGGAGTTTGCAGGCACTTCGATCACAGCTTCAGTTGTTAGAAATCCAGTTCAAAGGAAGGTAGACCAAATAGTTCATGTATAGAGTTTGTTCTAATTCTCCCATGAGAACTAGCAGGGTGATTGCAGGCTGGTGCTGGCTGGGATCTCAATTCTGTGGCCCAAACCTTCCCTGAGAAGCTTGGACAGATGTGAGATAAAAGGATTATGCTCCGAACTTTTACAGCTGTAGCAAGTTGGGCATTTGCAGGTACTTTCTTCATGTGGACTTTAATGATAGTTCACAGATACTTTCTTGCATGGAGAATAGTAAGGTATATTGTCTTTTGAAGTAGAACCTTTACCTATCAGGTACCACAGGTAATGCTGCATTAGCACCATTAACAGACAGTTTCCATTAGTATTTCAAAAGTCCATCTAAATGATAATGTTCCCTTTTGACCTCTTCAAATAGAACAATAGTAACAGATATGAAGCAAGTTCCAAAAGAGTAACCATGTGTCAATCTAGTTCAGCAAAACAAACAAGGAGTCCTCTGGCATTTTTAAAGACTAACAAGCAGTTCAATTTTCTTGCTAACTTCTAACAAAAAAACTACTAACAATACACATGACTATCAAAGCTCTAAACACTTGTAACACTGCCATTCTGTTTTCCTACAATATGTCTTTTAAGGTTAGATTTGAGTCATGTATTTTACAAGATGGCTTGGACTTTTCAGGTCTATTGTGACACACGATGTCTACTCTATATTATTATTTTATTACAAATATTTACACCGTAAAAGTATAAACAAAAATATTTTCAATTTACCTTATACAAATACTGTACTGCAATCTTTATGATACAGGTGCAACTTACAAATGTAGAATAATTATTTTTCTTACATAACAGTGCTCAGAAATAAAAAAATATAATAATACATTCCACAGGTCCATTCAGTCCTATTTCTTGTTCAGCCAATCATTAAGACAAAAAAAAAGTTTACATTTATAGGAAATAATGCTGCCCACTTTTTATTTACAATGTCATTTGAAAATGAGAACAGGTGTTCGCATGGCACTGTTGCCAGTGTCACAAAGTATTTACATGTTACATATGCTAAACATACATATGACCCTTCAGGCTTCGACCATTATGCCAGAGGATGCTTCAATGCTGAATTCTGGGTTCTCCAGAAATGAGAATGGATATATCCATAGTGCACACAGCTGCAAGCATTTCTGATGTTACTTCTTTCCAGAGGATAGCCTGAGGAGGTTGCACTATATTAGGGTAGCTTCCTTAATTATGCCAGAGGCTACACTAACCACTGGAGCAGCCCAAAATAGGGAATGCATGAACGCAGCTTAAAGACAACTGACCTGCCTACAAGCTGCAAGTTTTATGCTTCATCTCCCAAAAGTAGAATACAGAACCTCAATCATTCTGTGTGTATCTCAGAGTATAAAAACTATATACATTGGGGAAAATTTGCTCCTGCACAGAGGATCTTGCCCAAGATCTATGCACCACTTAACCTATTTGTTATAAGGATAGGGCTTAAGTCAGATACAAAATGCATGTAGGCATTGTACAACTTCCTTACTCAGGAGTTAATTTCTCCCTCTGGGGAATTCTTTCATGCAGAGCTGGTTTGTCAAGATAATATAGTAGAAACATTCAATTAAAAATAATTTGAAATTAAATTTAATGTTAGATAAGAAATGTGATCAAAGTTCTTTATTTTAGTCTGGATGAACAAATCATTTATAAAGAAGGGATGAGAGGCAGTAAGAACTACAATGGGGGGGTTGGGGTGAGGGGTGTCTGCTTTTAACTAGCATAATCCATTCAGCTCACTTTACAGAAATCACTCATCAGAGACAGAGAAGAAAAGGCCCGTTAAGTCATCTAATCCATCCCCTGTCAGACAGAGGGCAAATCAGACATTAAACTGATAAGCTTACTATGTATAACTTAGTCCAAAGACCAAGGAAGAGAACAGCTATCCTGGGAAGATAGGTTACCTTCATTCCTAAGATCAAAAAGCAGTTGTCACCAGGGAGGACTATTACTCCTTAAAGTCTCCAGCATTATTTGCAACTGAAAGTCCTTTGGTTCATCTGTTGTGGGGGCTCACATTGTAGTTTGCAGTGTTACCAGAACAATGTTGACTATCACCTTCTGTGAGACAGAACATTAATTTTTAATTCTTTGTCTGGTTCCTCCTCAAAGGACTGGCAGTGGAATGAGAACTCCTTTTCAGTAAATCTAGTTACGGGTCAGGTGCCAGGCCCATTATAAACCTCCTATTTCAGCGGATTATAATTCAGCCATTAAAATTCATTGCAAGCATTGTTCAGGAGGAAATGTCATCTCTGAAGTGTTTCTGAAGGAGCTGTTACAGACTATTCAATAAACAGATGAAGTGCTAGAATCATCTTTATGTACAGAAGTCACATGTGTCTATTTGGTCTCCTCTCAAACAATAACACACAAGTGTTTTGAGTTGCTTTTTTTCCCCATCTCTTGCTCACACAGACTAAAGACTCAATCTGATTTGTGCATTTAAAAGGAAAAAACAAAGGTACTAGAAGGATAGCAAGTTCCAAAAGGGTAGCCGTGTTAGTCTATTGCAGAGAAGTCTTTAAAAGTGCCACAAGACTCTGTTTGTCAGAAGGATAGCAGTGGCTAAGGAAATCTTCTGTTTAGATACTGAGGGTTGCCGCCTTTCTAAATGCTGGTAACTGGACTCCTGAAGCTGTGCAGCATGACCCACCTCTTCACCCCAAGGCCCATCCCTGCTCCATCTCCTACCTTGAGGCCCTGTCCCTGCTCTACCGTTTCTACTCCAAAACCCCTCCCACACTTCTCATCTCCTTCCCTTCCCATGCCCCTCCCAGTTGCTGGACTGTCTCAAGGAGCCTGCCTGCAGGTAGGAGGAGTTCCCAGCTGAGCAGAGGCTAGTGCGGGTTAATGACTTGGTGCATCTCCCCACCCCACAGTAACTGGGCTTTTGATTTGGGTGCCATTTAGGGATCCAGCTCCCAAACCCCAGACACCTGATAACTCTAAATGGCACCTAGATATAGAAGTCAAAAACCAGATGGGTGGCAACCCTATCCTATTCCCTTCTCTTCCCCCTGCCTCCAGCGCTGTCCTAGGCGGGCGCCCCCCCCCCCCGCTGTTAAACAGGTGGGCAGCTCCACCACCCAGGGAGCCAGCCCAGGCGGGGAGGCTGAGGCCGTCCATGGGGAGTTGGCTCTGGGCCCGGCCCTGGAAATGGGAGCCCCCGGTGGAGGGAGCCAGCCGCAGCCAGGATCCCAGGCTGCTGCGGCCGGTGCCCCAGCCAGGGAGCCGAGGCCGCCGCTGCAGAGGTGGGCCCTGGCCACCTGCTCTGCCCCGGGGGGGGGAGGGGCTAGCCCAGAGGCCGGGCTTAGTGCTCCCGGCCTGTGGAGCAGGGAAGAATGTGGCCATGGGGGGGGGGGCTGCAGGGCCCGTGTAACCGCAGGGCCCGGGGCGATTGCCCCGTTCACCCCCCCCCAGGGATGGCCCTGCCTGTCTCATCTTCCGTTCCTTTTCCTCTCCACACAACCGCTTGCCCCATCCCACTCCTCCATTTCCCTTCCATTGCTGCATTTCCCCTATATGCTTCTCTTTCCCCCTGTTCTATCCCATCCCCCCTTCTTTCCCCGCTGCCTCTTCCTCCTCATCCAACGCCCTTGCTCTGCTCCCCCACAGGCACTCATTGTACTGAAACAAGACCTAGCACATGGAGAATAGCAAGCCAACAGGCACTAAGACCCAGGAGGTAGTGTGGTGGAGCTGCTAGACTCAGATGGGGAGAGGAGCTGAGCAAGCCAGCACAACAAGGGAAAGATAGAACTGCCCTCATCCCACACCCCAATGGCTGAGCAGACCGAGCCCTATTCTGTGCTTGCAGAAACTACACCCATGATAACCAAGGCTATGTACACACGATCAGATTAAAGCGCAACAAGGCAATCGCGCTACAAAACTCACGTGACCTTTATTGCGGGACAACGCGTACACACGTTGCTCCCTGCAACGCAATAAAATTACATGCATTATCGCGGTTGAGCGCAATGACTTCTGGGCACCTATCCCATCGTTCCATTTTCCCTGAATCGGCGCTATGAATGATGGGATGAAGGAAAGGAACGCAAAGCGCCATGGGTAAACTCTCAGTTTCCCATGGTGCTTTGTGTTCCCCTAGCGTCTTCCTCGTTGCCAATAGCAACTCGCGCCTATTTTCAACATTGCAGTGACGCAACGCACCACTTGCAATCAATCGCTACAGCGACAGCATGGATCCTGCTATGATCTCCATTGTCGCCTTCAACATTCTGAATACATCTCGGCTTGTTGCTCAGTACGCAATGAGCTCCGAGTCAGATGAGGACACCGAGGAGCAGGGGCTGATCGATGCCATGCAGAGCAACAGCACCGCGTTGCTCAGCTCCTTCACCGATCATCTGCACACGGTGCAACGCCGTTTCTGGTCGCGAGAGACGAGCACCGAGTAGTGGGATCGCATTGTTATGCAGCTGTGGGATGACGAGCAGTGGGTACAGAACTTTCGAATGCGGAAAGCAACCTTTCTGGAACTGTGCTCAGAGTTGGCCCCTGCCCTGCGACGGAAAGACACCAACATGAGGTCAGCCCTAACCGTGGAGAAGCGTGTTGCGATTGCTGTATGGAAGATGGCGACTCCCGACTGCTATCGGTCCGTTGCAAACCAGTTTGGAGTCGGGAGGACCACCGTCGGATTAGCCCTCTCACAAGTGTGCGAAGCCATCAATCGCATCCTGCTACGGAGGACAGTGACATTGGGCAATGTTCGAGAGATTGTGGACGGCTTTGCTGCCATGGGATTCCCTAACTGCGGGGGAGCCATAGACGGCACACACATCCCTATTTTGGCTCCAGACCATCTCGCGACGGAGTACATAAACAGGAAGGGCTACTTCTCCATGGTGCTGCAAGCACTCGTGGATCACAAGGGTCGTTTCACGGACATCAATGCTGGGTGGTCGGGAAAGGTGCATGATGCCCGCATTTTCAGGAACACTGGTCTGTACCGGAAGCTGCAAGGGGGCACCTTTTTCCCTGATCAAAAAATAACAGTGGGGGAGGTGGAGATGCCCATAGTCATCCTCGGAGACCCAGCATACCCACTGATGCCATGGCTCATGAAACCCTACACCGGGAACCTTGATCGCAGCAAGGAGCGGTTCAATTACCGATTGAGCCGCTGCAGAATGACTGTGGAGTGTGCCTTCGGCCGTTTAAAAGGGCGCTGGCGCTGTTTGTATGGGAGGCTGGACTTGGCGGAGGACCAGATCCCTGCCGTGATTGCGTCATGTTGTGTCCTCCATAACATTTGTGAAAGTAGGGGAGAAAAGTTTTCCCCTACGTGGGCTACGGAGGCACAGCGCCTCGAGGAAGCATTCGAGCAGCCAGCCACTAGGAGTATTAGGGTGGCACAAGGAGAAGCTGCTCGCATAAGGGAGGCACTCAGGGAGCATTTCAATGATGCCCTTCCCTAGTTAAGTTCCATGACGCATGAGGTGCACCTTAGGATCATTTCAATAATGTGTATAAATAAATGCATTCTTCAAAGTATTTGTTACTGTTTTTATTGAAACCTGAAAGATGGGGGTGGGGTTACAGGTTGGTGTAGCTCCGGGTCTCGTAAAAGTAGCTTGGGGGGGGGGGGG